>VCRD01000412.1:40215-58702 GCA_006783055.1 Trinorchestia longiramus | reverse complement strand
AATGGCTTGCAATTCCTTTGGAAACAATTCACAAGTTGTATGAAT
This sequence comes from Trinorchestia longiramus, assembly GCA_006783055.1. Classification (NCBI taxonomy): domain Eukaryota; kingdom Metazoa; phylum Arthropoda; class Malacostraca; order Amphipoda; family Talitridae; genus Trinorchestia; species Trinorchestia longiramus. Next base: position 58,657 of record VCRD01000412.1, on the reverse strand, counting down.
CAATACCTAGGAGAATTGAAGCTGTAATTGCCGCAAAAGGCGGACCTACACCATATTAAATTATAATTTGTTGATTTTTGAAGGTGTTTCCATTATTTTGTCCACCACCTGTATGTCTCATATGGAGGTGAATAGAATATGGCAACAGGAACGAGCACTTTGATCTATTCTTGTGTTGCGACGCAAGTGACATACTGTAAGCTGTTCTTTTGCATGTAGTCGTTTATAAATAGGTCCAAACTGATCGGGAATGGTCTATTTCTGTATCACAGGGTTCCTAAAACAATTTGTGGTGACTGTGTCTGACAGTAAATGCTAGGGTGTTCAATGAGTTGAATTAAATGAATTGCCTTACCTTGAAGAGCGATAAATGGAGTTTTCTGCTCCTAGTCAAGTGCTCTGTCTTGCGGAGTGCAAGTGTGAGTAATGGGCAGACAAAGAATGAATATACATATTTATTGCTAGGACATTCTATATGCATGCAGATATATCGTCTCCTTATATATTTGATCTCCTTTATACATATATAGTCCCTTTTATGCATAAATGGTCATTTTTATACATTAGGGTTTTCTATATACTAATAAGGTCTCCTCTATACATACATGGCCTTTATGGATATAGGACCTTCTATCTGGATAAAGGGTCTTCTTTGTGGATATAGGGTCTCCTTTATGTATATAATATATGATAATTGTGTATATATATGGTGTCACGTACTGTGATCATTATTGCGAAATGTTATTAAGGCTGACTTCTAGTAATGACATCATAATTTTTGTATTTTGCTCTCATGAAATATATCTGATGGTTGTTGCTGGCACTGATGCCACTCTTGGTGTTGTGAGTCATTTTTAATGCATGGTCACTGCGGGGACGCTCTAATTATCGCTCCTCATTTCAATACCTGTTGAACACAGCCTCTGAGTGGAAGCCTCCATCATCTTTCTAAAAACACTTACGAGTCCTTAATGTGACATGAAAATGCGTGGTGAGTTGATTGATTTTTTTGCATTTTTACATAGACCTGACCAAAGCTAGACCTGACCTAATTGTACCTGACCATAGCCAGACCTAACCAGAGTCAAAGCTGACCAGAGCCTCACAGCCGCCCCCTGTGTGCAGACTTCTCAGGAAGGCGATGCTTAAGTGGAAGCTCAACAAAATCAGGCGGCAAAATTCATGAAATCTCTCATCTCCTCTACATTACTTGTTGGGAGCTGCTTCTTCCACTCTCGCAGTACGCAGTAATTACGTGAACAGTTTCACTTCTTCTATTTAGATGTTAAGAGCTGAGTAGCGATGTGTCCCGCTAGACGGTCGTTGGTATCAGGAGCTGAGTAGCGGCGTGTCCCGCTAGACGGTCGTTATCAGGAGCTGAGTAGCGATATGTCCCGCTAGACGGTCGTTGTTATCAGGAGCTAAGTAGCGGCGTGTTCCGCTAGACGGTCGTTGTTATCAGGAGCTAAGTAGCGGCGTGTCCCGCTAGACGGTCGTTGTTATCAGGAGCTAAGTAGCGGCGTGTCCCGCTAGACGGTCGTTGTTATCAGGAGCTAAGTAGCGGCGTGTCCCGCTAGACGGTTGGCAGGTGCTCGGATTTGTGTTGTTTAATGAATATTAATCGCGTTGTCTTAGCGTTAAGGATTGATAATATTGTTTTGCTTTTCGGTCTATGAATGCAATATTGTAGAACCAGAATTCGTATTCTGAACTAAAATTCGAGAAGATAAAGTAGAAGTATTTTGCCAATCAACTTCATGTATTACTGGGCTCAGTCTGACAGTAATCTTCAAAATGTGATAATCATTCCAAAATATATTTCATCACGCCGAAATTAATAGGTGTGCTTCTGTATGAAGATTGTTTATCCTTCAATTTGCTAGTAATTTTGTCAGTATTGTTTTCACTGCGTCGATGGATGACTATAATTCGTTGCTTTTGGTTGCTGTAGACCGAAGCGCCTGTTTGCTTCTTTGCTGGAAGAAAAGTTTTCACCATATCACTATTTACTGATGGTCCTGCTTCTTTGCTGGAAGAAAAGTTTTCACCATATCACTATTTACTAATGGTCCTGCTTCTTTGCCGGAAGAAAAGGCCTCACCGTATCACTATTTACTGATGGTTCTGCTTCTTTGCTGGAAGAAAAGGCCTCACCGTATCACTATTTACTGATAGTCTTGCTTCTTTGCTGGAAGAAAAGGCCTCACCGTATCACTATTTACTGATAGTCTTGCTTCTTTGCTGGAAGAAAAGGCCTCACCGTATCACTATTTACTGATAGTCTTGCTTCTTTGCTAGAAGAAAAGGCCTCACCGTATCACTATTTACTGATGGTCCTGCTTCTTTGCTGGAAGAAAAGTCCTGACATCATAATTTACTGATAATGGTCCGTGTGACATCGCTGAACTGCTGCGTATGCAGAGTTATTTATGTCTGCCCAAAGGAAGTACGGAGTACTTTCATATTTTCCTTAGTTTTAAATGTAAAGTATGTCCCAAAACTATAAAAAGTATTGCTTTCTTAATACTACATTGAAACAGACGTGGCTGAAACAGAAAGGAGTTTGTATAAACCGTGGTGTTACGTTCTCTCTCACACAAATAAAGGGGTGCAAGTACGGTTTATCATAAAAAAATGGAACCGACATTGAAACGAGCAATGACGAGTTAAGTAGGTCACGAAATGTAAAATAGGTTATATATGTTTCAACAAAACTTATTTCATGCCTACTCACTACCCCGGAAATTTTATTGGTATATACCTAGTAAATTTTTATTAAAGTTGATCATGTACTTCTTTGCTGCGACCCTTGTATCTGGCCGGTTACACTTCTGTGTCTCAAACACACGCATGTTTTAGCGCCTGGTGTACAGATATCACTATAGGGCAGTCGAAGAACGTATACATTTATTTCCTGGACATTTTATGTGCATGGTATTGTCTCCTTTGCGCATGTATGGTGTCCTTTATGTTATGAAAGCTTGTGTGACAGTGTGGCACTGGAATACACAGCTACACTACGCATCTGTCGTAGTGTAGCTGTGTATCTCACTACGCATCTGTCGTAGTGAGATTATAGCGTCCACGACTAGGGTGGAGGTGTGTGTCTGCACCAATGTAACGTGCACTGTCATGCGCTGCATACAGTAGACCTCGAGTACAGTGTTCATGTGGTTATACTTATACGTTGAAGCTGAATTTGAGTGCCTCTAATGCACGGTGCTTAAATAAAAGAGGAAATTTTGGGCCTGAAATTTTAAACCTTTCAACATTGTGTTGAAAATTGTATTACTGAAGCATACTCGAATTAAATAAAATTCGTATATTAGTCAACCTTTTTAGTTTATCTGTTAAATAAAATACATGATAAAATGCGTGTGTAAAGTTGATACTGTAAGTCTAAAATTCCGTGTTTTTTGTGGGGCACCCTAGAGGTGCAGCAAATGGACTCCATGTTAGTGGTTGATTTGATCGTACACAGCGTTGAAGTTAGTTAGACACCAACACTTTTATGTCTCCCAGCACCGCTCATATCCAAGTCTAATCAAGAAACGATAAAAGGTCATGATTTGTGCTTCAAATTCATTAGATGTAAGCGTGAAGTCGAATATCAAAGAATTGAACTGATTTACCTGCATTTATTTCTGTAGACGTGCTTGCATTTAAACTACTGTTATAACTAAGCCCGCGTCCTGTGCACGACTTGCTGCTCCTCTAGAGTCGGCATTGAAGTGATGTGAGCAGACGCACGTTTGCATCCGAAGAAAATTTGTTTTTTGGCAGCGAATTTCATTTCCTATGCAAGGAATGTTGTGTAGAATAATTTTACAATTAAAATGCACACGTTCATCAAACCCAACACTGACTGTACAGGATATAGATCATATCTGTTAAGGATCACCTACAACGAAACTGAATTTAAAATGTCAATACCTTAGTACATTCTTTGATCTTCATATATGCCAACGTATTGCGTTTTATACTACGGAATGTGGCATGTGAGATCTTGAAATGACCTTCATTAGAATTTACCGAATTGCAGGTCGGAACTGTGAGGACTGCTCCTTGGCTATCACAGGTGCTGTTGCTGGCCTCTGTGATGGGCGGAGCGTGCAACTTTGGGAGGGAGGAACTCAAGGCCCTTGTCTCCCATTGGTTGGATCAGTTGTGGACTACTGCTTCTCTTCTTTTTCCTTTGCTAGATTATTGATTGAACGCACAAGAAAAAGTGGAGTAGCATACAAGGAATTGTCGCTCATCAGCCAGTCATATATGTACCTAAGGGAAAACATCGCTCTGACCACTCATTGGCTGGTGTACCGCATGAGTCAACAGCTCCTGCCTTTATTAGAGGGTCGTTGTCAATTATCTATGTATTGAGCGACGGTTTGACCGTTTTATTGAAGTTTGTCATTGATTTCTTCTTCCATTTATTACTACAGGCTTTGATCGTAGTATCAGGTTGAAAGGAAAGTAATGTCATTTTTTCTTGATGATATAATCTTGGCAATAGTTCCCTCATTTTCAATGACACTTTCCCATTATTCCACCAGATTTTAATGCTTCTTCCAAGAAAACATCTTCCGATTTTGAAGAGAAAAACAGATCTAGATATTCTTATAGTTCATAATTTTCTTAAATTTTATTACTTATGTGATGTTGCAAATGCATAAAAAGATGATAATCAGATGGAACTATGTCAGGTAAATAGGTGGAGGGAGGTAAAACTTTCCAATTTTTTCGTGAGTGATTTTTCCTGTATGCAGTCTGACATTGTCATGCTGAAGCACAACACCTTTCTTATTGATCAATGCTGGTCTTTTTCTCGATAAGGCAATTCTTAGATCTTCAAGTTGTGAGCAGTTTTTTGCAGCTATAACTGTTTGGTTGAAGTTTAATAATTCATAGTGAATCAGTCCTTCATATCCTCCCATAAACTGAGCATGATTTTGGGTGTAGCCCTTGTTTTGTTCTTTTATTTCTACTCAATCACTGTCTTTTGCGTTGAGTGTTGTTATAAAGAACCTATTTCTCATCCCCAACAATTCTTTCCGAAAATAAATCCCTACGGTTCCTCGACAGCAAAGTTGTGCAGACAGTCAATCTTTAGTTGCGTTGGGCCCATTGTCCCAGTATTTTCCAAAGTTCATAAAGATTTGAAATTATGCTCGTGTGAGTTGAATTGGACTGTTGAGCTAATTCTCTACTGGTGGACTTTGGATAAACCTCTATTGCATCTTCAAAGGCTTCTTGATTGATTGACTTAAGTGTTCCTGAACATGCACTTTCCTTGAGAGGAAAATCGCCAGATGAAAACTCAACAAACCACCGATGACGTTTTATAACATTCAAAACATTGTTTCCATTGACAGAATAAATGTTTCTTGCAACATGTGCGGCTGATATGCCATTTTTTGTATTCATAAAGTATACAATGTCTAAGATGATCTTCATCAACATTCATTTCTTGAGGGATGAAATTTAAACAATGAATGAATTTAAACATTAAAACAATGAAGTTTATCTAAATTTAGTAATTATTTCTGAAAGAATTAAAGATACATTGCAACTAAAATTTTGTTTAAACTTTTTGTTTAAGGGCTTTTTGGAGGATTAAAAAATCATCTGAAAAAATGACGTTGCTTTCTTTCCAACATATTATTTCTTTACCTTGTGCACCGTAATTTGCACAGTGGGTTATTTTTTATTTTGAGCAAGTTAAGTGGTCTGTAATCATATACTCTTTTGAGGGTTAGGCGAATTAATAATTCTCACGTTATTTAGGCATTGCATTAATGATAGACTCGCATGTATTTAGACATCCTTCTGTGTTGTACGATTAAACTTCCCGTGTACTGTGAGTTATTTTGCTACTGAAGAAATATTCTATTTACAAAACAGCGGACAATTTAGCGTTAATTTCATTGCTGATTACTCTACACGGGGTGTGCTGGAAAGGATTCACTCATCAGCGGATCGAAGAACAAAAAGTTGGCAAGATTTCCTAGCGTCTCTCCACTAGACAAGAAGGTATGCTTGCAGTGTTTGTCCTAGTCAGCGTCATGAGAAACGTGGTGTTCGTCTGAGGAATCTTGTACTTGCGCAGATTTCGCTGCTCTGGCTCTGGTAATCTGTTGTGGGTTTTCGCTGTGGAATTGAGTTTTTTTGCTGTGGTGGGAGAGATGGATACAGTCAACGCATCATTTTAGCGTTCCCTTGCTCGAGCACAGCTGTTGTACCTTTATTCATCTCTCCTCATATTTTTGTGTTGTGCGAGGCGATTTCTGTTGGGTTGAAACGTTGCTTTCGTACCTTTGCGACTCAGAGTCCGTCAGTATATGGCAAAACGAATTCATTGAATAATCATATTGTACCTAACGTCGCATTGGACGAAAATTTGAGAAACAGCTCATTTTGTTTTACGAAAATTCTCAATATTTCTTACTTCACGATTTGGTTAACTGAGTATGGTTACTGAGTACGTTATTTGCTGAAAGTTCAACTCCACCCAGAGTTGATATTGTGTCATTTGATGTACTGTTTTTTTGCTTTTTCAACTGTTCATTGTTCCTTAGTCTCAAGTCGGGAGCAGGTATAATGGGACACCAATTCTTTTGCTATGTTAGTTTTCAGACTTGGTCCGTTAGTAAGCATTATTATATTTGAGAAATTAGATCATTTTCATTAAATTTCTGCCTGTCTGAGGCAGTGTGTTGAGAGGATTGTTCCTTAGCGTACCATAAGGATGTTGAGCTCCTCATGGCTTATGTAACTTTTTTAGCCCCATAAAGGGAAGAAAATTTTGGTTTGGTCTGTCCTCTTAAGCGTATTTTGTGGCAGCAACGTTTCTCAGTGGTAGACTTTACCTACATAGAGCTTAATATTGTTTATTCAGTCGTACGGTCTTTAGTTCTTTTTCCTCTTCTTTATATTTCTTGAAAAAGACCGGCTACCGTGGTACCGATTTCTTGCACGAACGTCTCCACCTCTTTTCCTTCTTCTGTCTTCGTTTTTTATTTCTTCGGGCTGCTTACACTGCTCATTGTATTAGGTTGTTACAAAAATAATGATCGCTCGAAGGCCAACGCATGCTTTTGAAATCGGCCATTATTTTTGTAACAACCTGATACTTGCTGCAACGGGCTGTGCCAACAATCTCTACGCTTGTTCCTTTCTGGTGCCAGTAGAATACTAAATCGTTAAAGATTTACCTGTAACTACCGCATAAATTGAGCGAAAAATGAAGTTAAGCTCAGGAGATACTTAAAACAGTCTTTGTAAGGTTGAATAATTGTATCACTATTTCATTCGAAAGGTGCTTCAGCTGCTTGTATTTCTTAATGTTCAGCCACCCGATGCTCATGAGGAAATCATATGCTAATTATTAACTAGTGCACAGGCGAGAGAGGATTTGGTTAAATTTTGTTAGCGCTGTTTGTTTTTGATTTGGTGATGAACATCAGCTGGCCTGACCTAAGTTTGCTGTACGGTATTTCATCATCTCGTGTTACTTTAGCCCTACATAGATCTACATTACTCGTCTAGTCGATTTCTGCAACAGACAACACAGTTTGTCTTCACGTGTATTAAAAAAGTGGTGCAATTTTTCATGTGTTGGATTGAATTTGAGAATGTTTTTTGTTGAATTTTTCCGTTATTTATTATATTGAATTATTGGACTAATTGCAGAGTAATTTGAAAAATGATCACTACGAGCAACGTCTATGGAAATAATTAGCTATCATGTAATGATCTACGGTAATGCAGTTCGAGGATCATTTCCAGATCATTTTTCAGTGTTCCTTACATGTGCTGGCTAATGAAAATGTGCAATCATTGCTCAAGTGTTCACTTGAACTCTCGTGTTTGTATTCATTGTAACAAAACATCGTGCAAATTGAAGGGTAATTGGTTATCGTCTCTCTCTTGCTGCGTTTGTACATGCGATTATATTGTCTTTTTCTGGTTTGTAGTACAAATCCATTGTTATACTACTTATTATTGGTTTAGTTGTGAATTGCATTTCAATGCATTTGGTTTCTGTTTGTACAACAGTTACTGTGAGTTAAATCTCGTACGTAAATTAGTAAATTTAAATAATGAAATAGACTTCAGAAATTACCACTAAAAATTTTCCTCACTGTGCCAATTATTATCGTTTCAATTCTGTCTCAAAAGTCTAGTTATAAAGTTTTTCTGTTGTGGATTTGTAAAATCTAGGATTGCCATTCCATCGCCTGTGATTATTATTTCATTTATATTCTCAGTGATTATATTGATGCAGCTGACAGTGATGATACAAGGCGTATCGTGCCTCTAGCAACTAAATCACTTGGCTTTGTAGCAGTGAGACCTGGACGAGAAGCGAGTCCATTCATTTTGACCGGCTGTGCTGGCCTCCAGAAAAGCTGCTAACCTAGTGGTGCTAAATATTTATTCACGTGTGTACATATAAACACAAGGCTCTTTCCCCGTTTTAGAGGTGAGGCCTGAGATTAGTTTTAGTTGTAGAACTTTTCTCTTGGTCATAAAAAAATCTGTCAAAAGTTCATCACTTGTATGACACGTACGAGTTAGATCAGTTTCAGCTTCTGCTTGTCAGGCAAAAAATGGTATGCTCAGTGGCTCGCAGTCGACTCAAAATATGTTGAATAAGCTAGAAACATCATGGGATTAGAACCCATCGATGTGCACGCAATTACGGACGTTGTAGCAATTAGATACATGCACTTCTTGTTGTCAGACTGTGAGTTGCTGGGCCTCGATTCGGACAACACAGCTTTGTTTAACCCTTCCGCTATGAGCAGCACTTCCGATGTACTCCCAAGACTCATACTTTGAGCTTAATTTAAAAATTAAGTTGACGTTACAGCATAGGTAGCATTGTAATGTATGCTCTGTTTCTTAATAGATTAAATTGTCTCCAGAAAAAATATTATTCTAGGTCTATTATTGCACTCCCATCCGTTTCTTAGCACTTTGATTTTTGCTCTTGTGCTTGTCTTTCTGGGCATTTATCTGCTGTGAAAATGATGAGGTATTTGTGCGAAAATATTCCTTCAAAAACAGGGAGTTTCTAAGTGGTGTTCTCTTTTCAAAAAGAATGTTTGGTGTATGGAGTGTAGGTTTAGCTATGAGCTGGTTGGTTGATGTTTGTGCGTGATGACCAAAGGTGATAATTCTGGAATTTCTGACCTTACCACCGGATTTTTTAGAATTTCGTCAATGTGTCTATCCTGAATAACGAATTTTTGTTGTCCAAATATGTACCAGCGAACCGTGTTCGTATTTTTTCTCTCCGGTGACTACATAGAAATACTTGTACCTTTTCTGGGCAACAGCGATGAGGCCACAGTTCAGTGGCTCTGCGTGATGATAATTTTAAATTGCAGGCCTGTGATAGTGTAAATTATGTACGTGAATATTTGGAAGGACTTTGGATCTGACAAAGACGTGTGTCGTAAGCTATTCAAGAAGTAGACCTCGCCTCATGAAAGGTAATATGCATTTTGTTGGTCACTGAATAGATGCCATTTCGTTCGTTATTCCCAGTGCAATTTTTCTAGCTTCCGAACCCCTCATGTATTCCTCCCTTCGAAGTGGTCGTGGGGTATTCGTTATAATTGATATACTACGTAATGTGCACACGGAAACAAACGTATATTTCCTACTGATCTAATTTCTTCTAAAATGTCCATAATTTTGTTACTTTCCAGTATCAGTGTTAGTGGCATGGTTCTCAAAGTAGAACTCGCTTTGAGAGTAGCTTTAACAGATGTCTTAGATTTTCGTCGCTTTCATCTTATTAGCTTCTCTGTATATTATCTTGTCTTCGATCTTTCTCTTCTTCAGAAGACATAATCGTAACAGCGTTTGTCCTCTTCAATGTTTGTCGTGACTCGGCACCAGGTCAATAAGAACGCGTTTTTGTTTTTAAAATCACTCTTATCGGACAAATTATAGCTGACCTCTTCGAAGTTATGTTTTCCATGTTTTCGAGATGATTATTGGTACTGTTGAAAAATTTAGAACATATGCCGTTACATAATCCCGTGGAATTCCATCTTGTGAAACCAAGTTAGTTGTAAAGTTTTGAGGTAAATTTTCTCGACCATTCGGGACTTGCGCGGTGTTCTGCGTTTTGTTTTTGTTTTGGCGAATAGTCTGTTAGCGCACAAAGTTTTTAAAAAAATTTTTTTGGTAGTGTTCCGAGATCATAGATTTAAAAATTCAAATAACATGGGGACTCTATGAACTCTTCACAATCTCATCTGTCCTATGCGTGGAACTTTGTTTCCTTTAGAGAAGTTATACTGATTGTGTCTTCTGTTTCACAGGACTTGAAAGCTCCCAAGAATGTCCCTGACTGCTCACCATAACTACAGCAGTACTGGTTGTGACAGCCTGTTTAGGTTTAGTACGCCGCCTATCATGAGGTTTGCAACTTTTTAATCACTTCTCATTCAGCTGTTTGATGCCTTCTGCATGATCATCTTCGTTCAAATTGTTCTTTTGTCCTTGCGACAAACCTGAAAAAGTTGCAGCACCATGCTAAGTCAGGATCATTGATGATTTGAGTGACAAATAGCTAGATTGAGAACATATATTTGAATTGATTTCTAGGCGCTGTTTCGGTACGCCATGAATGGCGGTCGTAACGCGTTCACGGTCATTATTTGTGTTACTATTTGAAGTTTCCTGTCTTTGAAGTTGAACGACTTACCCAGATGAAGAGATATTTATAAACTTATTATATACATTGGTGTTTGTTGGCTTGTTCAAGAATAGGCTTCATTTATTTTACTCTAAAATACGTCACTAAGTTTTATAATTAAAGGTATCGGATAGGTAAGTTTGTGGTAATTTTTGATTCTCATCATGATGAACTAAACTGAAACTTAGCATACAATGTTTGATGTTTTTACTTTAGTTTCAAGTGTGTTAAAAAGATCGCTGCCTCCTTTCCCTCAAACCGAACCTTCAGTTTGCCTTCGAGGTGGTTAGGTCAGGTCGCAACGTTTAACGCTTCTCTTATATACACTAAGTATTTTTTGTTCCTTGTAACCATTGTTCTAGTCCAATTGGGGACGGAGAATAGAATTCAATGAAAAGAATTATCAATATGTGCAATGTGATGTGCCGTAAAATGGTTATGCTTGCAATGATGGAGCTGCGCGCAGTAATTCCTGCATTTAAAGTGAAGAAGTGGCAGCTTCTTAGCGTCACTTCAGTTTCAGGTCAAGCTTACTTCCTAAGGTCGACAGCTGGGTTGATCAAGTGCATGGCAAAGCCCCCTGTAGTATGTCTTAGACTTTTGCAGCCTCTCGGTCGACGCTTGAGCTCTTGTATGAAAAGGTTGTGAAGTTATTCCAGGTTCATCGTGCCAGACCTCGGCTCCCTGCGCTCGCAAGAATTGACTTCTATGACACTTCTCACCGTAGTACCCAGAGTGCATCCATTCATTCTACCGTATATTGCTTGCAATTCGTCGCTCATTTAAAAGTCGTGTGACCCAGTTCAGTTTGTTGTACCCTTGCCTTTTGCATGCATTACTTCAATGAGCTTGACGTTGTTGATTTTATTCACCAGTTAGACTAATTACTCACTTTATATTGTATGGTAACCATTTGGAATTTTCCAGTAAGTTTGTTTTGATGGTTTTTCTTTATCAAAGCAAGTAGGTGATTCGCTGAATCCTAAACGTTCAGTACTACTATGTGCGTCATAGAGTGGGTTATATGACATTGTTTGCGCAATTGTGGGGTTCTTCTTTTGAAATACAGGGTGTCTCAAAAAAATGTACTCTCCCTTTAACCGTTGCTAACATGCTGTCTTCTTTGTGTTGCAGGTGTGAGGTTCGAACCTTTGCGAACATGATTAAATGTGATTAAAGAATCATGTTCGCAAAGGTTTGAACCTCACACCTGCAACACAAAGAAGACAGCATGTTAGCAACGGTTAAAGGGCGAGTACATTTTTTTTGAGACACCCTGTATATTCATTTGAAATCTACTGCAGATTTACAGGACAGGGAATTCAAGTTCTTATTTGTAAAATTCTGGTATGGGTTTTGATGAAAGTCGATTGTTTCTTTTTGACGCGCGCGTAGTTGAACTTGAGATTAAAACTTTCTGTGCCCAAAAATAAATGTATTTGGCTCTTCCATTCCATTCAGTTTCCTGCCCTCAGCAATAATGTCTCTTGGTCGTGGGAAGCTTACAACAAACACAAGCTTCCCTGTCAAGGTGAGGGTGACAAGGAACCCATCACACTCAACAGTTGGTAACACTTCACTTCTTGATTAGAACAGCCTTCCTTTACACAGTCTTACGGAAGTGCAAGTGAAATAGAACATTAGCTTCGATGTCGTGAACAGTTTCTCTGAGCTGCAACTTCAACAGTCTTTAACCCACTCGTGTAACTACAGGGTGTCTCAAAAACTGTACTCACCCTTTAACCGTTGCTAACATGCTGTTTACTTTGTGTTGCAGGTGTGAGGTTCGAACCTTTGCGAACATGATTAAATGTGATTAGAATAGAATGAGGCTATAGGAACGAACCTTCTGGCCCATTCTTGGGTCGGATAATTACTTCGATAATTATTCAGTTACCCAAATCCCATGCCGTAATTCTAGCCGCGTCAACCATGGCGGCAGAGGGATTCGAACCCGGGTCTTCCCGCTTGCAAGCGGATTCGCTCACCAGTCGACCAAGCTGGTGATAGTCGACCAAGCTGGTGATTACATTAAAGAATCATGTTCGCAAAGGTTCGAACCTCACACCTGCAACACAAAGAAGACAGCATGTTAGCAACGGTTAAAGGGCGAGTACATTTTTTTTTGAGACACCCTGTATACGTATACACTCAAGTCGATCACCAATACAGAGTAAAATTGGAAAATACTAGACATGTACAAATGCTAAATTAACTTCGCCATAGCGTTTCAGAATTAGAACTGCTGAATCAGCTGTAGGTCTCTTCAACGAACTACATATGTGAAAGCCAAGTTCTAAATCTACACTCAACACCGTCGGGGTCTTGGTCTTTCATATGCAATCAATTTGTAATGACACGGAAAGAGAAATTACACAAATTTACTCGAAGGAAGTACCATACAAGGCGACAGTAAAATTGGTAAATGATATTTCATTCGTAAATAAAGGAATTCACTCGTAAATCCGAAAAAGAATCTAAAAGTTTCTCCAAGTCGCACAGTGAACGAATTTGGTCTGAAAAATGAGTTCAGAAAATCAATGAACTCTTAAATATAAATATTCGTCGCTGATATTGTGCGATAGCAAAATTCATTTATAGCGGGAATCGAGTTTCGTTCATTTTGCAAATACTCACTAGTATGAAATTGTCATCTAGCACAAGGAAATTTCACAGAGTGATATTTGATTTTTACGAAGGGAAGCAGTGGAACTGGCAGATCGACTGTCTCTAAGCTTATGGCAGTGAACGTTCGATTTGGTGGTGCCTCTAACCACGCACACAGCATCGTCACAAAGCGGCAGGAGAGCACAGTAACTTTAGTTGCAGGTTATATGAATTAACAAGCGGTCAAATGCACGGGGCCGCAACATTTGGTCTGTTCAGATGCGACAAGTCAGTGCAAGTACAAAATATCGCACATTACAACCAGATATCAAATGTTAGTTACAGTTACTAGACATAAAACACAATGAGATGCGCTAGTATCGTTCAGAACTTCACACCTTCCCATCCACATCTAAACTACTTAGCAAGAGTCTACAAAAATAATGTTAAGATACACAGAACACAGACGGATGTCTATACGTAAACGGCACAATCAAGAACAGATCCTGCACGGAAGTTTGGTACTCATTCCTGCAGAAGAACGAGGTGCACGTGTGGAAGTCGTGAGAAGACAGGTGGTGAAGGCACGCGACTGAACAGAGTGTTATCTGCTGGCAAGAAACATCACAAAAAAACGAGACACTTTAAGCAAAGTGAAATAATAGAAGTGCAGGTCAGCGTCGCTTAAATACTTATTACAATACAAATACAGGGTGCAACAACATAACTTCTTTTCAAAGCATTTTGCTTCGAAAAAAAGGAAGTTACGTTGCCGCACCCTGTACTACCTTATCCTTTATTGTGATGAAAATGGCACGCGTTAACACGAACGTTATTTCATCGCTACGAATTAAAATCCTACGAGAATATGAAATCGAAAAAACTTAATTATTATCGTTATTTAACCACTGGAGCGGACGACTTAAACGAAAGTTTCATAAGAAAGAGTAGGAACGACACGTTGGCGGCCAGTACCATAGGAACAGGCAAGCTAAACAGAACTAATAAGGCAGAACCCTACAGACTCGTACCCACAAAACTACAGCAGGTAGGTAAAAACACGCACTCGTCTGGCTAGATTTCCGTCAAGACCTCGACTAAAATAGTTTAAAAAAAAGCAGAGAGCGACCCGCACGTTTGAAAAGTCACGGTAAATAATACTAATCACGAACAAGTGTCTATAATTGAAGAAAACAATAGATTATTGTTATATGTTTTTTGTCAATAACGTTCACAGGAACACGCCAACCAATTTTTGGTGGGTAGTGCCTTCGACGCATAAACTCCTAATTCACTCGTTAAAATCCAGATAATAAAGAGCAATGGTAAAATTTATGAAATAAGTTCTAACCATTAACAAAACGAGGCGCGTCTGCTAGAAATGCTAAAATACAAAATTAATGGCCTAAATTATATTGTCGAATTGAAGAATACAGACCTACAACAGTGAACCGCCCTTACCCAATAGAATGTTGCAAATAAACATTAAACTGTGCGATCATAAGTCAAAAAAATACATGGCCACTAATTAAAATTTAGTTTTCCAATTGATAAAGAAGCCAGAAACCAATTAATCTTTGCCGGTATAACGGAAAAACATCAGTAGACATAAACCCCCGTCCTGAGAAATTTACGTTGTGAATATTATACGAAACTCGTTGATTTTCTCACAAGCTGCAAAATTGCATGAAAAATTACAGAAAATACAGGAAATTATCTTAGAATTATCAACAGTCTCGCCAAAAATAATTGACTAAATCTATTAGCTTAAAATACAACAGAAGGCTAAAATAAAATACTAAAGGAGGTTGCGAACACTCCAAACAGCCGCTGCTATTAATATCGCCATTGAAATGTTAAGCAGAGCACTACTGGAAATTTGAACCTTTAACGATTACTTCACTACACAAATCAATCCACACTCGTAACGAAGCATCTTGAAAACAAAATGTTATAATATATTGCATGAATTTCAAAGAACAACCGATATTTTGTTAAAACATGAAATATGCTAGTACCGAGCCCACATCCCAGTCTGTAACTTTATTATTACAATTCAAAGTCGTCCTCTGGGTCAATAATTTCAAAAGAGGAGCTGGGCGAGGTCTCCGTGTCCTCGGCCTCTTCACAGAGCGCATCTCCAATGCTGTTCACAAGGGCATTAGATTCCTTCCTTGAAGCCCACCCCTCGAGTGCCTCCGATGACTCTGTCAGACTCCCAGACTCGATTCTGCTTTCCGAGTCTTTCTTGGGGGTGCTGTGAGAGAATCCAGCCGAAACTGGGTTGTAGGAGTGGGAAAAATACTCGTCCAAATCGGAGGTGAGAGAGCCATGATCCAGTAGTTGGTCACCAGGAGGCAGCGAGGTGGGAGGATTTGCAACAGCAAAAGGCAGGTGGTTGGGGCGCGGAGGAGGAGCGAAGTGATCGTTGAAGAGACTGGGACCCAACACAGGATCAGATACAAGGCCGCTATCTGGGGACGGTTCGCCCACACGTACCAACTGAGGTACATCTGCGCACCAACAGACTTCCATAAACGAGGAGCAGTCAGATGAACTTTGTTTATTTTTTCAGTTCAGTTGAAAAGACAAATGTGATGCTATGGCAGTTCAGGTGATAAATCTTCCCGGGAATACCGCGCTGAATATTAATTTAGAGTGGAAAATGACTACCAACATTTTAAATCAGGTACATTGTCCAAAATAGCTGTTATGCAAAGTGATGTTTACATATACCATAAATCACCCCGCACCACTAGAAAAAAATACAAGTAAACTCAAACATACGAGGTTACTTTTCGACATGGAGGTCACCAAAATGAAGTGACATTTACCTTCTCCAAAACAAACTGACCCTAAAATCACGCAGAACAGAATGTTGCTTGTCGAGCCTGCTATCAACGGCTATCGACGCCTCTAAGAAACAGGTTTCCTGACAGTGGTATCAGCTACAGATGCAGTTAGCACGTTCCCTTGAAGTAAATTCAATAATTCCACTAGGAAATATAGCATTAATCTCCACGTGTCCAGAAGCGCTATCTTCAGTACACTCGTTGGTGCAACTCAAGACGAGCACCGCGATTTCACATACCCTAGTCCAGCCCTAATCTACGAGTACGGCAAAATGATCTGATCCATTTGTAGGTTTAATGAAAGCAAAGACGAGTAAGAAACCAAAAAATAAAATATTCATTTCGAAAATATAAGCACATTTTTTGTCTTTAATTCAATTTCGCAAATGTGTGATCATGTTGCCGTACCCCCACATGCACATGAAGATGCATTGTTTTACTGTCTATAAGTTTAATTGGACTTCGAAATACTGAATGATACACGTGGTAACCGCAAGTCTCTCGTACGCAATTTACTACGGAGGTGGTCAACTAAGAATGTAATATCTAAGCAACTGGAAAAGCATTAGGGTTTAACCCTTTCGATCCTGTTAGGACATATACATCCCAACAGAGAGCAAAAGCCGGCTCAAAAGGGTTAAGACGATGAACTAATCAATATACAACTGAAACAATAGATATTGAACCAAATGTAATACTCTCGGTTGAACCAAATAAAATACATTAAAACTAATCACGTGGCAATTAGCCAACGTAATGGTGGATGGGTTCTCTCCAAGACCATCTCGCCTTCATTGCGGGACAACTACGCAGGTGTACGAATTCACGTACCAGTAGCTTTGTGATAGGGAAAGTTTCAGAACAGAAACTCTAGTACACAAGACGAAACTCACCGTGAGGCAGCGCAGCGGGGTGAATAGAGCGCGTGTCTGTGAGGGCTCCGCCGGCATCGCGAGCACCAGCGGCAAGAGAGGAGGTGGGAGCGCTGGGGGAGGTGGAAGAGCAGGGCAGGCTGCGGTTGAGCAGTTTAGCCCGCTGCTCAGCGCCGGCCAGGTACAGCTCCTGGTGTTCCTCACTCATGTTCATGAAGTGCGTCCACAGCTGCAGTAAGAATGTTGCGGGTCAATGCTCAGAGGACTTAAAATTTCCCAGAGCGCACAAACCGATTTGAATTAATTGCATGAGGTGCACATTACTAATCGTAGAGAAATATCGTCCACATAGATTGAAAAATATTGTTCGTATAGATTCAACAAGTGCTTAAAGACTATGCTATGGGGGTAAACAAATTAAAGAGTGGTTCAATCGATCCAAAAGTGGCCTCTCATCGGTGGCTCGGTGGCGAGTGACCAGCGTTCTGGGAGGCATCAAAGCACTCGGAATGAAGCTGTTGATGAGAGGATGGAAAATCGGACAACAGGAGATCGTCGTTCAACCGTATGAGAAATTGCCGAAGAAGTTAGGATCAGTAAGAATACCGTACACATAACTTTGCGTGATAATTTACACATGCGCAAAGTGGCTGTGAAAATTGTGCCAAAGTTTTTGTCGGCAGAACATTGTAACTGATACAGGCTTTCTTAGCGAAACATAGAATTGAAGTGGTTTGTCAACCTCCCTACTCTCCACACATTGTTCCTTGCTACTTCTGGTTTTTTCCAAAATTGAAGAGGCCTTTGAAAGGATTCTATTTTGAGAGTAGAGAAAAGATAATATAGAACACAAGAGTGGATTTGAACATTCCAAAATAAGCCTTCCAGAAGCTGAGTGCGTGGAGGTGCAAGGGACCTACTTTGAAGGGGATTAGGCTCACAATCCCGTTATGCAAGATATACATTTTTCCCGGCCAAAGATCAAATAATTTTTAGACAGACCGCGTATCAATGATGCCCTAAGCCCCTTGCAGGGCATTTGAGGGCTTACAGTGAACACACGTGATGACCAACTTATGTGAAAACGAAGGACACTGGTGGTTTTGAAAACACTCTTGACTTTAATCGCTGTCATGGTAGGATAACTACATCACTGAGACGATGAAAATAAACCTCAACAAAATAGATACACAACTAAAACATACTTGTACAGTACACTTTTGATTCTGTACTACACACAGCTTAATATCTTAAGGAATAAAGAAAACTGGCATGACAAGGAAAGAAGACTGTCATGACAGGGAAAGACGACTGTCATGACAGGGAAAGACGACTGGCATGACAGGGAAAGACGACTGGCATGACAGGGAAAGACGACTGGCATGACAGGGAAAGAC
>VCRD01000412.1:9001-40165 GCA_006783055.1 Trinorchestia longiramus | reverse complement strand
AAGACTGGCATGACAGGGAAAGAAGACTGGCATGACAGGGAAAGAAGACTGGCATGACAGGGAAAGAAGACTGGCATAACATGGAAACAAGGATGCCATAGAATGGCTAAGACAGTCAATTTTAAAATTACCACCACCTGACCACACGTTACCTGCTGGAGTGTTCAGTTGTACACCGAACTACTGCTCAAAAAGAACAAAGTAATTTTTGTGTAACAAACTGAGGTACCTAGTCTGATAGTATGTACAAATTAAATACATAGACAAAAGAACAAGTCAGCTAGGAAGTAGCCCACGCTTGTTTACCGTCATTTTGTCCTGAGATTCAAAAAGCTGCGTAAAGGCTGAGCGGTAGGGCCTGACGAAGAGGTGAGAGTCCTCTTCGTAGCCCTCAACCAGCACAGCCAATGCCGCCTCTAGAACAGACACGCCGTCATGGCGCTTGAACTTGGCCCTTCTAAATCTAAGCTAATATATTACAGTAAAATAGACAATAAAAAATGTAGCCCAATAGAAAATGCAAAACATAATGAAGCAGTAAGTACAGGACGAAACTAACTAGAAAATACAAGACTGAACTAATAAGAAAATATAGGACATAGCTAGACAGAAAAGATATGATGCTACTAGGCACAAAGCACACTAAGTAGGAAATGCATAATCTTTAAACACAAAACATGGATGCAACGAAGGTGGAATTTTCATCCATTAAGCACTGCTATACAAACGTTCAGCTTGCAAGACTTGAATTGTTTAGAATTAACGCTATATTTTTAGAGATAAGCTTGCAACAGCATTAAATCCTGCAAAGTATGAGATGAAAGTAAGTTTGTTCGCTGGTCTGCGTAAAGTTATACCGATTGTATGGGCAAATACAAGTAGAATTGTACTATACTTTCAAATTTCCTGTGTGTACAGTACGATTTGATGCCAGCTACGACCCACAGCAACAAGGGTTGAAAATCTTCAACCTTGAAACTTTTTGGCCTTCCCCAGTCAATTTTTAAATTTTCTTTTATAAACAGATAAACGGTAGCCTAAACGGTGGTCTAAATGCTCCTCCCCTACTGGTTGTTAACGAAGATTTTTAGGTCTTTGCCACACTCATGAACATACATATATGTACTAGTGTCCCTGACTTTGGCTTGCTCACAAGTTTTTGGTCTCAGTTCCAGGAGCTTGATTATTTAAAGAATTTATCTTATTTTGGCTTAAGACTTAATTGATCTGCAATGCATAATCACTTCCAACCTTGGAATTTCCCTGCATTATTAGAGGCAATGACTAGATTGTTATGTTGCAAGTCAAAAACTATTTTTCTTGAACTATTTAGTGGCATAGCCACCAATGTTTAAAAAGCATCATCACCCCACACTTCCAGTGCATCAGCACCCCACACTTCCAGTGCATCAGCACCCCACACCTCCAGTGCATCAGCACACCACACCTCCAGTGCATCAGCACACCACACCTCCAGTGCATCAGCACACCACACCTCCAGTGCATCAGCACACCACACCTCCAGTGCATCAGCACCCCACACTTCCAGTGCATCAGCACCCCACACTTCCAGTGCATCAGCACCCCACACCTCCAGTGCATCAGCACCCCAATTTATTTAAAGCAATTTATTTATTTTATACATAAATAAAGAAGTACTGAATTCACAATAATAGTGAGGCACTCTTCAGTGCAGTCATGGCAAGCCTCAAATTAGAAACTATTATAAAATTTGAGTTTGCTGAGAAGAGAAAATCTCAAGTTAGAAACTATTATAAAATTTAAGTTTGCTGAGAAGAGAAAATCTATTAGCCTTTCCCTATGAATTAAATAAGTATTGATTAACATGGACAGAAAAAGTAGTACTTCCTCTGGTCAGAAACAGTTGTGCACAGTCATTAATACACTCTGCCATTAATATTCTGAAAATATTTTGGTCATAAATTCTTCATCTTTGTTCCTTGTAATTTTTTTGAAGTACAACATATAGTGTTGAAAGTAGAATGTAATGGTTATATCTTCACCTTTTTTTCCTTGTGCATCAACTGTTTCTGCCCAACATCAGAAGTTGTAGGCACCAATTGTTTCTGACCAGAAAGTCGTACTTAGCACAATAAAAGTTGACTTGATCATAGCTTTATGGGTGCTCAGCTTCAGTGAAGGCTTTTTCCAAGAGAAGTGAAGGCTTGTTCAGAGACAAGCTTACAAACAACTGTGAAGATGAAGTATGGGGGAGGCAGGTAGCCATTGATCTGGAAAGCATCTCATTCTCTACAAGATTGCATTGATATCAGTACATTCATATACTAGCTATGGTTTTCAAATAAGGTATATGGTAGATTTATTTTTTAGTTATTTATTCATCATTGAAATGGTGCAACATTATGAGAAACAAACAACAAAAATTGTGAAAAAAAGATTAATGGATTCTAAGTACAAAATTAAAGACCTTGGAAAGGTTGAAGTAGATGAAAATTTACCAATCAGATGATTAAAAATTCAACGCTTATCTACTGTCAAACAAAATCTATTGCACAATTAAGTAAGAATTCCTATCTTTATCAATTTTCATACTAAAAAATCCTCTTATTTTAGCCTGTTCTAAAGCACTCACCACACCTAAGAACATGTTGAGGCAATCACATCACCTAGCCACCGTGGTCGAGTGGTCTGCGGCCTGTGTTAGGTATCAGGTCTCTGCTTCGGGCAGAAAGACCGCGGGTTTCAAACCCGGCCATGAATACGAGCTGTTTCTCGTTTCGCGCCGTGAGCTCGCACTTATCGGTAAGCCCTCAACTCATCGCCCATGGACACATCCCAGGATCGTCGCATGGAGCTCACCATCATCCTTACTCTAAGAATGTTAACCTTAAGAATTTGAAAAACCAATGTACTAATGTCTATGTACTGTGTACTTGATTGGAAATAAAGTTGTTAGTTTGTTTAATGTAGGTGCTGCCACACATAACTACAGCAAACACTGCACAGCCATCAAATGCACCCTACAGAAAAAAACACCCTGCACATCACAGGATAGTGCTGATGAACTTTAATCTTCTAGTATATGCCCCACAATTCAAAATAGAAGATTGCCTTGCACAAGAAGCTCTTGAACAAGTTTTCAATGATTTAGTGAAGTAATCTGAACAATTGATGAGTAAATATAAACTTTATTTTCTGTCTTCCAATTTCAAAGACCCTTAGTCAAGCAAAATAGGCCAGTAGATCCAAGAGAACAGCCCCCACAACCCTCTGACCACATGCTTGAGTTGGATTGAGGTTGGTGCAATGAATTATAGCACTGAAATTATAATGACTTTTACACTGAAAGGCCAGGCAGTCCTTTTATAGAAGCAGAGCTACCCAAAAACTCGTTTCACTCGAAACTGAGAGGCAAAAAAGAAACAGAAAAGATTCAGCCATCCTGAAATAGGAATATGTACAACTAAATGATGATGGCTAGTTTCCAAAACCAAGAGGAAATGAAAAAATAGGTCTATCATAGTTGCATAATTAACACTTAAAATTTAAAACAGACTGCCACAGCTCAATCTCTGTAGGTAGCTCAGGTCCTACTCTAGGAAGGACACAATTTTGAAATGGCAACACAACTGTCCACATGAACCCTGATGTCCTCTTTGAAAAAGTGTGCTAAACCGAATTCTCAGGTGCTAATCAAACCAGCACTGCACTCAGCACTTTCAACAGGTTCAGAATAAGCTGCAGTTCTGGTTGTTTAGATGTAACTGACAGTAGGATCAGCTAACGTATGATTGTGTTGCATTTCTTTCATTAGTAAAAATGTGGTCAGTAAAGAATTAACTGGAATAGATGCTATCAGCAAAGCTCATATCACAATACACTCTTCTCAGAATCAGCACAAAATCCCCCAAAAATATTAAACTACAATCCCCTTTCATTTCCCTCCCATTAGACACACTTATGTCATAATTGAGCCTAGAAGTATAATAGACAGCAGAAAAATGTTCTCTACCTAACATGCTGTTACACATTAAGAGTTAGTCGAAATCAATCATGTTAGGACCATATGGTACACATGAATCTTGCCTATAATGTCAAATTATAAGAACTGTTTGCCCTTAAAACTGAAGTCTTCCATTTAGCTATAAACTTCCATGAACCAATGCTATAATTGTTTTGACTCAGCATTGCACTAAAAGTTCCAATGCCAGTTTATTATCTACAGAGTCTAAAATTTTTAAACAAAATGTATTCCTTACAATGAATGCTGGCTTAGAGTTCTTAGCTGCCAGTACCATGTTTCAATGGCTGATTACATTAATCATTGAACTTAGTTTCAATATTGTATGAGGTGTACAATTTGAGTAAAAATGTCACACTATTACTTCAGAAGTTGAATGACAGTTCAAATTTTTAGACAACCAAAACTAAACAGGAGTTACCAAATAAATCTGGAATAAAATAGAATACAAACACTATTGGAACAGTCCAAGACTACATCTCTGAGATAAGAACCTGAACTACTGTATCAAACTAACAATTAACTCAATTTTTCATACAATTTGGAGGCATCAGAGCCAAAACCTCTCATTACATGAGTATCTCAATAACCACATTTTAATAAAGATAAACATAAGCAATGCATTGACTTACCATTTGTGGCTCTCCTCCTCTTGCGACGCCCCATCTTCCTGCGTGCTGCACAATTCTCCAGCCTCTCTAGCAGCAGCGCAGGGTCTCGGCGTACGGGACATGCGGGCACGGATGCAACAGAATCGCAAGTGCTGTCTCCACTCAAACTCAGACAGTCACTGGCTGTTGGAGTTACTGGCACAGCTCCCACACTGAAAATGTGATGTTGAATTAGAACATTTATTATTGAGATCTTAGCATGAAGGAGAAAAGCTTTTGCTGGTATTTTATCAACAAATATATGAAATTTAAGTGTTGTTAATGCTCCATGTGTAGGAATAGCAGTTGGAAGAGCTACAAAAACTACAGACATAAAAGTTGTATTTACAGTTATTGCTTACAACATTTCTGAGCTGTTGTTTGAATAGCAATACTAATATCTCTAGCACATTTTAATGCACTTACTCATTATAAGAAGACATATGTACCAGTACATCAAACAATCTAGACATATTTATATATAAACATAGGAGCTTATTCAAAGTTAGTGTAGGAAACCACTCATAACTCACGTATTGTTGATGGTGCGACCATCACCATGAGGCTTGCGGGTAAAAATGTTATCAGTGATGGCAACCATTTTGAAAATAACTGTACTGCAAGGATTAAAAAGACTATGCACTGCTGAATGATGACCTATCAATAAAATCCCTGTAAATAAAAATATTATGTTTGCACATTAGCACAGAGTTTCTTCCCAATATGTAAGGCTCAATCAACAGCTTATATGACTTGAGTCAAAAATTTATGTATGAAACAAACAAAAATGTTTTGCATACCAACACACTAACAATTGTAAATACGTTTCAATACATCCACATACATGTTGATTAATAAACTAGACTAATATTATTTGGCTTCACCGGTAATGTAGTTCTATTGAACAAACAACTCCATTACTACAGTCAGTAACACCTCAAACACTTGGTAATTCAAGTAATTGTAATTAGCTACACTAAACCTTTACATATGAAATTCAACCAAATTCAATATTTATCAATTATATCTGCAGAAGAAAATGTCAAGTCATATATAATTGTGAACAAATTAAAACAGATGCATTCACTGTTTTTTTCCTGGATACATTAAATTCATTAACAAGTATCAAAAAATTATAAAAAACACAATTATCAATACTTTATTTTAGTACAAGCTTTCTCACAATACATTCCTAGCTTTAAAAATATATTCATTTCTCATTATTATTTACCTATATAATATTTGTCATTTAATGTATTACTAGTATCATTCTTGGACAATACCATGCAGATCCCAAAAGTTTTGTCAACTAAAATTTCAAGCAATAATCTATGGCTATTAGAGTGTGACAACTTGCAATTCCTTTTAAAATGGGCCTCATGCAAAATATATTGCGTTTAAAAATACCTCACTAGAAAGAATTTCATACTAAAAATAACTTCATTATCATATCAAATCTACACTAATAAAATCAAACCTACGTCAGAGCTATTTTATATTTTTAACTTTACTTATACCAAAATTAACAATTTTATTACCTGCTTGACAGTCATGGTTGTATTGTTTTTTATCTAACTTTTCGATAGTAGTTGTTAAACTAGCTTCTCCTGCTTCCAATAAGATTAAAGCATAAAAGTCTTGTCTATCCCCACTATGACTTGAGATGTATAATGACCAGCTTACAGCTATGATTTAATTACGCAGTCTATTTAAATTAACTTAGACAATAAAGCTAATGAACGAAAAATACAAAGTACTATGTTCATGGATTCTACAAGTTGACGAACGTTAGTGAATCTTATTAAATAATAGAACACGTCAAACTTAGTAGCTGGTCGCTGACAGCTAACCCTAACCTGACACTACCGGAGACACTGAAGTTGTCAAGATGACTGAACTGAACCTTGCCAATTGTTGACAAAGGTTGTGCTCATCGGAGATACCAATCCCAAAAAGTCAGCTGATTTATTTATTTCTAAACGATAGATGTTATATCAATGGATAAATAAAATTAAAATGATTTTAAAATTCAGTACCTACTTAATACTACACGAATTTTTCACATACAAAAAAGTATTTAATAAAATATTTGGCGTCATGTATCATATTATCTAAATTAATTTTAATTATATGAAACTGATGATAGATATTATGGAAAAAATAAAGGTTCACGAAATGTAAATAGCGTTCAAAGTCAAACATGTTTTCATAATCACCTATTTTCGTGTGCGGTTGGTAACACTGTTTCAGTGACCTTGGGAATACACCTTGCGTGGAAAAAAAGTATTTACGTCGTGTTTTAAAGTGACGAAATTTTCTGGGAAGGGTATAAGTTAGTACAAATTGAATAATGCTGTAATTATATGCTGCTCTTCGAAAACTGAGGTCAATAAACTGTTACACAATGTCGAGAAATTTATTTGAGATTTTCAGGCGCCCCTGGCTGATCAATAGAACGTAGCCGATACCAATTTCTATAACATGGCAGTGTCTCTAATTCATGTAAATACTATTTCACTGATTTCACTGACATTTTCTGACAATGCAATTATTATTATAATAGCAATTATTTCTGACATAGCAATTTGGCTAAAGTATCTACAATACATGTTAGCCTAAGATAAATCCTTTATTTGAGCCCTATAATAATGACTCGTTATTAATTAATTTCTCGTATCTAATTCACCAGTCAGGGAGACTAAATAAATCTATACTATAATAAGAGCCGTGTCCGTCCGTCCGTCCATCTGTCTGTGTGTCACACTCTTCTAATCGATAGCTTTGATAGCAACAAGGATAAAGCTTAAGAAATACAAGAAATCATTCTATTGCATTAGTTTTCTGCAGCAATTCAATTTCCTCTCACCTGCATTGTGGTATCCAGAATGCACAATCGGTTTATTTTTACAAATAGAAATTTTCGTTGGGCCTTTTTCTGTTGAAATTCATCATGATGCTTTGATATTTCTAATTGATAATGCGAAAAGAAATGTTTTAAATTAGTTTGACCAGTAACCTGGCTAGCACTTAGTATAAGGCCAAAGATTTTGGAAATTGAGTTATTGTTTTCGAAATTGTGATTTTCTTTAAAAGCTTCAAAGAGATAATAGAGGATATTTCAGAATGAAGTTCTGTCAAAAAAGGCCACCGTGGATAAAAACGTGTTCAACCGTGAGAGAGAAGCAGCAAGACTTCGACAGCAAGAAAGA
This sequence comes from Trinorchestia longiramus, assembly GCA_006783055.1. NCBI lineage: Eukaryota > Metazoa > Arthropoda > Malacostraca > Amphipoda > Talitridae > Trinorchestia > Trinorchestia longiramus. The sequence goes on along the minus strand of VCRD01000412.1, from coordinate 32,303 downwards.
CGCCGAAGACTATCGGACGAACAACACGAAATGGCAAGACGAAGCAATGCTGCTCGCCAACGAGAAACTAGAGCTAACTTGACCCTTGAACGGCGTTTGGCAATTCTATGGAATAATGCAGAGCAACACCGAGTAGCTAGAGAGAGCTTAATGCATGAAACAAGAGAGGAAATTCTTCGGCATGACGAAGAATATTAACCATGATATTATTACCGTTTATAAACGGGCATTGCACTAGTTCCTAGTGAAAACTAAGACACTTAGTTTTCTACTGCTGCAATTGACTCTGCAATTCGTGTCATATTCGGGTACAATGTACCCGAATCATAGGGCAATACCCCGCCGAACTCTGTATCCACGATACTGACTCGAGTATATAAGGCTCTGGATCTCTCTAATTTTTTTGAAAGTGACACGAAACATATAAATAAATAAATATATCAATAAATATATGAACACACGACGGTCATTCTTAGTATTAGCTTTACATTTTTTGTTATTATGATCCATCAATCGCTATTTCATTCAAAAGGGTTGATGCTGTACATTCTTATAAAATAAACTCCAAAATGACAGTGAAATGACTGATGTTTGAGCAGGGTGTGCAAATTCTTTTCTATGTAGCCATGATACGAGTGAAAGCTATCTCTACACACATGAAAGCATCACCAATAAGAGTATGGCTGAAATAAGTTCTAGTGTCTACTTTGCGATGCAGTAGAGAGATATCGACTAGTCGTCACTGTTCAAAAGCAGTGAATAGGACTGCACATCGTCGAGTTACGAATTGTACTTAGCTTTAAATAAAGTGGCCTGCCGAGACGCAGTACTGCATTATTTGAATTGTCCTCGTGTGAACAAGAACTAGAAGAATGACATCATGGACAACAATCCACCGGCTGTGCACGTCGCCGTGGGGGACGATGGGAAATCAGCTGTCGATATCTGGATAAAACGGAAGTCTTGCCTTAAAAATATTGTTAGTTTGCATCAAAGGAAATAACAAGAATATTATGATGAAATTAAATTAATATTATAGGACGATTTTAATAAAGACAAAAAGTTAAAAGTAGCAATCGAAAAGTTCATGAGTAATTAACTTCGAATACACTGGGACAACGAACTTACCATCATAGTTTATAAACTTATGTGGCTTTGGAACATTGATAACGCTGGTATCAAATAAAATTGGACAGTTGACGAGTGTTTACAAAACGCATACGAATAGTTGGAAAAAGAAATACAAGATTCCAAAGGAAGAATCCAGGCCTAGGAGAGCGCATACATGTCGACGATAAGACACGAAGCCACGGAGGACTACTTGTCACGGTTGACAGCGATTCACACGTTACAGAGTTAAGTGCTAGCGCGCAGTCTACGGTCAGCTATACAGCATGAGATGTACTTCAAAAGGCGCTTCATGGTTCATTTGGGAGGTGTGTCTCTCAATCTTTTTCAAGAAGACTTATCAAAGCTTGGCCGTAACATTGAGAAAATAGACCTCAAGGGCGAGATTTAGAAAAAACGACCAATGAACATCCTGCTCAATGAATCGTTGGCATTCATGGGAACATGTGTACTTGGCAACAAAATTTATGTTTCAGGAGGACGAAAATCTTGCGGCCAGTTCATTCTCGGTGAGGATGATGCCGATGGAGTGCGCAGCGACGTCTACAGGATTATCGTGAAAAAACAACAAATCACCTCAATGACCTCTATGACCTCCCCAAAATGCAACCATGGATTTGTGGCGTACCAAGGTCGTCTGTGGGTGATAGGCGGCAGCAACGGCCAAGCCCCTATAAACGATGTCGAATCCATGGACATTATGAGCAGCAAGCACTAGTGGTCTAAAGAGCCAAGTTTGCTTCAGGCTCGGTCTTGTGCCATCACCGTAGTCCACAACGACTAGATCTGGGTGATTGGAGGTCGAGATCGATCAGGTTAGATCATCAGCGATGTTGAAACGTTCAAAACCAATTATTCTTGGGCGAAACAGAGCAGATTCCCTGTGCCTATCATGCTCGCTCAAGGAATATCTGTATGTGGCCAAATGTTTGTAGTTGGCGGTGTCACAGGATCACTAGATAAGCCTCAAGTTCTCAAGTAAATTTACGTCCATGATGATTAGACCTAGCAGTGGAAAGTGTGGACTGTCATGTCGCAGTCGCGGATGAACCATAGCATTGGCACGTACGGAGACTTTCTAGTTGTGTGCGGTGGCCACACACTGCACAACATGAGTCCCAGAGCCGTACACCCAGCAGTTTGCTACAGAGTGAGTGACTCAAACAGAAAGGAGTTCCTAACTCCGGCCCTGGGCAGTAACAAACTCGGCATGGGTTTGGCGATGGTGGGTGATGACTCTGTCCTGCACTCATCGGCACGAGGAAGCATTTCTGCGAGCTGTTAGTTATCGCAGTCCATCAGTAATGGAGCGTCTCCTTCCTATGCTTAGGCTTTCATGAGTCTTATTGGGGGTGACTGTCCATAAAGCTGAGTTCCTGGTCACATTTAAAGAGTGTTCTGCTGAGAGTTTCAGGTATACCGGTCGTGAAATGATGTATAGCCAGGCAACTCATGAATAAAAATAGACCATAAAAACTGAAATTTTGCTGGATCCTTAGCACTCACTCGTTGCGAATGTGAGGTTCAGAAAAAACTAATACATTGTTTTATGATTTATTGAGTGGTCCAACAGTTTCTGCCGCAGTGAGGCAGGAGTGTAAAACTAGATCTAGGAACGTTATTGGCATCGCAGGCCGAGGGTCTCGTGAACTAAGAGCTGCCGTGTCGGATATGTTGCATTAGAAGCCTATAACTCTGTAGCTGTTCTGTGCTAACTGCGCCTCCAATTCTGTACTTCAATTTAACTTTAGTCAAAAAAAACAAGAACTGTCACAGTCATCCTGAAAAATGGAACACGAATAGAAGTTTCGAAATAACTTCATTCAGGATTGAAGCTCATCACTTTTAATTCGATTAGTTTAAGAATCATTTTTTGATGTAAGACGCATGTCTCAGGTCATGGCAAATCATAATAAGAGGGAAGAACAGCACATGCTCTTATCAACAGCTTATTCGAAGAGTATATGGCTTAACAAGTTAGCGAAGCAACTCGTTGATGACACACAAAATATTTAAACTCTAGTTAAGAATAAAAATTGATGTAAGCCTACATGGAAGCAGATTATTATTGCATCGGGTGATTTTACTGAAAGCCTTTGTCACCCAAACACACACATCATACTTGATATTGAAGTCCAAACATTGCACACATCATACTTAATATTGAAGTCCAAACATTGCACACATAGTCTTAATATCGAAGTCCTAACACGGCACACACAGTATTAGTATTAGTTACTAGCGTTCAGCAGCAACATGCACGATGACATCAGTGGATACAAAGCCAGAATATAAACCGGTCTCCCAAACACCTCAATAGAACCGTGATATCTACGGCTGCCAGCTCAGGCTTTGCACATGGCTTCGTTAATCCTAGTCATGTCATTTCTAATACCACGTCCATACACTTTATGCAGCCTAAGGAGGGTATCATTGAACTTTTCCCCTATACTTCATTATCCATATTAAAGCAATTATTAATCTTATTGAACAAGAATGGGATGTTTATTTAAGTACACATAGAGACGCCCTCGCAGCCGATACCAATGTTTTGAAGACTCATGAAAACTTTGACTGAGAATTTGGTTTCGAGTGACATGATTCTCAAACCAAGAAAAATTTGCAATTTCAAATTATAGACAAAATGACTAGCATGGTTGTATAACTAGACACACGAACGCTGTCGTTAACTATTGATTAGAAGAGGTCGTTAATTTAAGTTCCTCGGCGAATGAGTATAAGTGGTGAGTCGCTGATTTTACTCAGTAGAATCTTGGTTAAAGTTCAGATTTACCTTCTTTAACATGAATATACCTCTGCTTAAGAGCCACTGGCCAGCAGTGTTAGAGTATCAGATTAATATTTCCAAATCAACCCAGGCTTATCCTATCGATCGAACCAGTCTAGATTATGAGTGAAGTTGGAAGAATCGTTGAAGTCGTTGAAGAGAAAGAACAGCGACATTTGTGGAGCACGGTTTGGAGGACTAATCATGCACGGTGAAAGTCAACAATAGGAGTGATCATTACTGAAAGATCAGGATTTTCAGTGCATAAGTGAGCGACCTCAAACCGCGAGCAGGTGTGCGACGGTATAGAAGACACGCTCGTATCTGACAAAGCATACTTTGATGACGTCCGTGGCTTTTTCATTAAATGTAAAGTCTATTTTGCAAAACGTAGTGAATGAACAATGGAGATGAGGATTATTTGGTAAAATGATGAGGCTAAATAATGAATTTTCAGATAACGACCTTGAAACATAAGGTTCCAGTGATTGCAGTGGTCGCAAATTTGCATGCAACAAAAAGACCAACAAATAAGGCAACTACTCGATGACACTACACAGGCTTACTTTATATTTTATAACTTCCAAGTTAACAATTAAGATTCTAGGCCAGACTGTAACATTAACACCACGAGTAACATGTGTTACGTAGCCGAATACACTGTCCGTCCCAGCAATACCTCCATCACAAATTCCATTTATGAAAAATGATGGCCATTTTCTCGTATTGATGCCTGGTGATACAATAGTTAACTCAATCATAATGAAATTTCGTTTTAGCATGTGAGTTATTGTTGTTAATTGACATTGATTAACGGGAATTCTCTCGAACATTTTAATTAGCTTAATTTATACAATAACTTAACTTCACTTGAACGTGCACAGCGGAAAGGATTATGTTGGCAAGGCAGCCAAGCGCAGAAATTTCTCTTTCCCATTATTATACCACGATTTTAACACAGTAACCTCCAGATGATAATGAACTGTAACCCATCGTCTTGATGTGGCTAAAGTTTTAACGAAAGCATAACACAACCATTCTAAAGAGATCACAATTCAAACCATTCTTTCTGTTTAGGACTACATTTGAGAGGCTTCACTCGTTGGATCACAATAACTGATAGTGGCCCACACATTCACTTCAAAAAAGGGACATTAGATTTTAAGATGCAACAAACATTCTCTTTATTTTTCTTGAAGCGTAACCCAGACACACACAACACATTCAATAATAATTGCGAGTAGTATCATTATCTACGGAACTAGGTCGAGATCTGGACTTGAGGAGGGCAATTGTGGAAGGTTTGAGCTAAGCAGATTGGTCGAAGTAGCAACTATCTATTTATAGTCTAGTTCAGAGTTATTGATGTGCATAGCACCTACACAGGCAAATTCTTAACATAAGTATCCTGAAGCAATATTTACAGGCTTAACAATAAGTTGGCTAGCATTTATTACTACTGAATTTGTGCGTTCTATTCTATGGCTAGACGTGTACTAGAGTACAGAGGGAACGGTCGCAGGAACTGAATGCAAGTAAGACGCAGTTATGCCATTAATATGAATATACATTGAAGAAACACAAATTTTATTGTAGTTTGCATTTCAGGCTACGAGAAAACCATAGAATGATAAAATTACGAGAGATGGAGAAAGCATCACAATTCTACCGAATAATAGAAACCGTTACGGCATTGCAAGAATTCGTATCTTTCCTTCAAAGACCATTTTTTCAAACTAAAAGTAGTACGTAAAACAGGATCAATTAGTCAGGAAATAGTCTGGAAATGAAACAGGAACCCATTTTTAGTTTTTTCTGAATGAAGTCTGCCGTTTACTGAGAAGTGGGAGCAGCACTTGGCACCCAGTAGACATTTTAATTTCCTATGTGATGAACACGATCGATGCAAACTCCTATCTTTTCAAATGAGCTAGTTTTTGATACGAATAAAAAATATAGCTTAGCAGTTTTTGTATATTATATGTATAGAATTCATAAATGGTGATGGTTATTATCGACCACCTAAGGTCCGAAAAGGACTAAGTAAGTAAGATGGTTATTATCCAGTAATAGCAGACGCGTCTGTGGCGACGGCTGAAATTAAGCTTAGTCATATCTATAACTATTGATGTTTTGAGTCAAATTGCGAATAGTAACATTTAAAATCTAGAGCCTTGATTTATATTAAGTTTCAGACTATATTTGAAGATTATGAATATTTTTCTCGCTAGGCCAATTTCAGCAACAATCGCTTTGTCAGCTGAAATACGATGATAGAAATTTGTTCTTAACTGTATTGCAAGAAAATACGTCAACATTACTCTTTATTGAAGACCTAAATTCGGAAGACCTGAACAATTAATAAATCAGATCATTAGAAATACAAAATTAGACTTGCTAAATTTTCACAAACACTGTTATGGCCGATGACAAATTCTATCGCACACTTGTATAGTCATAACACATTAAATCGCTAAACTGTCATCAACATCCCCGACGTATAGAAAGCAGGCGAACCAGACCAGGAGCAACTGACTTTCACTGTATCAACTGACATAATCTTGACTCTGAAAGTGAAGAATTATCATTTGAATACATAAAACAAAAAATTATTTCTAGCCTAATTTAGGAACCGTAAATTTAGCGAATAAATTTGGTGTTGCAACACACTTCACATTAGATGGGATGCTTGAACATTCAATGTGCACCACCGGCACTCGCCATCCAGAGTAAATTTTCAGCAACAAACTACACCTAAACGAATGCATTTGCAGTCAGGCAAATCGACTTCCTTTAACTCGTCTACTCCTCGTACATTGTCGATAAAGTATCTGTCAAAAAATGATCGAATACTGGTGACTGATTTCCTTCAAATTACTTTTTCAGATATTGCAGCGGGCCGATCGACCTCCGCTCATTGCAATCAGGATTCCAGAAGCAAAGAAACTGAAGGCTGAGCCAGAAGCAACGCAGTTGTGCCACTGCTCTAAGAGGCATGACCTGGAAGACCGTAAAGTACCTATACTATGTATGCGATCGCTATACAATTCTATGATCTACTACTTAAAGTATGGCGTTCTACATCTAAGTATCAGACACGGCTGCCTAGCATGCGTAAAGCTATCTAAGTAGTAATATTAAGCAATAATCCCCCTAAAGTAAGCAGTAGTATTTCTGTAGCACAAGAGTAAAGAAAATTTTACTACGGAGTTATGAATTAATGGTCCAAAATCTGGCCAAAGCTTTTCCACAGGGTAAAGGACCTACTCCTCCACCTTCATTCAAAAACTCGCACTTTGCTTCGATGATATCAATTGAAACCTCGTTAGTGAACTACATTAACGTTGCTTGGACCGCAGGGAGGGAGTTATGGTCAACATTATTGTATATATACAAGCCTGAATTCAAGTCACTGTATGATTCGAGACTGGACAAAACCGCTATTGAATGACGTTGTAACGGCACACATGTAAGAGGTAGGGCGCTTCCTCTCGAGGTAGTAGTGATATATTTAAACGTATTAGTGTGTCAACTGTCTAAACAATCATTAGTTACTTCAAAATATATCTGAAGTCAATTATTTAAATAAAATAAAATACATTATTGTGATAACCGTGGGATCGAATTGAGATTCAGTGGATATGCCTCAAAAATTTTTCCTTAAAAATCGAATACCACACACACATATTATGTATCTTAGAACGCATTAATTTTCAAGGAGATAATGACACTCTAAAATACAATCATTAGGGCTGAAGTTTGAAATGAAATGCGCTCCTGACAAAATACGATTGTTAAAAATTTGATTATTTTACCCAAGTACCCTTAAATACACACCCAGCTGCAGTCAATAGTACATAATCATGATCACAGTAATAGTGCAGACGCTATGAAGCAAGAAATTGTGATGATCGTACTATCAGACAGTATTAGTTGTTGTCAGATTACCAAAACTGCGAGTTTCAAATTCTGGATAAATCACTCAATGATTGTAAACGGCATTATCTACGTATACTGACGAAGTAATGATTTAACGAGAATTCATTGACTTCCACAACATCACCATTCATTTTTCGCTTAATTGAACAACGCCTCGTTCCCGTTAATGTAAGTAACTTTAAAGTACGATTTCATGAACAAATTTTTAAGCAAACAGCGGAACTGACTTCACTCCAAACACACGCATTATTTATGATAAAACTGGGCAGGTATGAGATGGACTTTCCTGATTGTCGGATCTCATTAGAATATGTTTGCTATTTGGTTCAGTACACTGCGAACTCGTTTACTTCGTTTTAACCTAGAAAATACCCTCACATGGGATTGGTTCTATCATCAAGGTTGCTGTGCAAGAATAGGATTGCATTTGAAAATTCAGATCTGGTCTACATAAACGCAGTAGATCAGAATCTGGTCTACATGAACTCGTTAGATCAGGATCTGGTCTACATAAACTCATTAGATCAGGATCCGGTCTACACGAACTCGTTAGATCAGAATCTGGTCTACATGAACTCGTTAGATCAGGATCTGGTCAACATATAGATCGGAGTCTTAACAAAGTATTTGATTGTAGCTGTCAAATTCTGATTGTGTTTTAGGGATCTTTCTTAAGGAGATCACTGATGACGTTTACTGGTATTTTCAATATTTTGTACTGAAATGAATGAGCAACTTATGAAGGGAATTTATTTTATGAGGGTACATTTCATGAAGTATACATTCAATGAAGGTATGATGTGTGGGGGGCTCATTGAATGATCGTGAAATTTGTGAAATGTACATTTAATGAAAATACAATTTGTGTGAGTACCATTTGTGAAGGGTATATCTTATGGAGGTATAATTGGTGAAGGGCACATTTTATGAGGGTATAATGAGTGAAGAGTACAATTTCTACTGGGGAAAATTTGTGAAGGGTACAAATTGTCACCAGTTACGCTACAACACGAACACAATAACGTGTATCACTCAAAATGAAATGAAACTCACACTGCCGGTACATGCTTCGAATTCACTCATTTTTCATTTGAATCAAAATAACAATGATGTGTAATTTGAATGAAAATACCAATCGTGTGCCTTTTGCATCCCAATAACAATCGTGTGAATTTTGAATCAAATTACAATCGTGTGAGTTTTAAATCAAAATGACAATCGTGAGAATTTTGAATCAAAATTACGATCGTGAGAATTTTGAATCAAAATAACAATCGTGAGAATTTTGAATCAAATTAAAATCGTATGAATTTTGAATAAAAATTTCATTTCAGAAGTAAAGCTGAAATGGAACTACACTGGCTTTGGTTCGGATTTTACTTTGAGGTTAACATGCGATGAATGAAAAGGACCCTCAAGCCATATGGAATATTTGAGATGAACATATTATCTATTGTCTTGTGTTCGGGCCAATATCAGAAGTAGAACCCAGATTCCATCGCTGTACGTTCAGAAAGAACTGACGTTAAACCTAATTCCTAAATCAATAATCTATAAAATAAACATATGGAAATTGTCTTCGTGCATTCTCCACTCACAAGTTGAAGTTATTTTTTCAAAATCACTTTAAATAAGGGGTTCTTCGTAGCCGAACTGTTCTTTTCCGACCACGAGGGTTGTGTTCGCACATCTGCACACTTTTCCAATGCAAGAAGAGCAAGGAATAAACCTTAAAATGTTACCATTTGGTTTCAGATAAAAAGTAACTAGTAAATAATATAGAGAAAGAAAAATAAACGTTTTTACCCCGTTCGCTCGCTTCATTGCTACCTGCTACTAAAAGTAATTCAAGCTGGTTCAAGAGAACCATTCAAAATTAATAACCTGGGTAAACACGACAAATGTTGGGAGACGATGGTGGATGATTTGCTCCTCGCTCTCGCCAGTGTCCTTTGAATTTGGTGGAATAGATGCGTTCAGACACGCAAACTGCACCATTACGTTCCCAAAGAGACGCGAATGCGCATTCAGCAATTTGTGTATTTCAAATTTCGTAAGCCGTTGCACGCTCTTTTCAAATTACAGCCTAAAATCTCAAAGAAATGGGTTCAAACTTGATTTTTGGGGATTTTAACACGCCTCTTATAAAAAGATTTACATGTAAAGGCCTACAAAATTTGAAAAAAGGCTAATAATTAGTCACTAATTACGAGTTTTAATAGCTTCAGTCATTTGCTTTAAATATTGTCTTTATTACAGGGTACAGCATCATAACTTCCTATTTTTAGAAGTTTTTGAAAGGCGAAAAAGGAAGTTATGTTGCCGCACCTTGTTTTTGTGCTGCTTCCAATATTTTGCTAGTATAAGTACTTATGTTGATAATACGGTACTGAGTAAGAACTTTTATTCAAATCTCCTGTCTTTCAAATCCCCATTTACTTTTCACTCCGAAAAAAGTTTGATTTTTAGAAGTGCATTCCTTGCTTTTCCATTCGCTGCGAGATTTAATAACTGCTGAACTTCACGGAGTGAAGACCTAACATTAGCTTTGGTATCAGCAGGTCATGGCGATCTTGCGGTTTTGTGTAGAATTTGAAGACCTGAACTCACAACGCCCATCAGAGAAGGTCACATGTGGACTCGAACAAGAAACGCAGACTCTCCGCAATTTAGCTCAACAACAACAGCATCAACAACAACATCAATAACAACAGGACAGCACAAGTTTCCTGAGAGATACAACGTTCGAAGGAAGGAGCTCAACTAATTAAGAAATGGACTTGTTCCTGACGATTGGGAAGTCGTATTGGAAGAGCAAAAAATCAGCCTTGTAGACGTCGGTGGCTAGCCTCTGTTCGCTGGGCAGCAAAGTGCTCAGATAACGAGGAACTAAAGACGCTGTCGCTGACGGCACGAAGGGAGGAAATTGAAGCCCCTCTGGCGCTCCGATCTCCTCCAATATGCGATCCGAATCCTCTTTTAGAGTTTCGTACTTACCAATGTAATCGTAGGGAACAATGCAAGGAAGACACAGCTCTGTGTAAGCTTCCCAATGCTCGTTCAGGCTTTCTTTGCGTCGGAATTTCTTGTCTACAAGATACCGGACAAATTCAGAGAACGTGACATTGGCGTGCGGGGTACCGCTGTGATGCTTGCGGAACTTGCGCAGGATCTCCGGGCCGATGGACCTGCTGAATTGAGTCTCCTTCTCGAACTTGTTCCGGAAAGCGGACACGAGCCGCTCCATTGGATGGCGGACGAACAGAAACTTGGTGTAGCGGCTCAAGCGGACGCGGACGTCGTCCGACTGAAACCAGAAAAATAATTTTGAAAGAAACTTTTTGAACACTAGGCATTTAGATTTTTCGTACATTAGATATTAGCTTTTTTCATACATTAGATACATAATTTTTTGTACACTAGATACTTGGAAGTAAAGTAAAATTTTTAATAGAGTATCAATTTTACCCCGACGATAATTGCAGGGAGGGAGTTATGGTTAACATTAGAGGTCTATCCCTGGATCGACTTGGAATATTTAATAGATGACTTTTACATTATTTAGAAGCTTTACTTCAAATTTCTACTTATAAAGCTTTTCTGCATTCAAGTCCTGTACAGTTTCCCAACTGTGTCATCAGTCAAAACTTGCGTCGTAAAATCACAACCTTTACGCAAACTCTTCCTTCAGGTGGTAATAAAAACGAATAAAGTTGAAACAAGTTTTCCTAAAGGGTACTGATTTAATTCGAAGGTGTTAATAATTAATAAAAACAGTGCTTGGAATCATTTTCACAATCCTCCGTTGTGCTGTTCGAAAAAATGAGCAGAAGTTTTCATGACGACGGAAGCAGAAGTTTGGCTCAGCGAATACATAAATATAAATAAATTGACAACAATAATAAACCTAGCATGAGTAAAACTACTAAAGTAAACTCAGTATACGTATTTCTCTTCAAAAAACGAGTCCATGGCCTAAATCATTCCGTGAACGACAGACAACTAGCGCTAATTTGTTTGAATAGTCATGTTCTTCTAGTGACGAAGTTAAGACTTCCGTGTTGACCGCTACCTCGACTGACAACAAAATAATTTTTAAGTGTGCTTCAGTCAAGTACGAGGAGCATTTTTAAAGTAAGTATCGTTTTGAAATTCCTCCGCTGCAGCGCAGCTGTCTGCACTTGGCGTATGCGCACTGTGTACCGCACTTTGTTGGCAAGCCACAGACGCCGGTATTGAGTCATTTTGGGTGTGTACGTTCGTTTGTGAGTATTTGAAATACCTCTTTCCATTGAGAATCCCGCCGACTGTGAAATATGCACTGATATTCGTTTTCTTATTGCATAGGGCTTGAAAGAGGCTGAAATTCATCTTCAGATCAGTGAAGTATATACGTATGTATGTATAGAGAACATGATGAGCGGTGGGATGGTACGGAAATGGGTGAGAGCTTATAAAGATGGTCGTACGAATGTGCATGATGAAGAACGAAGTGGGCGACCCTCAGTAATTACTGACGATTTGGAGCAGAAAGTTGATGTAAAAGTGAGAAAGAACATACGCTTTGCGATTTCGACGTGATGTGATGTTTCCTCAAGTGACTAGAGGTGTATTTTATTAATTTGTTACAGAATGATCAAATTATCGAAAGTTAAGATAACATTGTGTACCAAAAATGATGACTACATCACAAATCGAACTCAAGAGCTGATCCGATCGTTTAGCTGGGAACAACTTGATCACTCTCCGATTTAGCGCCCACTGACTATCACGTGGTCCTGTGTTTCATGAATCATTTGGGTGGTCACCGCCACGACGACGCTGATGATGTTAAAACGACCTTGTTGCAGTGGTTGTCTAATCAGGCAGCTGATTTCTACGAGGATGGTATTCAAATGTTAGTTGTACGATACGATAAGTGCCTAATATTGGCGGAAATTATGTAGAAAAGTATATCAAAGTAGGCTCTCACGTAAAAATAAAATTATTCAGAAATGCCTACTTGTTTTATTTTTATTTCAAACGGTACTTAATTTATAAATACGTCTCGTATATAATTGGTAGATCATAAAATAGAGTCTTGCACGCTAAACTTCAACCTTTAAGTAGGACCATCATCGCAACCAGTGTCCAAAAAAGCCCTAGTTTCTCAGATAACGAGGTGTGGACACACGTTCCTTATTTTAAGATATTTTTAATTCCGATAGAAATAGAAAATTAGTTTGTTTAGACGATATAATAATATATCGGAAAAAATCTATTGTAACAAAATTATTTATAATCACTCAACAGAACTCATTTTTAAAAACAACAGACGTTGGGTCATGAATATTAGAAAGCATGAAAAAATGTGCACAGTCACACGAATGTATTTGAATACATAAATCAATATGTTGAAATACAGTAACAAATATTTAAATAAACAATGAACAAATATATAAAGGCTCACGGAGAAGGAAGAGTCTGCGAGTGAGCGGAGAGAACGAGAGACGTGAGGGACGTGAGAAGGGATCTCACTGGGGCTGAGGGCACGCGTTTTGTTGGTCAGGATCATCCAGATGCGCTTCCAGTTTGTGCACGCCACCTGGAGCACAGAAATTCTCTAAGTCGGCCTCTAAAAACTGGCACTACAGGGTTCTAAAAACCGTTCAACAGGGCCCTACAAATTGATTCAACAGGGCTCTACACACTGTTCAACAGGACCCTGTGAACTGATTCAACAGGGCTCTACAAAATGGTTGAAAAGAGCTTTACAAATTGGTTCAAGAGAACCCTGCAAATTGGTTTAACAGGGCTTGCAAATTGGTTTAAGAGAGTCTCGACAAACTGGTACAACAGGGGTCTATAAACCGCTCAATAGGACCCTGTAAACAGGTTCAATGAGGCTCAGTAAAAGGCTTACATGTTTTTTTCGTAAATTGATGGAATTAGTCGAAGTTTCATTTTTTACAGAGATCATGCTGAGCAGGCACTCTGAAGCAGAATAACTCAAGCTCAGATGAAGAAGTTAGTACAGATACCGAAATTAGCACAGATACAGGAGTTCGCACAGATGCAGAAATTGTACGGACACAGAAATGAACACATATACAGAAATTAGCCGATAAAGAAATTAACACACACAGAAATTAGCCCAAGTAGAGAAATGAGCACAGATGCATAAATTAACAGTGTGTGATTGTCTGAGCTCACCTAAACCAGCCAGCATGTAACAAATGCTCACAACACAGTTCAGCAGGTATCAGGGTATAGCCACTTAGAGAAACGTATTTAAATATCATTGATACATTTGAAAACTGTCGAAAATAGAAGTTTCTTTACTCCAAAGTTATGTAAAACACTAAGTTTAGAGGCTGTTGTGTAATTTTTAAGAATTGAATAGAACCGAATATAGCAACAGGACCGAGCTGTTTCGTCTATTCTTGGGTTGCTACCCAAGTCCGATGCCGTCTACGTGAAGGCATCAATCACGGACATACACCCGAATCCCGCAAAGCCATTTCAGCCATGTACCACAATGGCTCCCGCAAAGCCCAGGGGGTAATTTACCCCCAAGTTGGGAACCAATGCCCTACAGGGTAACAAAACAAAAACAAACGTCAACTAGACGTAAGCCTCAATCGGCTACAACCACAGTCTGAAATTGCACACTATCCAATCACACTTGAACGCTCAGCCCAACCAGAGCCCATGCCCCTCCACCACCAACCCCGATTATCAATGTAGAACCAACACTTAACTCCTTATAGAGACTACCCACAAGAACAAACCCCATGTAATCAACACATGTGCACAGAGCGCTCATTTCTATTCCCCTCCTAGTATCCCTTTCTGTTTCACCCCTGTACTTAGGCATACCCAGTGCCAAACTCTCCCTAAAATCTTTCCTACTGGTACCGACCTACCTACCCGTGTCACGGACTCTCAACCAAGCACTTCCAAAGTCAACATCTCCACCAAGAACTCTCGTCACCTTAAGAACTCAACTTACAGCCAACAGCAGAACGAACGAAGAACAAATCAGCGATCATGTCTGCGGACAGGATGGGGCTCAAACAACCCACACACTAACAAGAAGTGCAGGCGCTACAACTCGCCACGCGCTCCAACTCTTCATGTCCCGGTCTCTGCCGGCAAGATGTCAGTACGCCAGTACTCGACGTCAAGACGTGCGCAACGGAGAACGAAGAAACAATAACTAACAGAATATTCAAATGCCTAAACAAAAACTATTAAACTCATCCTGCCTTTAAATGCTTATTTTCCTATTGCGTTCCTCGACGGTCCCTTACTTCTTCAGGCGCTCACTCCGAGTAAGACGAAATAAAAAATTCCGTTCCGAGTCTAGAAAAGAAATTCAATGTCTGCTCGGAGATAAGAGATATCTGAGGGTTGGGACTGAAGGGTGATTGCTAGAGTGATCACTACAAGGTCTACGGCTTTTGTACAGTTGTATATATACGGGTGACTCCCCCAAAAAGTCGAGGTTTGTGAGACAGCTCCGTTTTCGGCTGAATCCGTGCTGGGTATCAGTAATCATGTTTTGGGCTTGGTAGTGCTTTGTTATACGGACTTGGAGTAATTTTACCATTGTTTACTGGCGATAGGTGTTTGATTAGATGATAGTTACTGGGTACGGGTTTGTTGCTATTATTAATGATAGAAGTGATATTTGCCTGCTTCCAATCCTCCAGAACAATCCCAGTTTCGAGTAATCGATTGAAGATGTTTGCTAACGGCTCGCTAATTGCTTCGGCTGTATCTTTAAGTATTCAGAGAGTAAGGCTGTCAAGTTTGATTGATTTACATGGGTTTAGAAGAAGCTTTTTTTTCTATCTCTTCTACTGGGAATATGCCGTCTCATAGGATATCCAGGGGATTTAAAGCGTAAGATTGCGGCATTTCAGGTAAGTTTTCGCGAGTGAACACTGAATTGAAGTATGTTTTAAAAATTTTGGCTTTAATTTTGTCCGTTTGAGTTGAGCCCTCAGGGTTCATCAATGGTCCAATAGTGTCTTTTTCGAGTCGTCTGTCATTTACGTCTTGGTAAATGTTCTTTTTGTTCGGTTTTGCTTGTCCAGCAACTGCAATTTATTTTTTTCGCTTTGTATATCTTGTCGTTCGCTTAACGCAGTGGTTCTCAATCTGTTGTAGAAACCAAGGAGGTTTATTGGTTGGTCTCATTCATTTTGTCGGAACGTGGTGCTCTGTTACGTTGTTGTCATAAAAGTAGTAGTAGTAATAGTAGTAGTAGCAGTAGCAGCAGCAGCAGCAGCAGCAGCAGCAGCAGCAGTAGTAGTAGTGGTAGTGGTAGTGGTAGTGGTAGTGGTAGTAATAGTAGTAATAATATCAGCTTGTTAGTGCTTCAGTGGTTCAGCTACAAAAATACAACAGACAAGCTGGAAGCGTTGAGCCGCCATGGACATTTTTGTAGGTGCGTGACAGTCTGTAGCAATCATTGCTTACAATGGGATAAATTTAGCCCTTAAATGTGCCATATTGTTTTCTAATGTTACGCATAAGTAATTAATACCATTATGCACATCCTATTCTTTGAAACTTGAACAAGACTTTCCCTGAGAATATTTGGAGTGAAAGAAGCAAACTTGCTTGGGAGAAGCACAACAAAATTTGCATTTTGGATTCCCCAGCCAGAGAGCACCGTTCAGATCTCATCAAATCCGGAGCAAGTTTTCTTAAAGATCTGTTTCTGTGTTGCAGTCCATCAGAGGACGCTGTATTGCCCTGAGTAAGAGGGCTGGTGTGGAGCTCGTGTGGGACGTGCAGGGACGGCCTGCTGGTCTGGCGTGAGCGAAGCGCTCGGTGGTCGTTAGGAGGCAGGCACTCATTGATTTTGTGGTCACTGCAGTGTTGCAGCTGTGAGTGGTGGTACGGCGGTGAGTGGCGCTTGAGGTGACTGCAGTGTTGCAGCTGTGAGTGGTGGTACGGCGGTGAGTGGCGCTTGAGGTGACTGCAGTGTTGCAGCTGTGAGTGGTGGTGCGGCGGTGAGTGGCGCTCGTGGTGAACAGTGTTGCAGCTGTTAGTGGCGCTGCAGTTGAGAGGAGTCGTATGCTGTGAGTGGCGCAGCAGCTATGAGTGGTAGTGCGGCCGTGAGTGGCAGCACGGTTGAGTGGTAGAGCAATTGCGAATTTTTTGCTATTTAACAAAAATAGACTGTCGAAGGGCGGCACCGACAGTAGGCCATCACCACCAAGTAGATTCTAACCCGATAAAGCATCCCACAACTCCAACTCACCGTGGATCAACGCTCAACTTGACTCTTCTTGAACTGATGTTACTCAACTAACGAAATCCATTTCAGTCTACGTCAGTTTTCTAGTATCTAGTGGACGTTATAGAGATAAGGTGTACTCCCTACTAATTATGGCTACTAAATACATAGTTCCTATGTATTTAAATACTTAATACGCTAAATACATCGTTTCAATGTATTTAAATACTAAATACATCGTTCAAATATAGGGTGGGCTAAAAGTAGGGTTACAGTTAGTTCATTATTTGTTTCACCTTACTGTAATCCTACTTTTTACCCACCCTGTATATTTAAATACTAAACACATTTTTCAAATATATTTATATACTAAATACATGCAATGTATTTAAATACTTCTTTCTTAAAACTAAATTTACATATTGAAATTATGGTTCGCTTAACGGCTCTGGAGGTGCGGATATGATCTTAAAAATGGGATTCTGTTTGGTATTTTCTGTAAGACTGTTGCCTGTTATTTATACGGCGCTCGATTTCTTGTAGAAACCAAGGAGGTTTATTGGTTGGTCTCATTCATTTTGTCGGAACGTGGTGCTCTGTTAGCAGAGTGTACGTAGATTGAGTGTACTTAATAGACTTTATGATATTATTTATTTAGAGTAATAATCTTGAAACCACTTCAGTGTATGTACGTGCGCTGTACTGTCGTACGGGAAACTAGTTTCACTATAGTTGAAACGCGACTAGAATTTCAAGCAGCAGGACTAACAATTATCATTGTCTAAAAATTTTGCTCGACCCCTGCAGTTTACAAATCACGTTGAAAAAAAGAGTGAAAGTGTAGAGAGCATCATTTTACTCTTAATGATTATTTTTCATTTAATTTTAAAAACAAATACCTACACAGTTCCGTAACATCCTGCCTATACTGTCCTGCCTTATTTTCATAAGTAGCCGATGTATGATGATGTGCGACAGAATTTTATCATATACAAAATATTTATGCAGACATAATTTAAATACATTCCCTTAAGACACATTCCATGAGAAGCCCCAGGGGTAGGTATGATCAAGGGGACTATCTATAACATATTTTTGGAACTTTAGCGTTTTTCGGAGGATAGATAGGATTTCCAAGCTGCACTCATGGAGGCACGCCGATAATGTCTGCCTTCGTCAGCGTGCCTTGGGAATTTAGCATTTCTAGACGGGAATTCGATCGAGCTACCTACATCAGCGTAAACAATGTTGGTTGCACGATTCTGTTGCAGGATTAGTTTCTGTATGTACGTAGTCCTTATTTATCCATTTTCTCCTTCTGTATCTCTCTCATGGAGAAGGATTCGGACCCGAGCTCCTGCACGAATGTTTTTGATTCGTAATCTATAGTCTTTATTCCTTCATTTTTGTTTCTCTAAAGTGATCTCTGCCCTTACTGAAAAACCTTTGTAACGGTTGCGGAGGTACAACACTATTGACTTCAATCTAGTAACTTGAAAAGTTTAAAAAACTAAACAATCCATATATCATATAAATTAAACAAAATATAATTTCTCCAATTCAGATCCTTGAAATTAGGGGACCTTCATACTTCATAATTATCAGGATTTAACTTTCTACTGGAGTAACATTATATTAGACGAAGCTTTTACACTAATAAAGTGCGTTATGCGCTCTAGATAATATATTCTATTAAAGGGTATCAAAGGCTGATATGAATTTTACTTTTGCTAAACTCTCAATTCTCGTAAGGAACTCACACAACGAAAGTACAGTTCAGAAACTCAGAACTTGGACCGAACAATTAAAAGTTTTTATTAGAGAGCAATAATATAAATTGTTCAACAGTTTTGTCACCAAGTTTCTTTTTATGAGGGTAAACGTTAAACCAGCTTGAGAGAATAACCTCTCGACCGAGGTGGAAAACTGTCGTTGAGATACGTCATAACTTGCATGTCTATTGAGGATTCGCTGAATGAGCTTACCTCATTCAGGATTTACTTTAATATGAGAAAGATTCGTTGTACTGTTTATGGCAGTCGAGATCGTTTGGCCACACAGCATGCGCTCACATTTGAGTTTAACGCTAGATTGTTCTTTTATTTTAAAATATTTTTCGTCAAAAACAGGTTGCACTGGCGTCCTTTCTCTATTGTCGGTACTTGAAGAGGGTGAGGGACATGAAATAGAACGTTTAGAGGCCATTTTAACGATAGCTAACGCATGCGACGAACAACAAAAAGTATTAGATCAGTTGCAACCACTCCTCAAGAAAACTCATCCTCAACTCCTCGTCAGGTTGTGGGCTTGACTAAAGAGCCATTGCGTTACAACGACGTTCAAACGCGTTTCAAGTTTCGTACTTAGACGCTCAAACTCGTTTCAAGCGAGGTACTCAGACAAAAACTTATTTCAATGTGTTTAAATGCCCAACACTGCATTTAAGTAAGTCTTTAAGTACACGTTTTTAAGTGTATTTGAAAATAATTTTTAAATACAATTGTATTTTAATACTTATTAAAATATAATGTATGTATTTAACTATTTCCCAACACTGCTTCCTACCCATGAATACAATGATAATTTTTTTTCGTATTTTGTATCGAGTTATTTGATCAAACGACTTTTTGCCACCTCGAGTGTGAAGAATGGAAATTGCAATGGCTAAGGTACAACTCCATCGTAGACTAACTTTAATATCCGTGTATTTCCCGGCGTTTTCGTAGATTGCACTATAGTGGACAAAAACCATCGTTTACTTGACAGCAAATTTTTACTGGCTCGAGAGCTTTGGCTTTGAAAGTTAAAGTGTAATAGGTATGTACTATTAGGCCACATTTCAGTTCCATAACGACACATTCCAGTGAACATAAATTATTAGTTTACTCAATCAAGCCAGTAAAACTTTTAGAATATGAGAAATTTAAAAATATATTGGTAATTCATCCACTTTACCGTCACGTTTCTGAAAAAAATAAGACGAAAGACAAAGAACGCAGTAGCTGTACAAGACACACCTTTGGCACGTAGCAGTAGATAGCCTGGTGATCGTCGTCGACAAGAAGGTGCTGGAGGCGCCGAGTGAACTCTTTGGTGGCAATGACGGCCCCCAGGGGACTGCGGCGCCCTACTAGGACTCTGCACGACCTCGCCAAGAAGGCCCTCCTGGCCCCCTGCTCAGCCCCCCAGTCAGGGGCGGACCCGGTCATCCAGTCATCCACACCTGCCGGGATATCGGAAAACTTGTGTTATTCCAATTCCAAAAGTTGTTATCCCAAGACCAATCTAAGGGGTTATTGATAATGTTATATCTCCAATTTTTCGCTTTTCTTGGGGCTAATCGTGTGTTATTCCTAACAAATGTTTGCACTTATACGTAGTTCTTATGAACTAGTGCAATATTCTTACACAAACCGACATTATCAGGGATAGAACAAAGCAGTAATGCACATCAAAGCAGTATAGCCAAAATAAAGCAGTATTGCGCATCTTACTGACAGTCTTGCAATATTGTCTGGGAGAGAAAGACAATATTAGTGTCTTTCACACCAACATAATCCCATGACACGTTTAGATTTTCAATTCGAAAATAAACAGCATTTCATGTTACACTTAACACAGAAATAAGGCTCCTTCCAGCATGAAATCACGACCTTCCGACGCCTGTACTTGTTTATGGAACGCAAAAACATATGACGCAGAGCATTTAAAGTGTTATAAAGACTACAACACCTTAACTTTTTTTAAAGCGCTTTACTCAAAAAAAGGAAGTTATGCTCCCGCACGCTGTATTTGTATAATCTTCGTACGGACATTCGTATGGCTGATTTTGCTACCTAAACGAGCTTTTATTGTTGTTTAACAATTTTTTACGTGCCACACACATAATTCTGATCATAACCAATGTAGTACAACAGACCGATTGTTGCTCTAGAAAGTGTTTGCTATAAGCATCACTATGACAGCAATTGCACTTATTGCTAATCACTTGTCACCTTTACATCCTGACCATCATGAGATAGATGATCTTCGGAATTGAGAATTTATATTCCATTCACAATGCTACACAGAACTAGGCATGTCGCGTACCAACGCTCCGTGGTGGCTTAAGAAAATCTTTTACAGTTTCTGTCTTCCGAAGTAACCAAAGTTTAATCCTCTGCTGTACGAGCCAAGTACAATGGTTCATTGGGAAGTCAATGACGTCATAAAACTTTGTGTTCCTCCAGTACTACTGCTGTGCTCACGCAGGCATTAAATTACCGTATCCAGAGTTTTCCATCTGTGCAAATATACACTCAAGCATAAACAGCTCAACGCTATATTTTTTACGCACAAGCGTGAGGCTGGATACGTAGAAAAAGACTTATCTCATATATTCAAAGAATTAGTCACTCATTTAATTTTTAAATTAATGTGCACTCTTTATTTTTCAAATGCAATTAATTTAATCACAAAAAATCGCTCATATATGTTGGTTAAGTGGCTTCAAATGTTCCTCAAAAATTGTAAGGACAATGAAACATTTAGGAAACTCACCGCGTTCCCCAGTGAGCTCTAAAACCGAATTGCTGGAAACTAAGGCCTCATCGACCGAGGGTTTCAACTTCCCTGCCTAAAAAAGTCAGGACATAACAGTAAAAGGCCGCCCCACTCACTGATTTATTCAAGAAAGGCCTCTTACCTTCTCGCGCAGAGTGGCTTCTGAAGCCAAGCCGCTCTTGGTCCAGTGTAGATGTCGGTAGGATGTTTAGTTGCTGTTCCTTGTAGATGGAGAAAATCTGCACCGCCAGGAAGGGCAGGATGAGACACAGCATCACGACGCGCACACGTATTTCGTAGTCCATTGTTTTCAAACGGCTGCTGTGGCGCTCACAGTCGACAGAAATTACGGCTTTACCTGAATTATAGCTACGGAGGCTCCATGGAAGCATGAAGGCTTTCTTGCGAGCATTTGGCTCTGGCTATCAAAGCTTCTAAAAGAGGTCACGCTTAGTTTTTCAATGTTTTCGAGTTCAGGAAGCATATTTTCTTCTTGCAGAAGGATTAGGTCGTGTTCAGTCCTTGCAGCGACAACGATCCATGGAAAGAGAAAATTTTTTATTCTAAAGTATTTTCCACTTCTACAGAAACGGAAAACGTGCTCGGGTTGATCATTCGCTTATTGCTTGTAAGA
This sequence comes from Trinorchestia longiramus, assembly GCA_006783055.1. NCBI lineage: Eukaryota > Metazoa > Arthropoda > Malacostraca > Amphipoda > Talitridae > Trinorchestia > Trinorchestia longiramus. Next base: position 10,040 of record VCRD01000412.1, on the reverse strand, counting down.
TTAACATCAAACCGTACGTAACATAACCAACTGTACGTAATGTAACCAACTGTGTGTAATACAAGAAACTGAACGAATGGAAGAAACTATGTAATGAACAATTCAGTCGGTTCGTGACAACTCAAAAATCAAGCGAAACATTAAAACACACAACCGGAAACATCGAGCTTATATGATACTTTTATAAGTTCTGTACGACAGAGACTTGCACATGCACACTATCCTGTAAATTAAGGCACTGTACTGCGGGAGGCGATTGAGTTAAGCAAACATTTTACGGCATCAATTCCAATTTACACAAGAACAACAACAGAATTCAAAGATCAGATAATCTTCCCATTGCTGAACGAGTGTGTGTACTTGAATTGTGTAGTTAAATTACTTAGAATAAAGCCAGAATATTTAGAAACACTTTGAGGAGATGTGTCTTGCGTCGACAGCCTTCCTTTGAGCAATATTTTCTAAATGGGCTTGTGAGAGGCGACTTCAAGCACACATTTTTCACTAGAAATAACTTGCATGGAAAGCCTTGGTCATTCGTATTTTCGAAACTTCTTAAACTCTACGACTGGACAGAGATTAAGTACACATCTCACAGACTGGAATATACGAGACGCAGCAGATGAAGATGTGCCTCGAGTTACACAAATGCAACACGATACAGATACCGTGGTGCAACACAGAATAGGGAGAGTAGACTCTCACGCAGCCTACATGTACTGAACAGGAATCCCGTTACACGCAGCTCAGTCAATGTCAAATGTGGCGAAAGTTTGTAATATCTTTTTGATATTATCAAGGAAACATTACGAATGGACACGTATTGGTAATGAGAGAGACTTCAACGATGGTACACTTCAACGACAGAACACTTCAACGACGGTACACTTCAACGACGGTTCACTTCAACGACGGTACACTTCAATGATAGTACACTTCAACGACGGTACACTTCAACGACGGTACACTTCAATGATAGTACACTTCAACGACGGTACACTTCAATGATGGTACACTTCAACGACAGTACACTTCAACA
>VCRD01000411.1:284725-309914 GCA_006783055.1 Trinorchestia longiramus | reverse complement strand
AAAACTGAAGGTACGTGCACACCAGACTACTTAGAAAACTGAAGGTACGTGCACACCAGACTATTTAGAAAACAGAAGGTACGTGCACACCAGACTACTTAGAAAACTGAAGGTATGTGCACACCAGACTACTTAGAAAACTGAAGGTACGTGCACACCAGACTATTTAGAAAACAGAAGGTACGTGCACACCAGACTACTTAGAAAACTGAAGCTATGTGCAAACCTGGTTAGAGCATGTGACCTGTTACAGTCACAATGGAGAAGTGAGGACGAGGTTACAGTCACAATGGAGAAGTGAGGACGAGGTTACAGTCACAAGAGAGAAGTGAGGGTGAGGTTACAGTCACAATGGAGAAGTGAGAGCTTGGTAACTGCAAGGTTTATGGTGTTGTCTGAGTTGTCGGTGCTGGTCACGCTCTGCACAACTATAAGTTCATCTATTAATAATTTGTTGTTCATTCTAACGCTTTACTGTTGTTACACGGTGATATTTTCACAAGGCTATTTACCAACAAGGATCGATGGTTTTTTAAATGTGTCATGATATATAAGGAAATGTTGAAAATTTATTTACAGATATATTGGTATCTGCATTGTTGACCTGTATGAAGCTTTATTGAACTCGCTATCAGTGCTAAGTCGTTGGTGATAATCGTTAATTATCTTTTAACTTTAACATTTTTAACTACGTTGTTTATAATGAATGTTATCTGTGATACTTCAATGGTAAAGGATTCTGTATATTGATCCATTTTAAAAAAAATCTGTTTTTCAATTGGAAAAGTCTGTAATCGTGGAAGGGAACTATGAGAGTAACACTATTAGGCTTTAAAATTCCATACCTTCTGGCAGTTTTGGGGCTGAGATGCTGATGGACCTTTGTTTTAATTAATTTTGTTAAATACAGGTCATTTTAAAAAAGCATTGGCCACAGTAATAATTGAATGCACAGGATCTCTTGACGTAGTGGCCTGAAAGAATTGCCAATGAAACGTTTTGCAGTGCATGAACTTAGTGATGTTACACTTTTAGTTCAAGTATTTGAAAAGTTGTCACCATGTAGCAATATATGCTAATAATTTTGGATTTGAAATTGTATGAAGTTCCAGTTTTTAGACACACCAGCTTGAATGAATTATGTGTTGAAGTTGACCGACTCCTGATCTCATGAAACTGGTTGCAAGGAATACCTGTTTCTAACTAATGTGTTTTCTTTGAACAAAATCAAATTTTTGCGCTGCTCTTCTTTACCTCTTTTACCAAGTTGACTCAACTTCTATATGAGGTGTATGATACTGGGTGGAAGTTTACGTTTATTTCATGCACATTATGGTATTATTGATCTCCACTTCCTAGTGATTGTAAAGTGAATTGAAATGATTAAATAATTGTTGGTTGCTATCTAATGACTGTAAATATTGTTGAGATCATTGTTAGTAACCACACATTGCGTTTGCTTCTTCTATTTGTTATTTATATTACCATCCTTGTAGCTACAGCTGTTTCTGTAAAATATCTGACTTTATATAGATACAATACGTCTTCTGATCATTTTAATAGTGTTGAAATAATTTGTTCCAGCTGACGATAGATGAATACTCAACGAGGGTGGGACAGCAGGCAGTTGTGCTCGTGGCTACCCCTAGTAAATCAGGCAACAATTTCAAGTGCTTTGGTGCAAAGCCTTTAGAGGACGTGGTGAGTAAACTTGTGTCCAGCCTTTAGAGGACGTGGTGAGTAAACTTGTGTCCAGCCTTTAGAGGACGTGGTGAGTAAACTTCTCACGTTCAGTGATGGATCTTCATTGATGTTCAGGTTGTCTTGAAGATATTCATAGATGAGTTTCATGGCTCTCACAACACATTGCTCATTGATTTCTTTCGGGTGGTATGACTTACGTCGGTGCAATTCCTTCTGGAATAAGCGTACGCAATTGTAATCTCCGCTTTCATTACTCTGTATGGAAGGCCATAGAGAACCATGATAAGTATATTATGGAATATCCTTATCGAAATTATTCCATATCCGCTCGCAAAGCCCGATCACCTAATCATTTAATGTTGGACTGTACGTGGCTTGTGATATTATGGGCAGATCAAGTTACACCACCTGTGTTACATTATTTAATGCTGGACTGTACGTGGCTTGTAATATTATGGGCAGATCAAGTTACACCACCTGTGCGACATTATTTAATACTGGACTGTACGTGGCTTGTAATATTATGGGCAGATCAAATCACAGCACCTGTGCCACATTATTTAATACTGGACTGTACGTGGCTTGTATTATTTTGGGCAGATCAAGTAACACCACCTGTGCCACATTATTTAATACTGGACTGTACGTGACGTATTATTTTGGGCAGATCAAGTCACTGCGGCAGGTGATCATGGCAGAGCTAGAGACTGCCCTCGCCCTGCAAGCACCTCCTCCACCTCAGGAGGACCCCTCCCTCTACGAGCTGCCTCCTCTTGTCATCGATGGCATCCCCACCCCCGTTGAGAAGATGACCCAGGCACAACTCAGGGCATTCATCCCCCTCATGCTCAAATATTCCACCGGTAAATTGTCCCGTGTCTCCGTCATGCGTGTTTTAATGAGGATGTTAGGTCGTTGATGCATAGCATCTCAAAAATAGACATAAGAGTAGTCAGTGCTGTGAAATAATTTTAAGGGGTAAAACATTTCTGTCACTTTATATTTTAAAGAGGAACTCTAACATAGGGGAAAGTTTTTTGCAGTTTTGAATTATTTGCGCGACTGATTTTGACTGCGGCTTTTCTTCTGTACGCTATGCTTTGAGTTAATCATGAGACAACCAAGTAATTTTTCGACTGAGCAAAATATTGCGTACATTACCACGTATTTTTTCTCGTTTTTTTTGTATAATATCACTTAATTTTTGAACAAAAGTTTCAGAAGATAATACTAACGTGAATAATTTTTGATGGACTTCAGGAATATATGTGGTCCATTTAGGGTCTGGACGTCAGAATTTGAGAGCGGTCTGATTGTATTTAAAGGAATCACTAAGCATTTACTCAAGTTACTGGTTCAATATCTTAATGAGTTGTTGGATTCATGAAAGGGAAACGGCCTTTATGTTTATAAAGAAACGTTTGACTTTTTGTTCTTTTAGCGCCATTTCTGTATTAAAACACAAGCTAAACAAAATCCTGGCCTCCAGGAATCTTATTTGTCTATGCCAGGTCAATTTGGATGAGCTACTATTTGTTTTTCTTGTATATGTTCTCTCACTATATGCTGAGAATCAGTTCTTTATGGACCCTGTATGCTGAGAGTCAGTCTATCATGGATCCTATACATGCACTTCAACAATCGTTTTACAAGACTGCAGCGAAGCGTGAGCTTTTCCAGTATATTTTTTTATGGCAGAGTCTATATCGTTCCATTAGCTCAAATGCCGCCACTGGACCCAGTTGTGTCTGTAGCTCATACACCCCAATGCCCTTATTTCGTAAAATGCTCTAATTCATGAAATTATTCTTATGCCTTAAATTGCTCATATTCCGTGAGTTGTTCTTGTACCTCAAATTGTTTCTTCTGTACTTGTGAGAGAAAAGATGGGTCGAAATTGTTTCTCCTCAAATTACTGCATTGCTGTTGATTCGCCTCTATCTCGTGTTGCTTGGGATGTGGAAGTGCAAGATTTGCTCTGTTGCAAGCGATGTTGACGGCCTTATTTGATGAATTCAGACCTTACAGCAGACAAGTGTGTTACTACTTTATGAGTTCAGACCCTATTGCTGACACGTGTGTTGCAGTTTTGTTAGTTCAGACCCTGCTGCTGACACGGGTGTTGCAGTTTTGTGAGTTCAGACCCTGCTGCTGACACGTGTGTTGCAGTTTTGCGAGTTCAGACCCTGCTGCTGACACGTGTGTTGCAGTTTTGTGAGTTGAGACCCTGCTGCTGACACGTGTGTTGCAGTTTTGTGAGTTTAGACCCTACAGCAGACACATATGTTCCAGTTTTGTGAGTTCAGACCCTGCTTCCAATACGTGTGTTGCAGTTTTGTGAGTTTAGACCCTACAGCAGACACATTTGTTGCAGTTTTAAGAGTTGAGATCGTACAGCAGATCTGTGTGTTGTGTTGCAGGCAGAGGGAAGCCAGGCTGGGGCAGAGACACCACCAGACCTGCATGGTGGCCGAGAGAGGTGCCCTGGGCCAATGTCAGGATGGATGCTAGATCTGAAGACCAGAAACACAAGGTAGGCAAGCGTTGTGTCGCTCGAGCTGTAGCATCGTATGCGGACTGCCAACGCAAGGTAGTAGTGTGCCGGGTTGCTTCAGTTGTACGGGAGTACACAGATTTTATTTAATAGAAGTGTATTGTTTGTATACGTATCTCAGTTGATACTCAACTGCAAAAACCGGTGGCATTTCAAAGTGTTGGATTTTGTATCACACCAAACAGTTCCTTAAGATCTCAAACAGACCATGTAATTTTCACGGGATATATTCTTAGCCTTCAACCACGTCGTGATGTGAAAGACTGCAGCTCCTCACGATCGCTCGACAGTTTTTTGTTTCTACCTAAACAACCTAAGTCTATTTAGTCATTTTTGGCTATTTTAATGGTATGGACTTATTCTAGTAAAAACTTGATTAAAAATTGATCCTAGTGAAGAATTTTGGTACATCTCGTGGGATCTGATACTGTATGTCATGTGTTTGTCTTGAATATATTTTTCTTGATAAGATTCTGCGCCATTGAATTTTAAATACTCCTAGTTTAAAAATGATGGATCTGACAGTGTTCGTGTGTACCCACAGATATCTTGGACAACCGCACTACGGCAGGTCGTCATTAATTGTTATAAATACCACGGCAGAGACGATCTCCTGCCAGCCTTCATTGAGGAGGAAGACAAAGGACAGGTACTGTACGCTTGCTATGTTCCTTTGTTAAATGCACATTTTTTCTGGCTTACTCTTCCTAAGTATATTATTTGATGATTTCTAATTAGCTAGTGCCTTGACAATATGTCGCTGACTTATCTACATTGAAACTTCGGTTCTCCTAGGTTCGAATTTGAAGACAATTATCTTTCAAATTTTAATTTAGAAGTAATTCTGTATTTTTGTTCATTGGTCAAAGTAACATTTTTATTGTCTTTGGGTGATCAGATCTGATAGCGTGAAAATTAGCATAGTTGTATTTGATAGAAAATATTTTTAGACTATCGAAAACTAGAACATGAGTTTAGATTTCTTTCATTTTTTGCGTTTTTTCGTGACCGTCTCATGTGCTTAATTCTCCTTTTTAATTTCGAGTGAGACTCAGTGAAAGAAATGTTTTGTTGTCTGTATTAATGATCTGTCTCTTGACTCTCTATTGCTCCATTTCAAACATCAAGCATCGTCTATAGTAAAGCAAACTGTCCACAAAAATCATCAGCGCTAAAAACTTTATAATGAACTTGAAAATCCTTCAGTTTCAAGTGCGATAGTGCGTGTACTGCGTGCGCTAGCATTTTTTCCTTTTAAGATAATGGTGATGTTCAAACTACGATATGTGTATAGGGAAGTAAGGCTTTTCAGTTGTCTCTCTACTGTGGTCTAGCTTCCAAATCACATATGAACCACCTTCAACCTGCGACAGGAGTCCTGAGTTTTCGATGTGGGGCAAAAATGCAGGATTTCCCGTCACAGCAAAACTGTCACCTCTTGCATCTCTGTTGGCAGAAATCCCAATGATACCTGATATGTCGCACAGCGTATGCCAAAGGTAGAAATTAATTAAGGGCTAGTAACATCGCCGCAAACATGCATCAGCTTCTATGTCAGTAATGATGAAATAGGATTCACAGGGGATGTCCAACGACAACACAGTGATCAGCATCAACAACAGCATGGGTGGCACGATCACTGCCGCAACAGTGCAGGGCGGTATGTCAAACTTGTGTTCGGTGAGCGGGGCCAACAGCTCCGACTCCGGCGCTGCTTTGTTTTCTGGGCCTCTGGTGCAGACCGTGAGCAACCACGACGGCACCGTCAGCATCATTCAAGTGGACCCCAACAACCCCGTCATACACCTCCCAGATGGCACCACCGCCCAGGTCCAGGGTATAGCGCATGTGAGTCACTGCTCTTCAGTGTGAAGTCTTCTTAGGCCAGTAATTGTTAGCCCCCTAAATCGACGGAGACTTCACACGCTTACGAAGATGTCTGTTTAGGACTTAGATGCTTACATACGTTTATGCTGCAAAGGGTGTTTCAATCATAAAAAGGAATAGAATTGTGATGCAAGTTGTATAAGAAATCAGCATAAAGAGTACTGTATTATCAAAATACAAAAATTAGACGAGAAACGGTTTTTGATAAATAATGGTAGATGAAGGGGGTTGATAAGATGTCAGTTGTGCCTTATACTGGACTTGCAAGTCACTCCTCTCCAGTGTCTGGTGCCAGTACTTGTGCCATGCACATCTGAATTATAGGTGTACGCTCCAGAAAATCAGAAGATGCTGCATTTTTAAAGTAAATTGAAAGCGACAGTGTTATTGTCGAGTCAATGTGGTCTTGTGTTGTGTTATCGTAGACAGCCGAGTTTCCTCATCGTAATAGGTCTTAGAAGCTCCTCACAACAACGGGCTTTACAGAGCATCATTGTCATGTACTACACGCATCTTCACCTCAAAACATCCACTTGCAAAATATAATGCAGTATCTCACAGCAACACACGCTCAGCGATGAGATGTAGTTGATTACGTTGCAGTTGCCTGGAAATCAGTACATTTGTCTGACTATTAAATAAATAACATTACCACATCTACTGGTATTTCTTGTTCATTCTATGGAATACTGAAGTAGCAGTATAGTTGTTCAACACTAATGGTTTGTCTTTTATAAGGAACGATACTCATGCTTTAATATTGGACTGCTCATTGGTCGATTTCTCGGAAATCTTGCACGTAAGATCAAAAGAAGAACCAACATAAAAGGAAACATTTTATTAGAATACCATACATTATGGACTATAAACATTTCAAGCAACCAAACAAAAGTTTGAACTTTCTCTTTGGTTGCTTCTAACCCTGAAAATAGTGTAAAATGCCTAGCGAATACATGATGAATACGAACGTGGTATGGCCGGCCTGAGTTTTGCTTGCTTCAGGTGACGGGGGATGGAGGGGACGGGGGTGATGGGGGAGGGATACAGACCATGGCCCTGGATCTCAACCAACACACCACCGAGGCGACCATCGGACAGGACGGGTCTATCATCATCACTGGCGTCGATGGAACGCAGAGTGAGTCGTGCTTCATTCTCGCTTGAGCTTGATGATACTTTTAACTGTAGTTAAGTATTTATTCCTAGAGCTTTTTGTCCCTTGATATTGGTTACTATCTGTACTCGGGCTTCTGTGTCAAGACTTCAGAAACATTGACGATACTTTTGATCTGTAGTTATTTATTTCGGGGGCTTTTTGTTCCATGGTATTTCTTAATGTATGCTCGAGCTTGGTTGCCAGAGTCTCAATAGCATTGACAACACTTCTAACGTGACGATGTTACAGTTCCCGTAAGCGTCTCCGGGGCGTACTGTGCGTCCAGTCTGTCCGGCATGCTGAGTGTACCACTGCCGCTGTACCACACGGTCGTCGCCAACATACATGCGTCCGACGGCCATCCTCTTCATGTTGTCACTCCTATCGTTCATGTGAGTGCTATGCTTACTTGATTATCGTGTGGCGAGCGCTGCAGGTCTTCATTATCTTTCTATGTGGTAACACTCCAGGTTTTTCAGAATTGTCTGTTTTATAGAAGCTTAAATGACACCTTCCGATAACAGAAAAGGGTGAGGAGTTGAAAAAATAATAAACGTAACTTCATTCATTGGATCGTAAAGCGGTGTTCTTTTGAACTTCATACGTTATTCTTCTTGAAGTCTAATAAAATTTGAACTATATGCTAAAGTGAGAAGTGGCTTCACTAGTGTCGTACTAGGCTTGTGGAACAGTACTAGAAATTTACCATTAAATTCTAAGAAACTAATCTTGTTCAGACATACTTAACCCTTAAGCGACCAATTTCTTTTTCTAGTTTCTACGTTTAAGCTCACAAAGACCGTCTGTACACTGATGCAATGAAGCACGCTGAGAGCCAGGCAGCCAAAAGAACGACGCTGTAACATGCCGCTGCGTTCAAACCTAGTAGCAACCTCATATTGCTCACTGTTTAATTATTAGAACAATTCTCCCAAAGACCGTGAAAGAGGACCGTATGGTCCTTTTCGTCGCTATAGGGTTAAATCTGACCATTGTTCAAATACAATGGGGAAATACATCAAAAATTCACGGCTGTCTTGAATCAATTGCTTGGTCGTTCTTTACAAATCTAGGTATTTTGGGGGACTGCTGTAACACATGCAAGATTTGATGTCAGAAATAGTGAACTTTGTTGTCTTCTGACCAGAAGTGAGAGGTCCTGTACTTGCACGGGAACAAAATATGAAGTTTGTGCTAGAACAGCTAATCTATACTATAATAAGAGCTGCGTCCGTCCGTCTGACACTCTTCTAATCGATAGCTTTGATAGCAACAAAAATAAAGCTGAAGAAATACAAGAAATCATTCTTGTGCTTTATTTTTCTGTGTCAATTCAATTCCCTTTCACTTGCATTATGGTATCCAGAATACACTTTCGGTTTATTTTTACAAGTAGAAATTTTCTTTGAACCTTTTTCTGTTGAAATTCATCATGATGCTTTGATATTTTTAATTGATAATGTGAAAAGAAATATTTTAAATTAGTTTGACCAGTAACCTGGCTACCACTTAGTTTAAGGCCAAAGATTTTGAAAATTGAGTTATTGTTTTCGGAATTGTGATTTTCTTGAAAATAATTTTAAAAAGGTACCCTACTTATGGGCCACCCTGTATAATAGACGCTCTTACGGATTTAGATAAGAGGAAATTTCATAGGATATACATGTATTGTAAGCATTGTATTGTGGATACCAAAGGCACATCCATCAATGGGGGAACTTTTTCGCAAAGCCCACGTCCACTGGCAAATTAAAATGAAAAATTTAGTAAAACCCGTGATTTTTCACGTGTTGATCTAGTCATTTTTAAATGATGAATGGGGACAGAGTTTTTTAAATCCCCTTAGATTTTTTTTATACATAGGCCAAAGGATTAAGTAAAAGGGGAAAGTTTTTTAACATTTATTGTAATTTCTCTTTATTGAGGAAATGAAAAGGCTTTCGATTACTTTCAACACTAGCACAGGAGAGTTTTATAGTTTTTTTCTTAACTGCACTGTTGGCAGAGATGGAGGTAGCACAATAGAAATCTTAACTAAGGTAACTTTAATGAGTGTGAAGTTCTCTTGTGGTATGCAGGGGTCGAAGTTCAAGTTAGGTATGGAGTTCACAGGTCTGGATTAACCAATACAAGTGTCTGAAGTTTTCTTGCGGTGTGCAGGTGTCGGAGTTGAAGCTAGGTGTAGAATTCAGAGGTCTAGATTAACTAATACAAGTGTCAGAAGTTTTCTTGCGGTGTGCAGGTGCCGAAATTAGAGCCTGGTTTAGAGGGTGGGGGGCTCAGTGGAGTAGAAGTGGCTACTCTGAACACGTCTTTGGACAGCTCCATGCTCACCAGTGGCGGCCAGCACTCACTGGACGAAGACGACGAGGACGAGAAGACACATACTGTCGAGCTCGTGCAGCACAAAGGCCCCAACTAGCACTCGCCTCACCGTTTTGTCGAGCCATTGTTGCTCCCTATGTTATTGTTTGGTCAAGCTATTTGTCTGCCTGTGTTATTATTTTGTAACATGTTTTTTTCATTTTTGAAACTGCAATCCTTAAGTGTGTATGAATACGTGTGGTTGCATTCTCCATCTTTGGAGACTAGTCTGGAGCGAGAGAAAGGCATTCTACTTAGATAAGGCTTTCGAAAATCTCAAGACATGCGTAACATAACCTAATCTAAATCAAAGGCTAAAATACACTGGTGCATGGGAAAAATACAGTTGTATTTACCTCCAATGATCTTGCCTCCCAATCCCGTAAAGATGTTGAATGCAAGGTGATCTCTTCCTTCCTGAACTAGGGCTCACTCTTGGCTTCTACGTCAGAAACTGCTCAACCAGTAATTAATCCAATTTTTTTTGGAGAAGAGAGATTAATAGATTAATGCAAGTTGTCGATAGAAGAAGGGGGATTAATGTAGGTTTGTGATGGACGAGGCGGATTAACGCATGTTTTTAATAGAGGGAAGGGTGATAGATCAGGTTCCTACCGGGAAGAGAGAATTAATTCATATTCTTGATGAAGGAGAGAAATTAATTTATATTTTTGATGAAACTCTGATTAATTCAGGTTCCTTACGGAAGAGGATTGAGGGGCAGTCGATGGATCAGGAATTCGTTTGCTATTGCTACTATGGTGCTTCACATTTGTTAGGCTGGTTGTTCACACGTTTTGGCTCAGCTCGCTTTGTCAATATTCGGGAAAAAAGACGTCAAGTGGAAGAACTGAGCTGTCGTTAACGTAAACTCATGACGCGGATATCATCTATTTGACTGGGTAGGAAAATGCCTACGTACGAAGGAACGTTGCAGAACAATCGTTGAGTTCACTCCACTCCGTTAAATAGTTCTGCTGCCAGCAAGCTTCAAATAATTTTCTGACTCAAGGTTCTGGTGAGTGTATTTAGTTTGTGTGTTGCCGTTCAGGTGGTATTGTAATATGTCGAGTTCAAGCGCTTTCTGGGTGTATTGAATACCATGAATCGACAGGGTAGTTTAAAGGAAATTTTAAGCTGTTCTTATTTTTGCAACAAATAGACATGATTCCTTTTACGATGTTGATGCACAATTTTAGTGTTCTAAATGATATTTGTTTGTTAAAAACTTAGTGAGGCCATTAGCGTCTAACTTTATTTGTTCAGTTTGTTTGTTTCCATGAAAATTATGCAAAATTTTGTTGGTATCCAAGAAGTGTGAAACGTTGGCCCAGAGTGCCAAGCTCCCAAAGTTCATGGAAAACGTAAACCCAAGTGAAAATCTGCCTTGTTCTTTGAAACTCTCCCTATGTCATTTCTTGTGTTAATATTTGCATGTTCCTTGTATCGGGAAATCTTTGAGGCAAGTCCAGACAAAAAAATCATGTTACCTGAAGTTTGCAACTTGAAGTTTTTCGCTGCTGAGGTTTTCATTTTGGCATGAAGCAAACGTTACATTGTTTTATTTTGCCATTTATTTGTACGCCTGCTGTGTGCTCTACGTGTGCTGCCTTCCTAGTCTTACCTCTGAAGTCACGACACCTTCCAGTCGTAGTTGTGTTGAGGCTCAATTTAAGACTAGCCTCAATTTAAGACTGGCCTCAATTTAAGACGAGCTACTTATATTGCAAGTAACTTAGTTCTGTAACCTCACCGGCAACTTTGTTATATTTACAGTTTTCATACTGTACCCTTAATATTTTCCGAATGAGATGTTTACTTCATGCTGGATGGCGGTTTAAAATTTTCAGTGTATCAATTTTGGATGCTCTCGTGTTGCCAGAATTTTATTAGAGCATACATGATCGCTGAAACCTTGTGAGCGACCGACTTATTGAGTATTAGAAGAAGGATTGAGCAACCTATTCTATCCATACTAAAATGGTATTGTCTGAAAACGCTCTACGATCTACAATCGCACAGATCTAATGTGGAGACACAGTAAAGTCGAGGTTGTGTGGCTTCTTGTGTTGCCCTTCTTACCTGGGCATTGTCCCCGTCTGTTACAAGTGTGTTTGCTTTGTACATCAGACATGTGAATTGCAAGGTTGTGGTGCTTTGCTGTGTTGGTTTTCAAGTGTGGAAGGGAGAGGCGCGTACATCAAAGTTTTGTTATTGCAGAGGGTTTATACATATGATGATTCTTAGCCCCATGCTTTTTGAACGTGTTTATAATTATCATCGAATTTTCTAAGTTAAGTTGTACTTATGAAGTACAGGGCATTGATATTTTAATATTTTTTTAAATTCTTTAAGTGTCGAATAAAGAAGTTGGTGTTTGTTGTAGGGAAATTCACTCGCATCTTTGTACACTTCTCAGGCAGCTTAGCCCCTTTATTATCAACAACCTGTTAAGAAATATGCTAAACCTTTTGCACACCCATGCCTGCGGTATTGGTATGGGTCCAAATTATGAAGCCAGAAACCCCCTGGCTGCTGCTAGACAGCTTCTCTTACCTTACAGAATCAACGCTCTTGTGCTGTGGTGCTTTAGTGGCCATATAGAAGTTTTGGCCAGCTGGTGTGATTTGTGGTCTAAATCTCCACTATTAAATTTTCCACCAGTTTCTGTTGCAAATAGAGCTGAATGTTGCAGTTGATAGAAAATACATGATTAACTTAATGATACTGTTTGGAGCACTCATAGTGTTCTGTAAACCTAATGCTTGTACAAATTTTTCTGGTTTATTCTGGAAGGAGTACCGGGAATTTTCTAATTACTACATCGACTTTTCGTAATTTAGAATTGGGAGAATTGAAAGTAATTTGTAACGATAACAGCAAAACTATGAGGTTGTCATTTTGCTCTTCGTTCATCTCTGTTGAGACGCGCATAGTGAAGGGGTATTTTTATAAGCTTTAATATCGAAAGAAGTTTATTTTTGATGAAAAAAAACCTTTGTATTAGACTCTCAACAAAAGGTATCCTAACTGCGGAATACAGCATGAAACATCGTTCAGTTTAGACAGCCATTTCGTTATGTCGGGATACAAAGATTGGGATCATGCCTCAGTTTGGCGGTGTTAATGATCTCTTTTCTCTACGACTTCCCTCTTACGACGTGGTCATCAGTGAAGAGTTGAAGCTGAGTTCAAGAATACTAATGTCTGCAAATAACGATATGCCTGTCTTCTATGAAAATGTAATATGCGTGGTTTCTGTTCGTGAAAATTGCACCTGTACTTCTACAGATGCAATTTTCTAGGGTATTGGTGCCGCTTTTATATATGGTTTCTTTACGAATTGATGCCGAGTATGGAACTGAGTTAGTTGTATGCATAAGTAAAGAGGGCATCTTGTTTTATGTTTATTGCCCGTAATTTGTTGGCATGCTGAAGGATGTTACTTCAATACCCTTTGTTGTGCTTATTATGTGTAGCGTTGTTTTAGTTGCGTCCTTCTGCGGTTCAGCTCCTTTATTGTCTGTGATTTTAGTTAATTTGGAGTCTATTTATTTATTATAGGGTATTACGCTTACTGCTCGTAATTTTGATGTTAGTTATTGAGCTTTGTGGAAGTCTTTGAGGCATAGTCAGTCCCTTGTTCTGGCCATACTACTCATTGATTGAATTCTGGCGAAGCTGTGGCTCCCAAAATGAGTTTGGAACGCACTTTCTTTCTTCACTTCTGAAATATCTAAATATTTAGCGTTTGGTTCATTTTCATTACGAATAACCTCGGGAAAAATGTAGCGATTTTATAGTAACTCCTTACTATTCACTTGTTGCATGAACCTGTTCACTGTTTAATTGTAATAACGTATTTTGTTTTCAGTGAAGGGGTCAATTCATTACAACTGACCTGCTGCTGGTGTTATCGATATCTGATCAGTCGACTCTCAATTCTTCATCTCGTCCAGATGTGCCCCGCTGTTGTTATTGTATTCATTTAACGGATGCATTCTAATCCCTTAATAGTAACAAAAATAACAATAAAGGTATCCATTAAAGATTAAAGCTGCAGATGTTGTGCAGGCACGGACTTGAGAGTCACAGCTGGAGTGAGGAGAGGTTGTATTATGGCGCCTCTGTGGGCTTGTGTTACTTCTGGCCTCAATGCTGCGCTGTAGCTTGTTTTTATTGTAAGGTGTCCTGGCTATCGTTGTCCCTCGACTGTTTTTCATTTCTGTCTTTTTGTTTCTATCTATCTTTATTTCTGTCCGTCCTCGTTTCTGTCTACCTTTATTTCTGTGTGTTCTCTTTCTACTTTTGTTTCTGTCTCTCCTTTCTGTCTATTCTTGTTTCTCTCTGCCTTTGTTACGTAACTGCTTTCTATTCCTGTGTCCAGTCTTTGTTTACATTGTGTTGTTTCAACTACTACTTGTTACTGGCATGCAAAATGTACTGCAAGTTGAGTGTCTAAATCAATACCATGATGTCAGTTTCCTGTTGAATAACTTCTTGTTCTGCATTTATAGTAACTGTGCCGAAGTTGGCGCCATGAAAACTGCAATTTTTCCTAGAAATTTTGCTGTTCATAAACTTAGAAAAAAATTCTCATATATACTTGCCTCGCTTTTCAAAGTACAGCAGTTGAGTTTTCTAAGGAAGGGCAACAATATCGTGTACAATATTCTTCTACATTCTGCATCAATTCTTTGAATTCCATGTCAGTATCTCTTGGAGAAATAGCATAACGACCCTATCGTTATATTTGTGAAAATGGTTGTATCGGATGGAACAGTTCATTTTACTTGTATTCTTTTTGTGATGTTCCCCCAGTACTCATGAATTTAGGTTCCTCTCTGTTTATTTCTTCTATCCATGTGCTCCACTTACCCACTTTATTATAGTTTGTGATGTTTCCGTACGTCTTTCTCTGAAAACGTAAGGTTTTTCTTTGAAAATGAGAATTGCAAACCTCAGTAAGACGACCTCTGTGAACGACCTCAAAAAGGCCATCCACCCACTCATTAAACTAGTAATATAATAATAATCCACTCACTCACTCATGTCCTTATACCGACCTGGCATGTGGGGTAGCAACAAAGGTTCGCCACTCTTATCTGTTTCGGACCACCCGCTGAATGGTTCCTCCAAGTGTGTTGGAGGATCTTCATATCTGTCTCAACCGTTCGCTGCCAGGTGTTCGAGTTGGGACAGTAACAAGCCCAACATTCATGTCTGTCTCTAAGCAGACATGAGGTGAACAGGCGTAAATTACAGCCTCTTATTAATTCTTAGAACAGTGCTCTTAAGGGGGTTATTTTCAGCATTTCTTTGAGGAACTTGGCGTTTCTCGGGATATTGGCAAAATTTTTGCGCTTCAATTCAAGACCTTTAAGATTCGTGACCATTACTTTCATGTTCTCTAAAAACTCCTCCCTTCAGCTATCAGTTCTGTACTCTGTTTACATTTCAATGTGGGTTTCTGGCGCTCGTGTTTCGGACCACCTCATATTGAAGCTTTGTTTCACTGCTAGTGATCGTGTGTATTCTTAAGGACGTTGCAGTACAAAGTTATAGATTAAGCTATTGTTATTCTTCTCAGATTCTCCCGTCGTAGAAACGTGTTTAAGTTTATGATTTGTGGTTGAATTTTCGATAACACTTGGGGCTAGGAAAATTACTAAGTTAGAGCAGAGTTTTTAGTGGCGGACTTATTCTATCGAAAATTTGGGAAATCGTATTTGGAGTTGAAGACTACAATTCCTTTAAGTTTTCTGAGATGAAAAGCGGCTTTACTTACATATATCCATTTATATTTAAATGGATGATTTTTTTCAATCAATTGGAAACCATACCAATAATTGTGCCAAACAAATTTTAATGTCCGAATTAGAACAACTCTGAGGTAAGGCTTCGCACATCTTATTCATTTCTGAGCGCCTTAAATTCTTTCCATATTTAGCATCACTTGTATTACGTGATAAACCAAGAGGCCATTTTTGAGGCTCGACAGTGCTCCTGTGAATATCGTATGAACTGTTCTATTAGTGTAAGTGCCATCTGTATTTATTGTTTCCATAGTTGGCAGTCAGAGGCTTGGACTTTACACCAAAGGCTACTTTAAAATGTGTCTTTGGACTTGTTCGTCGCTGCGTTGTAGCAGCCTTGAAAAAAGTGGCTTTCAAATAAGTATTTTTATGTTGTGTTATTTAATAACCGCCCGCACGATCGTGTTGTTTTTCTGTGTTAATTCTGCCATACTAATGTAAGCAGTGTTCAGTGTTAGGTCTGGTCAGTTTTGTCATCTCACTTGGTGAAGCGTGCTACAAACTTCCTTATAACTCTGCAGCTTGAAACGGGTTTTTACACCAAATTGTGGATTTATTCTGCAAAGCATTCGATGCTGAGGTAATAGGGAAAGAGTTTCTATTTCTCCTTTTTTATAGAAATTATCACCCTCAGGTGAGTATTGGAAGAAATTGACCATCTTTCTTAACAGGTGTCCTAGCAAACCACTGGAATATGAGCGACTTCATGTTAATGTGTTTAGTGGAATTGTTACGAGTTAGAAACAGTTTTTTATTCGCTTTCTCGTTCGTGAGAATGCCGGTGCTTTGTATACTTGACTTCCTGCGCTAGTGTCTCAGGAGTAGATCTGTATTTTTCAATCCTCAAGTTTTCGCAATAGTAGCCACTGTTGAGTGGTTTGGGGGGTACGACTTAAAAAATATCATGTATATCTTTAATTTGACCATGAAATACTAAATAGTTTTTTTGGTTGTGCATTATTTTAGGAATAACCCTCCAGAAACTAGATGCTTCTAGTTCAAAGCAGAATTTTCTTCTGTTCAGCCCACAATCCATGAACTCACCCACACCTACTGCAGCCTGACAGGCGTTCTATGCAGGTCTTATTTTAGTCCTTATTGTGCATATGTAAATATATCTATTGTTTTTACAATATCTTTCTTCGTCCTAGATGGTACTATTACTCGTTTGTATTGAAAATTCTGCCAAAAGTATTTGTGTCCATGGATGAAAAACGTTAGATTATCTATAAAATCAGCTGCTTAACCCTTTCCAATCTGATGGGACTCAACAGTCCCGCCTCAAATTCGTGATATATTGTACTCAAATGTTCCAAAGGTGTTAAATGTGATGTTACGTGCTTTTAGATTAATTAACTACAGTTATTGGAAGAAATTGTTCTTTTCAAATTATTGTTCCCAAATTTCAGAATTCGACGAAAATATAAAATGCTTGGAGGGTACTGTAGTAGCCGTCAGGACCGAAAGGGTTAACCCTTTGTGGACTGGTTATCCCGTAACCGTCGTTTTCACTTCACGCAATCTATGTTGTGAACATGACAGTTGGTAGCAGTAGAAAAATTGGTGGGGACGGACATGCCAGAAAGTTAAAGGTTCACATAATTGTTCATGTTAGAATTGGGAGACAAATGGATGACCGGTTATTAAGAAATAATGGAAGTAAAGGGCCGGAGTGTGATCGTACGAAGTGGGAAAGGAAATTGAAAGGCTAACAGAAGAGTATGGTTTGAACAAGTGCATTCATTGCATTACTGGGAAGACAACCTTAATTTGGTATGCCCGTGAGAATGTACCAAAGGTTGAAATGTTCTGTGATGCAAGTTTTGGCAGCCAGCTTCTGTTTGCCTTTATGTGTGAGGCATTAAATGTGAATAGGTGCGCATGTAAGTGGAATGAGGGGAATAACAGGTTATGTATGCATTGTAACAGGGTTAGAGAAAACATTTTAACATCTGGTCTTAGAATGTAATAGCGCGAACGAGAGAGCTTTATGTGTGTGGTTTGTGAACAGTATGAAGAGGATCAGTGAAATGCCCAGTGTGTTGAAGAGGACTCTGTTATGAGCCATATTGTAAGGTTGATTGAAGAATGCAACATGATTGATGTAAATGCAATGAATAATTTCGTAGTGTATGCATGGAATAAGAGACTTGGACTTCGAACTGTTAGTTACCTGAATGAGAGTGTGACTATCTGCTAAGCATGAAGGTCTGTTCATTAGCTGGCTCTCCCAGTGATGCCTTCACTTGGCTGGTTCTTTTCCGTGGAATGGCCCAGGGGGGCCCGTGAGGAGTTATTTTAAACGACCCTTGCACACAGGGGAAAAACTCTGAGATGCCATCCTTATGTATGTGTCAGAAAGTTAAGTTTAGGACTACGCACGTGGTGAATCGTAGGCGAGCCCGA
Source organism: Trinorchestia longiramus (assembly GCA_006783055.1). Classification (NCBI taxonomy): domain Eukaryota; kingdom Metazoa; phylum Arthropoda; class Malacostraca; order Amphipoda; family Talitridae; genus Trinorchestia; species Trinorchestia longiramus. The sequence continues at coordinate 292,027 of VCRD01000411.1, read as the reverse complement.
CTGCAAATAGATTTTGAAAACGATGACTTGGGAGAAATTTCTAGTTTAGTAACAAATGCTAAAATAAATAGACATCCTATATGAGAACGCCACTTGACAGTACTTTTGTTTTGCACTCCTTTAACTATGATTACCCCTTTGTTGATAACCATTTAGAAAATCATTTGAAATAAAATCACTTTTGAAACAATTATTGATATATTATATCAACTGTTTAAAATGTTTAATAGAAATTACTCATAGCTACTTAAACATCTTTACGACTATCGTTTTATTATATGTTCGTTTGACTTTCAGGTAGGTTATAAATAGAGGTTTGTGGTCTGGTGTTTTTTACTTTCTTATATATGTAGAGTTTAAATTTAGATATGCATGTGTGTACAACAAATTTATGTCCAAAAATATTCTTAGATTTCGCAAGCTCTGTTTGGGGGATACGTAGAGAAGCAAGACTTATACTTCTTGTGTAACGAAGAATAAGAATGTAAGGCTATTCCGGAAATCCAGCCCTTTAAACTTTGGCTCCAGTTACACTAACCAACCGTAAATCCATACGAATGTCTTCGGTGTGTTTGTTGTAGTTTACGTACTAATGTAACTGTGTAACAATTTAAAAATTAAATTTTTGTAATGTGTTTTGTAACATATGTTTATTTTGTTATTAGTTTGCTAAAGGTGTTTATTTTGTTGGAGTTAATTGAAAAAATCGAATTGTCTTTTAGGTTATGCTGAATCTGCTTTCAACAGTTTTGACCAGCAGTTTTTCATTTTTGAAGAAACTGTAGTCTAGTCTAAAAATCGTTTTTATTTTCGTTTGGAAGTTTACAGCTTTGTGTTTTTAGTAAAAGAGTTTAGCATTTGTATGCACGGTTAAAGCCTTCACCCTAGCGTCTAGATCCTTATTTAAGTGGTCGGGAGGTAAATATGCTGACAAAACGAGTAAATTTATCTTATGCTTCATGACGTAAATAATTGCATTAAAGTGTGTGTTGCTGCAAATTTTGCATACTCAGAGCACAAACTTCATGATATATAATTTTTTTAATAGTATCCCATTTAGATAGTTTTTTTTATGAAGGCCGAAACTGCTTTGTCCAGATGTCGTAAACAAGAATTCTTCCGCGTTCTGGTTAGGTGCAACAGCTGATCGCTGAGATTACTGTAGGTATTCCTTAAATGCAGATTATTCCCAGCCGAATTATAACTTCTCTTTTCAATATATATTTAACGGGGTTGTTTTAATGATATTTTCACATTACGATTGTGAACATATATCTGTGAATTCGGTAGTCAATTCTTAAATTCGAGGAGCATTTTCGTTATTGGCGTTAGCGTTGAGTATTTTTTCGAGTCATTTATTCTTATGTTTTGTTGGTGATGATGGGTTGGGATTGGTGTATGTCTTGAGTTATGTGAATGTATGACATTTCTTTACTATTGATATTTTAAATTGTCATTCATGAATAATTGTGTTGCAGCATTGTCTATTCTGAATTTGGAGTTCAGTGTTGAGGAGAAAACATTAAAAAGTGAAATATGAAAGAAATTTTTCTTGAGGGAATGAAAGTTAAAAACTTCTCTTTGGAAATACTGATCAGAACTAAGTATATTATATATTAAGTTTTTAGGAATTTGAAGAAGAATGTAGCTGAGATGGATATCAGACCTTGACAAGGTTTGGCTTCCATGAGTTTTTATTCTTCTGACAAGGACTTGCTATCAATTTAGGCAATAATTACTAAAATAATTTATTTGAAGGTTGTATGATTTGCATATGGAAAAATAAAAAAACTTAACAAAGCTTAAATATCAATGAAGTAAAAAGAATCTAAAAGATACTAAGGTTTATTTTTACTCTAGAGTGTATAAGAATATCTGAAAGAGCATTCAATGACATTTAGTGAATAATAAGACTGAACCAAAGCATTTGACATTTTTCCAGAACCTTTTATTATGATTTCGAAATTGTGGCAAGTCATGGTACATAATATACAGCCTGACATGTTTTGCTAGTACAAAGTGATTCATTTATTTAGGTTGTCTTAATCTGAATGTATTTCAAAGCTCTGAAAAAATAATAGTTTGAATGTAGGTGGTAGAGGATCAAAGCCTTGGTCTCTTTGTAAATATTGCTGGTGCTGTTTTTATTTACAAAATAAATTGAGCTGGAAAGTACAATAAATTATAACTGATTTTAAATTTATACATGTTCTTTAATGCTGTAGCAATTACAAATGCATTTACAAAAAAATAAATGTAAAAATTTAATAATTTGATAGTACATTTGATGTAACAAGCCAAGGTTTGTAGGCAAACATATGGAGCATGAGCCAAATGATGTGTATCTTCATTTTGCCATTTTGCCTGATTTTGCAGAGGTAACTTGCATGTTATCAGCCTCTCAATAATGCTGGACAACACACAGATATAAATAAAGTTCTGCTTGCTTTGTACTGGAAGCATAGTTTTGATGCGCTTGTTGGAGTTTGAGAGTAACCCAGTTTTATGACTTGGTGCACAACAATCAGGTTTGCTGTTATCCATAATTCCTGTGCTGCAGTCAATACTCATTTCAATCTTCATCATTATGAATTTGTCTTTCTCTCTTCCATAATTCTTTTCTCCTAAATTTTGAGTAAATTTTCACATTTCTGCACTAATTTTTTTACTGTTTTATTGCATCTGTGTATTTATTTTCTGTATGCACTGGGAACTTTACCAGTCCTACAATTTTTTTCACTTGACATGTGTTGATCTGGCAACTTGATCATTTTCATTTGTTCTTTTTAAATTTTTTATATCGCATGTTATGTAATTGACTGCACTAATATGTATCTATGATTCAGTTACTGGATGACTTTCATCCTAAACCCTTCTTAATTTTGTCAGCTTGCTGCCAAATTTTTACATAAAAAATGATACTTGCTAGTATTTGTATTATTTATACTTTGTATCAACATCCACTACTTTATCCTGAATATAACTGTTTCATCAAATGAAGGTCTCACTTTATAAAATTCAATTTCTTATTTTAGTCCTATTGACATCTTTATTATTATACAGTGTATAGTAGTGCATGCATATGCCATTTCCTATAGCTTTTTAATTCTGCCATTCAGCATGTATGTGTTCTTTGTTTTAATGATTTAAAATCAATTGCAGTTGTAGGTTGTTAACACCTACCAATAACTTTCCAGCATCTTTTATCATTATTCAGAAGAAATATCAAGCCAGGCTTTATCACAATAGCATCCTATCATTTAATTTCAATTTCTTACATACAGTGCTATCAGTTAAAGTTCTATTTTTATCACCTATTCTAACTGTATTTGTGCTTTTTTATGGATACTAGACTTTCTTCTAAATAATGTTATATTTTGTAACTATTTTTTCTTATTTCTGAATCTAGTAGCAATATTAATGTTCTAAAATTTCTCTTGCTAAACTTACCAGTTGAGATAGCTAATTCTCTGTTTTCTCTTGCACAAGATTAATATTCTCCAGACCTCTACCTGCTGAGTATTTCAAATTATTTTCTATTCCTCTTTGTATCATAAACTTCATTTTATCAATCAATTTGGTCAAGGCAAGTCAGGAAAGTGTGGTTAGTGTATTATGAGGTTGTGGTGAGTAGGATGATGATGATAAGTAAGGATAGTGTGGTTAGTGTATTATGAGGTTGTGGTGAGTAGGATGATGATGATAAGTAAGGATAGTGTGGTTAGTGTATTATGAGGTTGTGGTGAGTAGGATGATGATAAGTAAGGATAGTGTGGTTAGTGTATTATGAGGTTGTGGTAAGTAGGATGATGATAAGTAAGGATAGTGTGGTTAGTGTATTATGAGGTTGTGGTGAGTAGGATGATGATAAGTAAGGATAGTGTGGTTAGTGTATTATGAGGTTGTGGTGAGTAGGATGATGATAAGTAAGGATAGTGTGGTTAGTGTATTATTATGAGGTTGTGAGTACAATGATTGACAAGCAAGGATAGTGTATTTTCTAGAAGCCTAATTTCAGCTGCTTATATACCAATTTGTGTTCCCAAATAAATTTCATAATTCATGTAAAATGTATATAAAGAAAAATAGTTACCTTAGAAAAGAGAGAAACCTGATTAGTTTGAATTACAGAACTGCCTTCCAATGATGGGAGTAATAAATTGATGTGTGGAACATACTTGTTTTTGAAATTTTTGGTTCTATTTTTTATTACATTCATAAATTGAAGAAAATTTAAACTTTCATGTCATGCTTTATGTACTTTAAATGACTAGTTTTCTTTTCATTGCTGCCTGGAGTGCATATAGTTATTCAGGAACTAGGTGCTATTTAATGTCCATGTGTGATGGAAGTGTTGTTCATGTGGTTATTATGTATACACATGATCACTTTGATTGTTGTCAGATACTGAAAATCAACCAGCCTCATTGCAGCTGCTTGGTCACTTCAGTAGTACTGTGATATACAAGTTTAAATTCAGGCTGTAACTTAGCTTGTAAGGTAATCTACTTGTATGACAAATGAATTTTTCCAATTAAAATTAACTGAAATAGATTTAATTTGTTCCAGCCTTATAAAAACAAATATCCTGAACCATCCAAAAATGTAAAAAAGTTTAATTCAGAAAGACACGTGTATGGTTTACTAATGCATAAGAAATATCTGTAAAATACAAGAAATAAAATGCACTTTCTTGACTTTAGACTTGGCTTGACACTACACTGCACATTTTTCAATTATCCTTACTGTTTTTTTATCTGCACTTTCAGCATTTTTACTTGCAGGTTTTCTGAATACAAACCTATCCAAAGAGATTTGCTTTCACCTGTTTTTCAAAATGTTGCAGAAATGAGGCAAACAAGTGTCATCAAAAAATGCTGAGAACAACCAGTTGAAAATTTTTCTTGGTGCCTCTTTTCAATAAAACTTGAAAGCTTTTTTAACACATTGCCAGTATGTCTGTAATTTCATTTGAAGAAATCACTTTCTTTTCATTGCTACTAATCTCCTGCAAAACCTCTGTATGTGGTGTCATCTGTAGCTCCTTCAACTTGTCTGTTGCAAGTTCTTCATGTTCCTCGATGAATTCATGAATGTTACCCTCATCAACTTGCAGACCCATCAACTTTCTTAGGGGCACAATCTCCTCCAATTCTTCTGGCTTGATCTCAATCTCTGGTTCAAATCCTATGCAACAGCATCAGGCCATAACTATTTCCCTGTGGAGTTCAAAGTTTTTCTTGTAACTCCCTACTTTGCCTGTATCTCAAATTTTCTTGCATCTCAATAAAAAGACCAAATCATGACTTACATCTCAAAAAGCTTCAGTTTGCTTGTGTCTCAAGGTACTCCTGTATAGGTACAAGCTTATAAAATCATTCATAATATGCATGACTTCATACATGTTGTATCTAATTCTGTATGAGATGCATGCTCAAAGGATACTTGAAACATGTATCTCACATCTGATTGTTTAAAGTGTCAAAAATATTTTTCATTTCATTTTATGTGTGATCACTGATGTGTTGAGAGATGTGTACTAGCTGTGTGATCATTGTTGTACTGAGTTGTTTCTCCTCCCACAGTATAGTAAATTATGATACATATTCTTGTAATTTCAGATCAAATGTTATGACAGAGAGGCATCAAGTTCATGAACAATAGGTAGCCTGCTTTGAAGCTTGCCATGAATTATTTTTCTGTCTTTGGTACTTCTTTGATGATTCTCATTATTTATAGAAATGTTGGACAGATGAAGTTATTGTGTGTTTGAAAATAATTGTGAAAGTAATGTCTGATTGACAATAACAAAGTAAATTCCCTGTTTCCTTCAGCATATCAAAGTAACATCCCAATCACCAAAATCAAATACACACACATTACCTATGAATATAATTTAATTTTGCCGTTTTAGGCTAGTTTGGACTATTAGTCAACCTTGTATGGATGTTTGTTGATTAAGTATTTATGAATTCAGAATGCCTTTTTGTAGTGGTATTTGCTCCTGTGTCTTGTGTTCATATGCTTGGAAAGCAAGCAAAATGCCATTTATGAAACCAGTTTGGTGTCATAAGAAAACGTTGATAGTACTTCATTTTTACTGTGGCTGTTTTATTTTTTTTTCACTTACGCTTCATTTCAGTTTTGAATATCATGAATTGATGTTTGTTTAGTTTTAAGGTTGTATTATGCTAGATATATTTTAATTGTAATAATAATGGGTAACTGCCTGAAAGGGAGTTCTGACTCTGACTATAATACGTTGATTGGTACCAATGCTGCTGATGAAATGCAAGGAGCTTCTGATGAGTTTGAAGAACTGCCTTCTTTACCTGCAAGCATCTTAGCATCCCTGGTTAGTGATTCATGTATATGTTTCTGAGTGCTTTCTTTCTTCCTAAATAAGTTTCAGCAAGAATAAAGTTACTGAAATGATGATTGAGGTTGGGTGCTTTAAATTTCAGTATGGTATTTTCTATATTATCTCTATGGCCAAGCCAGCAAGAATGACACTATTTCTACTGTCTTTGTAACTTATGCCTGTTGAAGATTTACACTCATTTCTAGACTGTTCTTGTCCTGGTTTCTAAGGATAAACATATGTATTGCTTAGTCCATCATGAACTATATCTTTTATTACTATATTTCATTCTAGATAGTTCATAGCCAAATTTCAACTAGTGCTGTCAAGTTTTGTCTCCTGTATATTTGCACTGGTTTATTGGACATATTATGCAGAAATTTTTTTTCTCACACAGCAACTATGGAACAACACTAGAATGAAGTTCATACCAGGTTCCTTCTGAACCTGTTACTGTTTATGTTTATGCTTGGAATAAAAATAAATTTTAGTATAATTGCTGTTTTGGTTACTGGAACATGACAAGGAATGTCCAAATTGTTTGCACACATAATTTTTTGTTCAGAGAATATAAAAAGAAAAGGATGTAGAGTGAATTAATGCATTTTTGGCTTTCATTTCATTCTGTCCTATATTGTGAAAATTAAATACACTCAACAATTAAATTTTTAATTACTGTTTTCAATTTTGGCTTGGCGATATAATTCTTTTTATCATAACTTTGATCATATCATAACTCTAGAGTAGAATTTTATCTCTCTTGTTTTAAGTGACCTTACAGGGGTTGGACAAAATAATGGAAACACCTTACATTTTGGCATCATAATCTTTGAATATGTTTTAAACAATCAAAATTTGACATATTTTAATGTTTTTTGTTTTTTATTTTTGTTATTTGATGTGTATTTGAAATAACTGTTTTTTTACAGATATTTAATAAA
>VCRD01000411.1:234094-284244 GCA_006783055.1 Trinorchestia longiramus | reverse complement strand
ATTCCTTTGGAAACAATTTACAATTTGTATGAATCATTACCTCTGAGATTTGAGGCTGTTATTGCCACAAAAAGTGGATCTACACCATATTAAAATATACTTTGTTGATTTTCAAGATGTTTCCATTATTTTGTCCAACCCCTGTATTTCTCCCAAGTCATGGTTCATTTAGTGTCTTGTCTCATACCTCAGATTGAAATTGAACTGTCAATTTCAGTCCCACTAGGATTTTTCATCAGTTCCTGTTGCTGTAGTGGTGTGAATAAGTTAAACTTTCATCCTGTTTTCCTTTTTTTGTTCAATGGGGGGGATGACTGTGGTTCCTGTGTTTTTCTGCTCTAGTAAATTTGCTTGTCTTCTTCCCTAAATTTTTTTGAGAGGGTAAGCCTTATTCACTACTGGATGGATTTTGGTCTGTCAAAAGAATTGATCAATAGGGAAGTATTTCTGTGTGTGTTTTGGCTGCAATATTTCATTGGTAGTTACATCTCTGCTTCCAATTTTAACTGGAGTTTTTTGTTGCTTTCCTCCTTTTCATTGTTGTGCCTTTGCTCAATGAAATTTCTTCTGTGGGTGATGAGGTGTCCTAAATGTTTTCAGAAAAATTCATGAGACAGGCTTGACCCAGTTTCAAAGCTGTTTTTTCCTGTGAATGTTTCAGCTAATATTTCTTTTCAGAATATTAGCTACCTTACAAAATGTGCACCGGTTTACCAAAACCCTAGTATAATTTTGAGAGATGACTAACCAGAATACAGTTAGTTTGTACTTCAACTATACTCTGTGTCTGTGGATATATGCTAATAGAAACTATTAGGGTTCTCTAGTCTAAGCACAACTCATGAAATTGAACTCTTATTTTATATCATCAAAGTCTGCAGATGTATTGAATGTTAAATTTTTTCTCAAATAATATTAATAGTTGTACATTTGGTGAATATTGGTGTGACTGGGTTAATTTTTATTTTTGAGTCTAGCTTTTAGAGATTAACAGTAAGGTCCATCACCTGACTTGGTTGATACTTCTAGTATGTTTCATAATGCTTCTGACTGGATTTATTGATGATCATTTCTTGAGTTATTCCCGAGTCATTTTGTCTCTTTGACTAATCAGGATCTTTCATTACAGCTTTTGAAAACGTTTGTGAGCTTTAAAATTGTTGTTCCATTATTAATACATATTATAAACTGCTTAGCTTGTAGGGTGTGAGCTTACACTAAATATGAAAATTGGGCATGAGACTTATCCTTGAAACTCTTCTGTGTTTTGCTTTGCTGAAGAGATGCTCCCTCAATCTGTTGGATCACCAATGGATAGTGATGCTCCTAGTCTGTCTGAACAGTCCTTGCCTCCAGACATATGCCTCAAGTCTACTGTGAAAACGCCACAAGATCAATGTGAAGATTTGGATGCTTTGTCTGCTGCTGCTCTTCCTCATGCATGGAGTGATGGTGAAGGTCACTCAAACATGGGGGAGGATCAAAGAATGGAAATTATGATGGAAGGTGCAGTAGCTTCAGATCCAGTCATTGCTCAGTCTGATTTACTGCAATCAGCATGTATAAGCAAATGTCCATCATCTGAGAGCAGCAATGATTCAGATGTAGCTGGAGCACTTCCTGATCTTTGTGGTGGAGTGGATTCTTCTCGAGCTCTCTCTCATGCTTCAGGCTCTACACCAGAACAGAGAAGTAATTTGCAGTCAATTAGCACCAGTGAGTGTGAAGATTCAACTCAACATACTGATTGCCATTATGGAGCTAAGCCAAAAGTCTTCAAGTATTCTCATTTGAGCAAGTCTAAAAAAAGTATGGGAAAACTTCCTAATAGTTCTCATACCTTTGAATCTTCAAAGGCTTTATTGGATTTACAAAGAAATATAAATACTAGTCCTTTGATTTTAAGTACACCACATCATGTGCCACATGAAAGCTGTGGATTTATAGTAAATGAGAACACCATTTCTAATTCTCTTGACAATAGATGCAAACTCAAAGAACAGAGTAGTTTAGGTAGTGATAGCTTTAGTAGTGCATTGAATGATGAAGAGGCCCAACTTATGACAATTTCTTCTGACTCTGCTTGTGAAGGAAATTTTTCTAACAATACAGCAACTCATGAAATGCTGTGTGATACTGTTGGTGTTGAAAGAGGTGATTCTTCAAGTTTACCAGAAGGTAATTCTTCAAACGAATGTACAAAGGATGAGTTACACATGCCTCCTGATGGTTACAATGACAGTGAGAAAGACGAAGATTGTACTGCAAGCCTTACAGAAGATTATCTCCTATATGATAGTAGGCCCATCAGCCTTGTTGCTTGTGGAATATGGGATTGTGATAGCAGCCAAACATTGCCTGAATGCCCTGAAGACACATTGAGTGGCTTGTTGCTTGTGCGCAACAACCTCCATTCTGCCAGTCATCCCATGTTTGCGAGGTGGCCATGTGAAGCTTACATTCCTTCACACATGCTAATAGAAGTGGCATTCAACTCTCATGGCACGTCCCTGGGAGTCTCTGCAGTACGTGTTTTGTTCTCACGTCTCCTTTTCTGCACCCCTTTATTCTACCTCTGTGTGCTTCATTTTTTTGCTTTTTGGATTTGTCTTTGTTTGCTTGTCCTCATCATAGATGCTGCTCTGAGATTTTACTTGAAAGCTCATAAAACTGTTTGTGTGACTGTGCATTTGTTCCCTGATTCTTTGGTCATAACAGAGTAATGAGGGTTACAAAATTAAGCTAATTATAGTTAACATAACTTTTCAAGGTTTTTTACTTGCTTCTATTAACTTTCTCAGTTAGTGTGAATAAAACTACTGGTAGCTCACTCTTACTTCAAATTACTTGTCATTATTTGTATTCAGGTTATATAGAGAACTGCATCTGTTGAATGATATTGAATGTACTTTCTAGATTCTGTACTACTTCCTGCTATTTGGATACTGTGTGCTGTAAGTAAAATTCAGTTACTTATACCTGTGTCGTGGACTATCCACAGATGCTAATGCTGATATAGTTACCTTAGAAAAACATCCTGTTCTTACAAAGGTTAAATATGGGTTAGTTGTTTTGATGAGGTGGGCTGTTTCTTTCTTGTTTATCTATTTTATTTTATTCTCATATATAAATCTATAATGCTATGGCTTCCTGTTTTTTAAGTGTGTGTATTTGTTTGTCACTGCTGCTGTTGCTCAAATATTAAGTTGCTTTAAAGTTCATTTATGTGTATGCTAATCTTTACTCAAACACTGAATGGGCATTCTGGCCAATGAAGTATATTTTCAGGAACTTGAATTGTAAAGCTCTCTTTAATCTATGGTTAGTTATTTTTTATCCTGTGCCATTGTTGAAAGACTTTTGTTTTCAAATTTTTTGAGATAAAATGAAATAAACTAATTATTTATTATTATGGATTGTGTTATTTTAAGCAACTGTAATGAATTTATTTGTTTAATTATTAATTGCTTGTAACTGGACAATTTAGGTTAAACTTTGATCATAAGTCTTACTTTTGTTAATTTGATTATTCCCTTAATTTTGATTTTATGTAAAAAGTTTTCTTCAACCTTTCTTGTACATGTATTGAATTTCTATTATTAAATATACTCCTAATTATTAACCATATTAAGATTTTTAAAAATGTACATTTTTTCTTTCTACATTTTCTGAAAAAATCTTTGATGCAAGTTAGTTGAATATCTAATTGAGATGTTATTGGATGAATACTGATCTAAGAAAACTATTTGCTGATGTTCAATGGTAACAGAAAACAGTTGTTACTATCTTCAGAGACTGAATATGAGCTTATCATGCAACACCACAGCCACACTGGCCTCTGCAAGTAGTGAGGTAGACCTTGTGTGTTTTTGACATGCTGTCTTGATGTGTTGTTCTGTGTTTTTTTTTATCTGGGTTGCATGATGGCACATAGACTAATATGCTAATTACTGAACCACAGCACATGATGGATACAGTAAACCAAAAAAAAGTCATCCTGTGGTGGAGCTGCAAGACTTAACTCATCATGAATTATATAGCTGCAAGACTAAATCTTTCATAAATTATAGTGCTGTAAAACTAGACCATTCATGAATTATAAAGCTGGTATGTCAAACTATTAACAAATTATGTGGTTACTAGGCCTCACTATTGTTAAATTTGATTGTAACTTTAAAATCCAATTATTCATATATTGAAGAGTTGCAAAGTCAGACCATCCATAAATTCTAGTTAATGTGGGACCCATAAAAGCAAGTAAACCATGATTATGTTGCAGTGATCACAGAGGAACTGCTTCCTAGAGAGTTGCAGGGTAAAAGCAAGCCTACATCTAAAGATATCTTCATAGCTTTAACATAATGAAATAATGTACATGATTAGGTTGAATGTTATCATGTATGATTTTTCACTTTTTATTCATGAGACATTTGAAAAAGTATTCACAAATGTAAAAATATGGGAAAATATTTTTTTCACATTTTCATCTAAAAATTTGTCAGGCCTTTGAGAACACAATCAAAAATAACTTATTTTCTAGAGTTATGAGCTGCAAGTCCTAAGTGACGTGTTTTTCAGAAGCAGACAGTAGCTGCTGTGGTGTACCATTGCCTATGAGAATTTTGTGTTTTAGTGTAATTTCTTGGTCCTCTATGGAATGTTACTGACTAGAACTTCATGCACAAGTAGAATTAAAATTCATTGAGAGCTGAAGTTCAAAGTTAGATATTTCTACCAACATCAAAAATGGTAAAAAATTTGACTGAATCTTCAGCGCAGTTGGAATGCTTCCAAAACTGATTCCTTTTCATAAGTTGACCATTATAGGATAATTTGAGGACAGGAAAAATAGCTACTTAAGTGATAAAAAGTTACTAGACTTTTCAAAGTTATATTATTTAATCCTTCATAGTATCTATCATGTAGTTGAAATACTATGCTAGTGTTGTCATAATACTCCATGGCTATGGATGCATTGACTGAAAACAAGGTTAATATTACTAAATTTTATTGTGACCTCCCATTGTGGGATTTACGACTAGTGTACTGACGGGTGTAATTTTACCTGACATGTTTCAGCAGGATCGTGGGAGTAACGTCTACGGCATCGCTCTGGGAGCATCTGCTGCTGATGACTCTGATGCTCAAGCACGGGAAAACGAACAGATGAAGCTTGCCAAGCGCATGGGCCTCATCCATCACCTCCCGCAGGGCACGGTTGATGCCGGCACCAACGTCAGAGAGTGAGATCTAATATCTTTTCTTAGCCTTTCCAACACTTGCTGTGCTTCAAGTACAGTGACTTTTGGCTCAAGCATCGTGAAATTAATTTGGACTTTTTTCAATTTTTTATGTCTTAGTGCCATTTTGAAAATACTTGAAAAGGCTGCAATAGTTAAAACTTTGTCTAATGAATTGACCATGACCCAAGTTTTCATTAGAGTAACTTGCTTGTGATTTATTCATGATTATAAATACCCTGTCATGTGTTAAGGCTCATTAAATTGTTCCTAATTTTGTTAAGGTATTTGGGGCTTAAACACTCAAATCCGTGCCTTATTTCATAACTACATATATTCATGGTGGTATTTAGGATATATAACTGAAATTATGCATCACAAAAATAAAGTTCAATTTTTCTGTTGTCTAAATACAAGTTAGAGCAGTGTTTCTCAAACTTTTGTAACTCGCGGTACATTTATCTACCATTGAAAATGTCGCGGCACACATACTGCAAACGTACTGTGAAATATGGAAAATTATTACACTATAGCTACATTTTTTTAAAGTTCTAAGCCTCAAAGGGAAAATTTTTGAATGCGAATAACAAATTTACCTCTTAATTTGGTTTATAATTTTTAGTGCTGGTTGTTTTCACTTGCCGTTATTAGTGTGAAACGTGTGCTTGGTGCTGTTTTGCAACCTCTTCAATGCGTGGGCATACATGGGATAAGCACACTCGCCTTTCTTCCTCAATGGAGCGTAATCTTTCTCTCATTTTTATTTTTATATTGTGCAATGTAGAGAACCCTAATTCACACACTTAAGCAGTGGGAAATTGCAAGAGGACTGCCAGAGCTTTATCTGATAAGGCTGTATATTCTTTTTTGTGGAAATCCAAAAGGTATCGATAGGGAACGCAGAATGTTTTTTTTTCTAGCTGCAGTCACTTGAAATACTTGCTAATTCTTCTTCTTCTTCATGTAATTGGAAGTTCATTATGAGGAAAATCAATGAACGGATTTCAAATTCAGTCGTACTTCTGTGTTCAATGACGGAAAATAATGGTGAATGCTTTCTCCGAGTGTAGACAAATGTTTTACTATAATAGGGATCATTTTCTTTTTGCAGTAGCTAAGCATTGTAGGGAACATATCAGTTTCACCTTTTTCGACTCTGACTTTTCAAATATCGGTTTTCTTTTTGAGAGTAGACAATTTATCCGTTGAGGTGAGGATATTTTCCTTTTTGGCCTGGCATGCCACTGTTAACAGTATTAAGATGACAGAATACATCTGCTACATATTCCATTTTAGACATCCAAAAATCACATTTGAGATAATTACAAAATTGTTCAATCATGTCTTTGTCAAAAAATTTAATAAATTCTTTGTGTAAATCATGAACACGAGCTAAGACTTTACCTTTCGATAGCCATCGAACTTCGGTATGCATAAGTAAGCGAACGTGATTAGAATCCATGTATAGAATAGAATGAGGCTATAGGAACGAACCTTCGGGTCCATTCTTGAGTCAGATAATTACTTCGATAATTATTCGGTTGTTTACCCAAGTCCCATGCCGTATTTCCAGCCGCAGCTGGTACGTATAGAATAGAATGACATGTCTTTGCACAATGCTTCAAACACCCTCGACTTCAATGGTTTACTTTTAATGTAATTGACTATTTCAATAACATGCTGCAACACCGCCTTAAAATCTTCCTGTGATACTTTTGACACTAGGACTTCTCGATGTAAAAAGCAATGTGTACGAATGACTTCTGAATTTTCTTTCTGTACTAGTGAAGCGAAGCCTTTAATACTGCCAACCATACAGGGTGCTCCATCAGTGCAAATGCCAACGCAAGACTTCCAGCTCAAATTTATTTTTTCAAAATAGCTTGTCACAACATCAAAAATATCCTGACCTCTACAAGTTGTTTGCATCTCCTTACAGCACAAAAACTGATTGATGTTTTCATCTCCATGAATGAAACGCACAAATATAAGCAACTGAACACTGTTGCTTGTGTCAGTCGATTCATCAACTATTAAGGCAAATTTTGATACTTTCATTAAGCTTTCTACTTTAGTTTCAATATTCGTTGATAAATCTGAAATTCTCCTTCTTATTGTGTCATTTGATAGGGGTGTTTTGTTCACTTCCGTTTCAGCTTTTTCTCCTAACATGCATTTAACCATCTTCCTACAAGCGGGCAAATAACTAACTAAGCAAGAGTATGAGGTTTAAATTTCACTGCTATCAGCTTTGCCACTTTGATGGAAGCAAGTTGAACTCTTTCTGATGTGTTCAAAGTTTTTTTGGAAAAGGTTTTGTTGCTTTGTTTGCTGATCTAACAATCTTTGAAAATAGCTAACATCTTTATTTTTGATATAGGAATGTTTAGTAGTGTCTTTCTAATTTATTTGGCACCATCGATTCATTGGACAACGTAGCACCACAAACAACACATAATGGACTTGGCCGCTGAACTGATGCAGTCGAAGAAAATCCTAACTGCAAATATTCATTCTTGTATCTTCGGTCGTGGTGAACTTGAACTTTTTTTGCACTAGAGTTGGGTTTTGTCATTTGCTTGCTGTTAGTGGACTCACAATCGTCACTTAGTACTTTTCTTTTTATGAACTTATCCATTGTTATTGAGAGGGGGAGTTATATTATAAAACTGTTACCATACACGATCACTCACGTATTCCATAACAGGCAGTGACAAACTAATTAGGTGTAGCACAGTGGTGACAGTCACGCCGCTGTGCTAGCTAACAAATTGTTTTGTTCAGCTTTAAAATATGGTAGAAGAAACATTGAAAATTTTTCGAATTTGCGATATTCATACTATATGGCTTATATACAGGTAAAAGCACTTTGTTGACTCGATTTATCGTCTAATTCCCCTCGATAGTGAAGGTAAAATGATAGCAAGCAAGTAACCTGAATTTAATCAAAGTTAAACGAAAATTATTTACATGACATGAACGAAAAGCTCGTACATTGAAGTAAAGTTCTAAAGTTCTCTATTTGTTCATGAGATAAAAGTTATAATTGAATGCGTTTCATATAATTATGATAATAAAGTGCCATACTGAGATCCACAATGTTTTGCAATAACGACGGTACAATTTAGTGTTCGTGGCACTCCTTGCGGTGCTTAACCTGAACTTTTAACTCACTAAAATTTAATATTTAGAATAATAATTTACATTCTTTGGGATTTGGAGGAAATTAGTTTTAAACTTTATGGAAGGTATACGTAGATTTTTGTGATCTCTTCTTGTTTCGCGGCACACTAGTGTGCCGCGGCACAGTGTTTGAGAATCACTGAGTTAGAGGGTAAAAATGACCAATGTCTCTTCTTTATCACTAATGGTCCCCTTTATCACTAATTGCTGTCCTTCATCATTAATAGCTGTTCTTCATCATTAATAGCTGTTCTTCATCACTAATAGCTCTTCTTTATCATTAATAGCTCTCCTCTATCAATAATGGCTCTTCTCTATCACTCTTCAGCGACTCAACAGAGCTGTAGGTTTAGCTACAGTCTTCGCCACTACAGAATTGAGGATGCGTGTATATTAAGGTTATTTTTTTTCTCATATCCTAATATATATGTAATGCTGCAGACCACACAGCTACCTTTCAGGCCGCGTGTGTACGAGTACTCGCTCTCGCTGCACAGTCCGTTTCTCAAATGACAGTATTAATTCTGTTCTTAACCAAATCACTGCCCTGTGATGTGCTCCTGTTATGATTATTACAACTTCCGTATTTTTCAGGTGTGTGATCTGCATGATGGATCTGATTGAAGGCGAGAAGGTGCGCTACTTGCCCTGCATGCACGTGTACCACACGCACTGTATTGACGACTGGTTCCTACGCTCCTTCACGTGCCCTTCCTGTCTGGAGCCCGTGGATGCTGCTCTTCTCAATACCTATAACACTACGTAATAACTTATAGCATCACATTATTTACACCTATAACACCACGCTATTCACACCTATAACACCACGCTATTCACACCTATAACACCACGCTATTCACACCTATAACACCACGTTAGTCACACTTATAACACCACGTTAGTCACACTTATAACACCACGTTAGTCACACTTATAACACCACGTTAGTCACACTTATAACACCACGTTAGTCACACTTATAACACCACGTTATTCACACTTATTACACCACGTTATTCACACTTATTACACCACGTTATTCACACTTATTACACCACGTTATTCACACTTATTACACCACGTTATTCACACATATTACACCACGTTAGTCACACTTATAACACCACGTTATTCACACTTATTACACCACGTTATTCACACTTATTACACCACGTTATTCACACCTAAAACACTACGTTTATCACACCTGTTACACCACGTTAGTCACACCTGTTACACCACGTTAGTCACACCTGTTACACCACGTTAGTCACACCTGTTACACCACGTTAGTCACACCTGTTACACCACGTTAGTCACACCTATAATACCACGTTAATCACAAACGATTACACCACCTAATCGGACCCGCGATGCTCTGCAGACACGCGGACGAACGCGTGTTGCCGCGGACGAAAGCGTAGATCTGACTTCTGCGGTAACGCAACACTGCCTGCGTTTGTGCAAGAAAAGTGTTTTTTTCTTTTCTTGTTCGTGGAGTTCATGTATGAGAGAACAAAAGCATTTACTTTTCATTTCAGGCTCCACAACTCAAAAGTGCGGTACAGTTGTAATTCCACACATTAATGCACTTGTATAAGTGCTAATTATTTACGTCACTTTTCCATCACTTGAGTTCCTTGTATTATTTCACTTGACAAAATTTACAAAGCTCAGGTTCGAGGGCCCGGGTATGCATCAAGTCGCATACATATTTCCATACCTATCAAACCTGAACAATCATTTAACCCTGGAACGACGGATAAAAATAATCGGCATCGGAGACTAGGTGGGCCTATGAGGCCCAGTCACTTATCAATTATTTTCTTTCATACTCAAATATACATGTTCTATTGATGTTATTACTCACTTATTGAGTATTAGTAATTTACAGGCTTGTTAATTTTGACACTGGGCCTCTCAGGCCCACTTCGTTGTTTCAGGGTTAACTTCGCTGACCCTGCCGATCGTCCAGTTTGCCACTGAAAATTTCTACTTCTCTCGACATTCTTTTTGACTGGGCCGCCAAATTTTGCTAGCGTCTATGCTTTATCTCGCTATAGTTGCTTAGATTATTCATTGTGAGGTGAGACTGACTTGTTGTATAAACTCGCTGAATGTTGGTTCAGCTGCACTGAGCCAGGATTGTTGTTTTCCCCGCATTAGTCAATGCCTTCGAATTGAGCCGCAAGAGTTTGTCCCACTATGTAGTCGTGTAGCCAAACTTATTCTGTCAAAGGGGATAGACCAAATAGCGTTGGTTTCTGTAGCATTGGTTGCTGAGTACGTTGGGGTAGAAATGCTAGTTCTGCAATGCTGCATATTGAACTGTAACGCTTTTCGTTCAGTGTTTGATTAAATGTTCATCTATTTAATGGCCAAAATTTTACCGTACAATAATAGTGAAGATCCTTGCCGGCTGCTGCACATTCAGAAACTTCACGATTGAGGATCTCTCTGCCTGCCTTCCAGTCCTCGCACACAGCCACAGGTCCTGCTTTAAGAGTTTTATAGGAACTCTAGACTGAATTGCAAACTATTTTAATAAATTTATTTTCTTAAATTATCTCGAACGACTTGGATGTTTTTTTATTTGACGGCCAAGTTGTAGACGGAATAGTACAGAATTTCTGTATTCAAGATTCTCGAAATTTTAATTTCATACAAGAATTGTGATGTAAGTTAAAATTTTGTTTGTGTTCCTGCCGATATTTGATGTTTAGGGACAACAAAAATTTGTTTTGTAATTATTTCAGTTGAGGGAAAATATGCTGGCCTAAAATGGTTTATTGTACACTTGATTTTACTGCAGAAGTTTCATGTGGGGCAGCCTGCTTTCACTGTGAACTGTTTTGGTGGGATTAACCTTTATTCATATAATAATAATTTCCCTTTATCCATTCAGTTCCATGCGGCTCGTATTAAGCTTTGTCATTTTATTTTAGGAAAATGTGTTGAAAGTGAACGAGTCGTATCAGTTCGTGGCTATCCGTGAAGAGTAAGACTCGTTACGCTCTCTTTATTTTCTATCCATACACCAGAAAATTAAAAATGGGATCAAAAACGATCATTCCGTCGTTAAATTACGATGTGCAGTGTTCGGATTGTACGCTGCTGTTTTCGCAAAGGTCAGAGAAGTAGCTCTTGTTTGTGAGACGAGCGTGTGGATAAACACAAGTGTTACGGATCCTTCATCTAGCTTTTGAATTACGGTACACATCGTTATTGTGGTGTGTGAAGGAATGTACTGAAGTACCAGTATATGTACATTGGTGGGAACTAGGAGACCCTGCCTTACTCAGAGAGGTTAGAATAACCACTAACTCGTATTCAATATATTAAGTAGTTTTCAGATATTGCAGCTCGCTGCGCTCTTGCATTGCGTTCTTTTAAGGGAGAAAGTCGGCATACAGCGACTAATTTTTAACGTTTGAAAGGCATTTCAGTGTTCAGTGACTAATCCGCCAGTCAGCGTTGGTATTCACGAGACTTCTGTGTAGTATTGCCTCCCACCAATGTATATCTTATTGAGGTGGAAAGAAGTAGGCATCCCTACAGCGCATCTTTGGAACTCAACGTTTCTCGGCAGGTGGTAAATCCCTACGCTCCTTTCTGAATAGGAGGTAACAGTTTGTTTGTCTTCGTCAGTGCATAGTAGGAACTCCACTGATATCTCTAGGTTCTCAGAGCAGAATAAGCATCGCTGGTTTTAGGAATCCGGGTTCAGTCAAGAATTCTTTCTATCCCGTTGGAGTGACAACCACAAAAAAGTACAGTATTTGTTAAATTTTCATTCAAGATTTTGAATGATGCTGTTGAACGTACTTGAGCTGGTGATGTTGGTTAAAGGAATAGAGAAAATATTAACAAAATCGAAGGATTCGGAATAAAGATTATGTACTTATGTGCAGTAACATTTCTTGTCGAATAACATCAATGCATGTAAAAATGCTTTGTTAATCATTGAGTTGGAGGGGATTTCTTGCATTCTGTGCAGTCTGGTTATCCGAGTATTCGAAGTGTTGGCATTATCATTGACAGAACCAAACCTTTCACGCTTACGTATGTGCTTTTTAATCTTTTAGATTGAATGACTTTATGATTAATCGGCAATAGCAGTTTGCTTTCCTTTGTTGCTGAGAAGGATTGAATTCTCGCACTGTATTGTAATTCATTAAGTTTTTTCTCTTTATGTTAGTTGTATTCTGCTTATTATTTACTGTAATTAGTTTTATGTTCTGCATTTTGGTTACTACTCGAGTTGCTGCAGGAGCTTGAACTTGAGTTAATTTTTTCTTCATTTAAATGCTTTGAAGAGAGGACTTGTTTGTCTCACGCAGTCGTTTTAAATTTTGCTTAAATTTAACGGATATCTACACGCATTTCCAGGAGTAGTGGCTTTTCATAAATTTTTTTTTAAATTTTCATCACGTTATTGTGGTGTATATAATATTGGTTACACACTCTGTACTTATGTAATGTGTACATAGTAGATTTATGATAATTTTGTGTTGTATAGATGGCTGTAGACGAGAACTGATTCAAAGCTTCCAGATTGGTAGAGTAAGTGTTGTGGAAGTTAGAAATCTGTAACAGGGTAGAAGTCACTATCGTAATCTTGGTTCAATAATTAAAGTGGTTGATTATTTCTGCGAGCGTAGGCTCCGCCCTCTCCTCAAGTCCTCTTCAAATATGTAACCATTGGAACGTCATCCTAGGAAGCAAAAGAGTGCTGCAATTTTACTAGAATTACGGTGCCTGATCTGGATTAGGATCTCATTTACACAGGACGGAGGCTAGTTATTTTCTTTCAACGATGGCGAATGGACTGGCAGTTTACACGTTGATATTTTGCAGCACCATCAATAATAAACATATGTTTTGACCCTTTACAAGAATGAGTGGTAGTCATGGACGAGATAATTGTTCAGCTAATCTATATCTCCAGGTCTTGCCTCAGGGGATGAGAAGTCAGGTATTTAATCATTAACAAAACTGGCAACATTTACGGAAGAATGCAGTAATAAGTTTTTCTCATTACCAAGTATAGTTGTTATGTCATGTGTCCAAATAGGCAGAGTCCAATCAGTGCATTGTCAATCGGTTCTGTAATGAAACCTTGATCCAGGGTAAAAAATTCAGAGTAAACTATTCTTGAGCTCTTCCCTTTCTGAAGCAGTTTTTCTTTTTTCGAAGCTATTATGTTGCAAACGTTTGCGCCCTTGTGAAGTATATTCGTGTTTTCACTCTAGAATTGTGCGAGTTATTGTTAGTGACGATTGCAACGCTGAGTTGGGCACTTTGGAATTGGATTTAAATGATAGCGCGATATGTTTAAAACCACTTAGATCCAAGTATTATAAACATTCTACGAGAAAGATCGTTTCTTTAATACTGAAACATAAAACAAGCTGTGAACATTTTTGTTTGTGGTACAGCTGACCGTCTTTTTAGTATTAGTTTTAACTGTGTCTGAACGTTCAGGAAAATCTGTAAATTTGCAATATGTGCTGAACCCCCTAATACGTTTGAACTAGGAACAGATGTTCATGAACACATCAGCTAACATAGTTGTCTGAAGATGCGGCTATTGGTCATGAATTGTAAAATTTAGATCAAAATTTAGTTTTACGTGTGAAATTTGTAGAACTCCAGTTATTCCACTGAAGGATCAAGCAGCAAAATATGTCTGAGGATTGTCTTGAAACTGATTAGCGTTGTCAGAAGGATATTATGTAACAGTCTGTAATGGTATCGGAATGTAATTGTGATAGAATTAAATTTTATGAACGTTTGGTTTCAAATTGCCGAAATACTTTAAATGGGCCAATTGCTAACTGGATCCGTTGCTTGCAAGAATTCTTAATTTAGACGTAGGTCACCAAATTGTTTGTTGTCTTGATGAATAGAGGTGAAGCATTTTATACCAAATGCGTCGCTTGTTTACCACGGGGTGTTAAAAGTATTTAAAATTAACTTTTAACTGAAGTGAATGCAAGGATTTGTACTTTGTGTTATGATAGTATTTGTGTAGTGGCTTGTGGGGCTAGTTTGAACTCGTGTAGTAAATGAAGAGTGTCCTTGAGATACTTGGCCGCACTCATGTATCCTACGGACTCCGTTATTTGCCTCTTAGTGAACTCTATTTGTGATCGAAAATAACTATTAATTGTAGTCCAACTATTTGTGCCCGCTTTTATCAATGCGAGTTGATATTATCTATGCAGTGTATGTTCTTATTTTAATGATTTGTTTTGTGTCAGTAATATTTCCGAGATTTAGCGTTTTGTGTGTTACTGATTCATTCTGTTGTGCAATGCGTTCGTATTTTTCGCTCTCCCTCAATTTTCATTCTGTAATTTTTTTGATTTGAACTAATTCACTTGGTTCATTTTTATTACCAGCGCCGTGTTAGTTGTAGTCCTAGTTTATTTCCCGTGACCTAGTCATATTCGCAAGGTACGGAGCTACAGCAGACACGTAACGAGGTGAGGTGTGGGTTCATCTTGCAAGAACACCTCTGACGAGCACCAGCGACCCACCTCATCCTGGTGCTGTATCTTAAGGCCAAGTTGCGCTAAGCTAAGTTGCGTTAGCGGAATTTGTGATGAGAATCTCTACTTTAGGAAGGCGCTCAGTGCAAGCTGCGTCTCTCACTGCAGTCATCTTTAATTTTAGCTTATTTCATTCGCACTTTCGTGGTCGGTGGATCCAGAGGTATTTTTTGTTTATCCAATGCCAAGTTACCTCAGTTACAGGCGCATACGGTAGGTTTTTCTTTACTTCTATGAACAACTGAAGTCCACTCTACACCAGCCTCGAGTGTATTGTGGGAAACTCTCCAATGCAGTCAAACTCCAGTGTCTCGCTTGTTTTTCAGTTGCGTAGTCATATAGTGAATATAACTGGCAGCCACATACGTAGTAGTTGCCTGTGCTCTGTAATTTTGCGTTGCGTACTGCTGAAATTTAGTTTCTTCGCGGAAAATTCTCAGTGTGCGCGCACTTTGCTATCTATTACAAAAAATATGTATTTTTCTTTGAAATTTTTGTTTTTTTCATACGTTTATGAAGTTTGTTGCGTCTTGATGTATCTAAGCTCGCGTATAGAGTGACTCGGTAGTTAGTTATGAGAAAGAGCTAACTGAGGAAGTGGGTTCCGGTAGGTGGCTGAAGGTTGAATACACTAAAATTTTCTAAAACTCGGCACGCAGATTGACTAAGGGCCTTTTTGGCAGTACTTTTTTGTATCATTTAAAGCAGAGAAGCTTGAAAATATTCCCTCTGATATTCACATATTCTTGTAGGACAACATTATTTTCATTTTTGTTCCATGAAAATCTGGAAATTGGTTGCTTGACGTAATGTTTTATTTTAGTTGACATTGCAAGCTGCACAGTTCATGTTGCTACAGAAAGTTCATAGCTATTTGGAATAAGTGCAAAAGATTCATCGTAGTCAACTACCTGAGCTTAACCTTACTTGTTGCCTTGTCTGCATGTTCGCTTGCCAGGTCTTTGTCGAGTAGAACCTTAATCTAAATACTTTATTGAAGAGCTCCTGAATTTTTATGTGGAATCTAGCATCAGGGAATTTTTCTGTTGTATCCGTATTGTAGAACTAATTTTAAATTTTGTATTGAGTTCCTATTGTATCTTGAGCAATTATTCTTCGCTGTAGCTGTGAGGCGAAGAGAACGTATGAGACTCCCAAGCTCCGAAAAACTTGATATCATGTATGCCTAAAAATGCGTGATTTATGGGTTACTACGAGTGACATACACCGAGTAAGTCGTAGAGCAGGAAACATTTGGCATGATTACGAGCTGGACGAACTCTACTGGAAAGATATCAAATTTCCTTTGGATTATTGCAGTTGTATTCGTTGAACCTTTTCTTCAGACAAATCGTGACCCGTATTTGACGGTGCTTGACGATTTCTAATGTCTTTTTTTTGTTACAGCTGCGACAGAGAGTTACTATTGTAGATACTGTACTCTTTAAAATACTAAAATCTGTTATTGTTTTGTATGAGAGTACGGTTGGTAAGATTTCAATTCCATTTGGGGATAAACTTGCAGTAATTATTAGGATATCCGCATTTCTCGAAGTACTTTTTTCATTCATTTTGCGATTTTTCAAATGATCTTTCTGATTGATTTTACGGGAAGTAGTCTTTCAACGATACTGACATGTCTCAAGACTAACGAAAAATATTAGAATTGATGTCGTAAACTGGGAAGGTATTAGCTTTGCGAAATCCATAGCGTGTATGTGTGTGGGAGTTTGGCGTGTGCAGATGAAGATCTGTAGTTGAGGACTCTGACCGTTGTGAGCTTGGGAGTTTAGTTTAGAGCTTGTGCACTCACTATTTTAATATTACCAATCTCGACCGATTCATTGTGATATGTAGCGTGTACATTAATTGCTTTATTATTCTAGATAAGTATGCAATTCTCTTACGCGTTAAGAGATGGAGAGACATAGAAGTGACCATCTGGAACGTGACCCTCTCTGCTATGACTGTCCTAGGATGGTGACTTTGTTTCAAGTTGTGCACCAGTGAAGGTATGATGCTGGCTGTTGATTGTGTAATGGCTTTCCTCAACAAATGCACTTTCTTATCGTGACTGGCTGTTAATGTCTTAACAATTTATTATTAAGGCAAATGGTTAGTTTTCTACAAGAATCCACCATGCCATATGAGGCTGTTTTTTTTGCAAATGCTTTGAAGCAAAAGCGTAAGAACCATTGACACAAGTAATGTTATTGTATCTCTTAAACTACAAGTTCGTAGCGGGCCAGTGCATGTGATGCTACAGCTCGAGTTGTTAAAATTCTTGCATAATAGAGGCAAATTATAAGTCTCACAACGGCGTCAACAACCACGAAAACTTATTTACATTTCATCCTAGCAGTTTCCTTGCGGCGAGTATGTGCACAAAATTTTCTGTAGACTCGATTCGTGTGCGGGACAAAAGTGGCCCAAATTGTTGCTCTGGCCGCGTCTTTCACTCATGCATTAAGTAGTACTCATGTGATCACTGTGTAAATGCATTTGTGTATTTGAAGGGTTGTTTTAGTCCTGCAGAATCTAAAAAGATTTTCAAGATGATCGTGATTTATTTTGTAAATTCTATTTTGTTTCAGCGAGTTATTTCCGTTTTCAAAGAAACTAGCACGCGTCAGCACTGATTTATTCAAGCTTATGCGCATGAATATGTATAGTAACTATTTACTTAGTTTGCTTTCAGAGAAGTCGTTAATATCAATTCTTCTGGTGCTTTTCTGTAATTTTCACATTGTGTTGTATTCGCAAAAATCTCTGATAACTTTAGACTGTTCAAGGCTTAATTTCACGTATGTGAACCTTCCAAAAATCTTAATAATCAAATTTCTTGTCCAGGGTATGAATGTGCGAATTTGTCTTCATCAGTGTACTGTTGGAAACGTGAGTGAGCGCTATCAAGTGACATTGCGAGGAGATTGCAGCGTTATTCGGTCAGTGGGTTGAGTTTATTGTTGAGTTGTTCGTTGTTCCCAATTTTAAAGTGATGACTGGCACATCATTCAAGTGACACTTTTAACTCGGTTACTTTATAACCTTGACCTATTGAAGTAGCTCTCACTACCGTCGTATTTTCGGTCCATATGCCAAGTTAACTTGGCTTGTTGTGAACGCGATGTTTAACCCTTTCGGTACCATGATGCAAATATCAGAACCTTTTTCAACATATTTAACATCAAATTTAAAAAAAAGATGCTTTGTGATGTTTTACGGTCACTGCATTGTCCTGATCAAACTGTAGCTTGCACTGCCCTACCAGCGTTTGCACAGACACACGTGTTGCTCTGCATCTTAATAGGCGAAAAATGACTGCGGCTACCAGAGATGCCGTCAGTACCGAAAGGGTTAATCGCCGTACCCAGAACTACCGTCAGCAGCCTAAGGGTTAATAAACCTGGGTGCTTCTCTAGAATTTCGCAGGAATTGCTAAATGTCTAATCATTCGCTCAAACGACTGTACTTCTGGTCTCGAGCATCCTTGTAAATTGGGGTCAAAACTCGCAAGGCAATCGGTAGCATGGCAATTATTTCGTGTCTTTCTGTAGTACCTGTTTTTTTATCAGACATATCTGAAGAACTCTGTTTGATTCGAAGGTGCTTCATGTCAAAGATTTATTCTAAAACGCATTCCTAATTTATATCTGTATCTACAGCTTATTGGAGCTTAATGGTTGAACAATGATGTAATATTTTTAGTTTTGTGCTCTTCATAAGCCGTTAAATTTCTACTCGCTTCACAATCTTTGGGAACACTATGGTACGTGTCCAAACCCGTCATTTAAACTTAAACCGCTTGCTTTCTTATGAACTTTGGAAGCCCCGTACACAACCTTCTACTTTCTTTCGTATTATCGTATAACTAGTTACTCCTAGAATCTACTTTTCCTACCTCATAATAGTTATACAGGGTGTGGCAACATAGCTTCATTTTTTCAGAAGACGCTGATTTCAAAAAAAGGAAGTTATGTTGCCGCATCCTGTACAGTTTGTCCCATATCATACTCTATACCCGTCTTAACTCTGCCCGTTGTTACTCGACCACTTGCACTCAATAAGCCTGGTGAACTCGTTTCTTTCACCTGAAACATACGCATGGGAATTACAATTGGATTTCTCCGATCAACCGGTACCAGACATGTTAACTATAGACATTAAGGGAGGTTTTTTCGGTTGGGTCGCATTTCCTCTAAATTGATTGTTTCTCAGCAGTGAAATTAATCCAGAGTCCATTTGATTGGCGACCAAGGCATCGTCAGTCATTTATGTTCGAAAAGTGGGTATATATTTGAAGACTATTCGTTATGCAGTAAATAAAGTCTCTGTGCAGCTAAAAGTTCATGTGCAATGGAGGAAGTTGTGTAGCCGACGATACTGTAAAACTGCGAAATAAATTATGAAAGATTTACGTTATCATCGCGTTTACAGGCGCAACATTAATAAAATTCATGCAATCTGTATATCTTCCGTATTTTAAAGGTCACCGTTTCTTACGGGCTCCTTTATGTAGGTGATGATCTCCAGAGTGCTTAGGGATGGATTAGTTTGTTCATCTGAGGGATGAGTTTGTTTCTTGAACTATAACTGCGTAAGCGTATTATCGATTTCAATTAAAGGCTTATCGCTTCTCAGAATCATTCCTAGCTACTCAATGTCATCAGTTACGCCTACCAGCCGTTACAATCTAAGGTGCGAAACAATTGCAACCTTATGGTTCCCCTAGAAGGGTTAACTGTATCTTTCTAGTAAACCTGGTCGAACATTTGAATCAAATTTCTCACCAGCGGCTATGAGGAAAGTATTGCGTGACTGGAATATTTCAGATCTTCTACTACAAGAGATGCTGTATTTTGTCTTTAATTTATTCCTATTATCATTTGTCTGCTAACACATCTTTCGAACTTGTGAGTTCTTCTAGAGTAGACCAAATTCGTAAATATTTGTGAGTGTGGTACGTTATAGCCGCACCCTTAGTTTTTTTCGGACTAGACAAGATTATTAGTGTCTTACAATAAATTCATCTCCAAATCGGAAATGGGTTTGATGAGAACAGTCGAATTATTACATTTACTACCGTTTCCTAGGTCGAACGTTACCTGCTATTTCATGTTTGCAATACGCTAAGTATTACGATAACTACAGAATAAAAATGAAATGAATACAAATTTTCATAAACTCAATAAGAGAGATTACCCTAAAAATTGGCCTTTCGCCAACTAGAACCGCATAGGCGTTTTTTATCTGCTGCTTATTTTATGCACGACGTAAAACATATTTTAGCACTCGTGATACCTGGATCCGTAAACGCTTGTCATTAATTAAGTCCCCCTTTCACGTAGCTTTTTTTTCCCGTGCGAGTTGCTTGAAAAATTAAACACTACTCTAAGATTCTTCTATCTAAGAGAATTATACGAAGAGCCCTGGGGTGCGGTTCAAATATGCGGATTACATATACAGTGCTTTAAAAAAGAGGTTACGGCAATGGAAAAATGCTTATAGTAAGGTTTGATATATAAACTTTTCCTATTATTAAAATTTCTCCTTATACCTCGGCCGTGACTAAGTCTAGGGCTTGTAGATGGCATGCAGAGGTCGAGGTGCATCACAGTTGAGGAGGAAGGTGGTGGTGGCAAGCTCTGTGAGGTCTGTGGCACTCAGTATCGTCAGCAGCACTCGACGGGGCTCCTTGTGCAGGCAGTGCACCAGCACCACGCCGTCGTCTTCCGTCTGCAAAGACACGACACACTAGACTGCAAAGACACGACACACTAAACTTCACAGACACGACGATGTCTACATAATCGTCAAAATGGACACAGCCCGATTGCCTGAGGTACAAGGAAACATTCCTACGAGGGGAGAAGCATCGGTCGAGAAAGTCAAAAACGCGGAGATATTTTCGTTGGACAATAGTCGTGGCCGAAACAAGTTGTCCCTTAGTTGGCGCAAATTTGTTAGCGCATTTTGGTATTTTAGGGACTACAAAAATTGCACTTTACTGGATACCTCCATTAGATGAGTACTGAAAGGAAAACGGTTATCCAACCAGGCCCAGCAAATGCCTGTGAATGAAATGGAGGGAATACTTGCAGAAGTTGAATTTTTGTTTCACAGGTATTCGGTTTTACTCACACCCAGCAAGCCTGGTCTAACCAAGCAGCACCAAATGTCAAGCACTATATTGCAATCGCAAACGTAGTACCGGTGTTTGCTAAAGTGAGACTATTGTCAAGTAATAAATACGGAGCTGCTAAATCTGAATTTACCTCCACTTTGAGTGCTCAAACCAAGCCAGATCGGTACCCTGTCTCGCATATTCATGGTATTAGCTCAAAACTTCATGGGATAACCGAAATAGGTCTGATGAAAGCATAGCACAAAAATAAAATATGAGGACATTGAAAAGACTCCAATAATCACCTCCTTATGGACTCTGAGTGCTTGTACATGCCTTTTGGATTGCACCACGCGAGAGCCACTTTCTAGAGATTCATGGATAGTATTTTTTTGAATGTTCACCGTGTCTTTAATTATTTAGATGTACTAATATTTTTAAACTCGAAAGAGCAACACATCAAAGCTCTACAAAACGTCATGGGAATCTTAGATAGGAATAATCGAACCATTTCTTTAGTAATGTGAATTATTGAAATAGAACCCGACTACTTGGGATTCAACATTAGTTCGCAAGGTGTCATCCCGACTGCAACCAAAATCACAAAAATAAAAGATTTCCCTGAACCAACAACTACAAAGCTCTTCGGAGATTTCTCAGTTTGATTGAGTTCTACAGGAAACTGACTCATAACTTCGCTGACATTGCCGAGCCTCTGACTGAATTCATAGAGGTTAGTCTAAATTCAAAGCAAAAATTCAGATCATGAAGTGAGAGTGTTTGACCAAATGGAAGGTGTACTAGGACAAATATTAGCTCTACGTCATTCAAATTCTACTACTTTTCACTACCACTTAGTTTGCGACAGTTTAAAGTACGCTATCGGTGCAACTTTTCATCAAACCTAAAACGAAAATCCTGCATCCATAGAATCTTATTCTAAGAAACTCGACGAATCCCAACGAAAAATGCATTCAGCAGAGATATGCTAACAGCATACTCGGCGGAGTTGCATTTCAAACCACACATCGAAGGAAGACACGTCACCATTTATAAAGATCATCGTCTCCTTGCATCCGATTTCAAACAATCATCACCATCGGAACTCACACTAAGAACAACAGTACATGTCGGTAAGTTCAGAATAAGTAGTAGATATTGTGAACATCAGGAGAAGCGAGAACGAGGTGGCCGACAGCCTTTCGAGACCTGCTGATGCAGTAGTCACCGTCGACCTTTTCGATCTGCCTGCGTTAGCAGCACAACAGCAGGAAAATGAAGAAATTCAATAATATAATGAACGTTTTTGTGCCTCTTCTGTTAGAAATTCTGGCGTTCTTTGTGATACTTCCACACATTTACGAAGATCATTCGTTCCTGAGAAATCGGATCGACACATCTTCGATTTTGGTTTTCATAACACTTCACATCCAGGTGCTAACGCTACCATGAAAATAATAAAACAGCGCTGCTTTTGGCCAGGGAGAGACAAGTCTATCAGGAACATAGTGAAGAAATGTAAAATTTTTTCATAAGAGCAAGATCCATCGTCACACTAAAGCTGAAGTAATGTCCTTTCACTTACAATCAAAGAGATTTGAAACAGTGCAGATTGATTTGGTAGCTCCCTTGCACCCTGGGACTACAGAAAGGAGCACTCACTCTTAACCCTATACTAGAAGCATTTTGACGACGATGGAGAGAGCAACGCTGTGGGTGGAAACAGCGTCTTTAACGAATATCACAACTTCAGCCGTAGCATTTGAATTCCAAACAGGCTAGAATTTACGCTTTGGAGTCCCTCCCTACGGGGTAACTGATCGTGGAGCCCTATTCGAAAAACCCTTTTAACGAGCTATCTTTGTAAGTGGGATTTTATAGACTCGGAAGAACTTCATATCACTTTCAATTAAACGACTTAAGTGAGCGTCGGTATTGCATTATCAAAACTGCAATCATTGCTCGGAAACGAGACTGGTTATCAGCACTGTCACTAGTTATCCTTGGCATTCACAAACTTTTCTACGGAAGTTACTATCAATGGCAGTGACTGGTAAAGCTTGACTTTTCTCCCTACAGATGCTAGATGAAAGACATACTGAGCCGTGAATCAATGAAAAACTGAAAAATTTAGCAAGTTATTACAGATTTCAAACGTCCTGCAGAAGGATCACTCTGCTTATTTAAGTCTTACATTCCACAAGACCTGAAGCATTGTAGCTATGTGTGGTTACGCTTGGACAGAGTGCGATGTCTAATTATTATAGAAGCCCCCATACCCCTGTCGATCCAAGATGCATCGAAGTAATTTAGCGATGAACTATCAAATACAGAAAGCGCCAATGTGTCAATCGACCGCCAGAAGCCTGCGCATTCAGTATTGTTAGCCAAGAAACAATAAGCGCCCCACCATTTCACAAAAACAAATCCAGCGGTACGCTCGGAAGCAGAAGCTATGCGAGCCAGCCAAAGTACAACCTGAAACTACGAAGTTTCAAACTACGCGCACCGGTCACCGAACGAGTTTAAAGCGAAACATGAATGCTATTATTAAGTGCCCACTTTCAGGAGGGGGGAGAAGTGATGTAGTACTGTTTATATTAGTAATTTACACCTTCATGTCAATTTCGTTAGGTACCTCTTAAGATAAGTACCGGAAGATAGTTGCTGGTTTTTAAAAATAAAGCCCAAACAACTGGAACCCTACTAATTCACACCCTGCATACAAATAAACCATCTAAACTGCGTGTCACAGGCTATGGGCTCAAATCTAAATACTACGGCATGAAAATTAATTTCTGCAAAATTTATGTTCAATACGAAGTCACGAAAGACGTTCAACCTGAATGAATGTATTTATTGAAGAAAATGAGTGACATAACACCTGCTGAATTGCATGAGAGGTAGATACAACGCCTGATGGTTTAACGCAAGAGCTCAGTTTTATTTTCTGCGTTTTGCCCTTAGAAAGACCCTAATAACAATTTACCCTTAGAAAAACGCTTTGAAAAATTTCAGTGCATAGCGAGTTTCTTCATGTTTCACGAGTATAATGTACCTTAGGCTAACTCATATTATTTGAATTACCGTTCTAGGCGTGTATTGATACTTGGAACATGGACGGAATAATTTTACTCACCGTAGCTCCAGGTCGCGAGACAAAAGCGACGCTGGCTGCGTACACGTCGTCCTGGACATCCCACGTCTTCACCTCTCCTGTCTTCACGTTCACCTTGCCAATCTGAGTATAGGAAATAACTGGCATTCTTTACTACGCATACACCAATAGATGTATGAGGTATACACCAATAGATGTATGAGGTATACACCAATAGATGTATGAGCATATACACCAATAGATGTATGAGCATATACACCAATAGATGTATGAGCATATACACCAATAGATGTATGAGCATATACACCAATAGATGTATGAGCATATACACCAATAGATGTATGAGCATATACACCAATAGATGTATGAGCATATACACCAATAGATGTACGAGCATATACACCAATAGATGTACGAGCATATACACCAATAGATGTACGAGCATATACACCAATAGATGTATGAGCGTATAAACCAATAGATAAATGAGCGTCAAACAATTATTGCTTGAAAAATGGTATAAAAATGGATACGCTGCAGGAGAGGAACTCTTATTTATAAAACGCCGCCATCGCAACTACCATCAGCGTAAACATAGCGATCGCTCCCGTTTTGAAAGGTACGTATAATAGTAGTGCGTTACATTATTCCTTAACAGTTAGGAATCTCAGTGTGTATCGAGTTTGAAAACATGAAAATGCGAAGAAATTGTTTGAGATTTGCGAATAATTGTGCTTTGAGAATAATTTAATTCTCTAAAAATGAAACGTGCCTTACCGGATACAAAATTGTATAAAGTTTGAGGTATACAATATCAGACCAAGTTTGCACCAGTGAAGTTATGAGGTAGTGACACGGTATTCTCTGAAATTTACATTAGTAAAGCGATTTTTTTCTCAACGAAATTAGTTTCCTTAATTTTAAAGTGTTTCACGAGACTCTGGTTGAGTGACTAAGGACACCCTAAAATTCGTATGGGTGTATTCTTCAAAATTCGTATGGGTGTAAATTAATGATTTTCAATGTAGTTGAGAATCTCGTCATCCAGGGTGACCCCAAATATTGTGTTCACACTTCAAATAATTGTAAAATCAGGGTTTGTGAAAATACATTTCATTCTAAAAATCCAAAATCTGGAGATATTTCATTGTTGTACGAACGTTTATTTTAAAACACACACTCGTTTTCTTATTACTGTGTTGTTCTATCTTGATGAAATTTTGTTTAACACGTTAACCGCCATGCCTGATATCAGAGATTTGTCACTACCGCCACGACTTTACCATTTTACGACTTTATCATTTAACCTTCCGTAAATATTTCAAATTAATTTTTGAAAATAATTATTAAAAATTTGGAAATGTACCACAGGTGGTACATGCGGCGGTAAGTGAAATCCTCAAATGTACCACCGGTGGTACATGTGGCGGTTAACGTGTTGACATTGGATTTCATTGAATACCCCCAGCGTTCACCGGACCAACTGTTAATAGATTTTTTATGGCGATACTTTAAATTCAACATGTATGTACGCTATGAAACCTGCAGCAGTCACTAAATTGAGGACCGTCATTGAACGCAAGTGCGTACAAATACCAATCCCATGTTTCGTGATGCTTGCCATTCCATTGCTTCGCGTCGTCAGCAATGCCTGGATTAGAACGCACATCAGTTTAAAAACAAGCGTAGAAAAAATAATGAAACAATATCCGTTGATTTTATTATATTTTGAAAAAGAAAGGTTCATTAATACGCACCGGTTTAACAATTATTTAAAGTGCGTATCAATTTTCTGGAGATATCCTGTACATATATTGAGTACGAATATGCGTATTACCAACGATTAGAGAGATATTGTAGTTGAAACTTGAGACGGAGAGAAAAAAGTTCAATTTATGCTCCTGGAGCGCTTGCAGAGCGAGATAAAACGAAAAGTGTGTCGTCATTCACGTTCTCATATCATACAACGTAAACTAGCTATTAAAAGCGTAGGAAACTGATATTTTTACACAAAATTAGGAATATTTGATTAAAATATACTTGCCGTAACTGATTGTAATTTAGTTATTTCATTTAAAAAGGTGAGCAAAACCAAAATGAGAGGAAAGAACACTTCTCGCCATTTTTTCGCTCAGAACTAAGCACATTAAATGAGTTATAAAAATAAATGTTAGAAAATGGAACCTCGCCACTGCGATGCAAATGAAACGAAAGTTAGTGCAAATGCAATAAAAACACAGAATCCCCGTAAAATTAACGCATGCTCCCAATAGTCTTCATGATCAGTAACAGTAAGGGTACCAATGCAAAAAGTATGAGATATCGTTCGGTACCGAGTGTGCCGGGAAGAGTAGAAAAGAAACGGAATTGGATAGCTGAGGAATGGAAGAGAGGGGGAATAGAAAGATGCACGTGCACATGTAATGAAAATGATTGAGGGTTATGATAGAGCTTTATTTGCGGGCTAAGAAATGTACTCACCGTAGTTTTGTTGCTCGTCATATCTAATGAGATGCCGTAGAAGAAAGAGTAAGGTTTGCGTTCAAACGCGCGGTTCATAGTTTGGTTCTCGTAAGCGACGTCGCTCAGTTTCTGCGTTGAAGGAAATAAGCGTTAAAAAACGACACTACACGTTTCAAAATGAAGTACAACAATGACCACGATTTATTGCACTTTCCAGTCCAGAGCGCAACGACCTTAACCCTAGGTCTTCCGGCGTTGTCTCTCACTATCGTTTTGTCATCACAATGGTAGAGGGAGATAGAGTAACTAGAGTTCCCGTTAGTAGACAAAGTAACTGGAGTTATTGTCTGTGTTTAAATCAGTAACAAAAACTCATACACGAGTACACCTAAGCAACGATCGCATTACCAGTACCACCCAGTGGCCTTAAAGAAGTAGGCCATACTGAATACCTACCCGAAGTTTTGTATATTGAGAACAATAATGATGGTAAATTACTTACAACTATACGTGAAGAAAATAGATTAAATTTATGGGACATGTCCAATATAATGTAGCATTTTCCACCTATAGCATTGAAATAACTTCTTATGAGGAAGTTCCTCTTATACAGATAATTGTACAACCACAGTTGCACATCGGAAGGGCAGTAGTAGTACAGATTAGTTATTACATGTTTTTTAAAACATTAATTCATGGTAAGAACCTGCAATGTCGCAAAACTTGGGAAATTGCGTAACTTGCGTGGATGTTTGAAAGCCACAACAACCAGCACACTTCTGTTTCATGATTTTTACTGCACTCAACTTTTTTGCCCCTATTTAAAAAAAGATTATATTAATCTTTTTGCCATTGTAACAGCAAGAAAATGCCTTCATTTTTCAAAGATCTATTTCCTTTCCATCGCTACAATCGTGGAACATTTTTTCTATAAATTATAAGAAATATCAGTTAAGTCACTAGCTACTACGGACTCTAATGATTCCAAGTCTTCATATTAATTCGCAATGGTCGGCGTAAAAAACGAGCCTACAGATACCACATAGTGAAGAATAAACAATAGAATTAAGTACCATAATACTGTATTAGTATACATTTTAGGACAATCTTCACAAAAAGATTTCACATTGTGTATAATACTCAAACTTGCCAGCATGACACGGAGTATGTAAGCGCATGCCGTTGCTCAGAGTTCGTACTTGAATCAAAACACAATATGTGAAATCATTTGTAGAATTTCTTAACATAAATCAACTTCAGTGTAGAAGAAAGTGAAGTAACGGCATTAAAAATTAATCTACTAAATAATAATCTATATAGACGTCCACTTGACTACGTAATAATACATACTACGAAATATTTCTCAAGCTTGAACAAGTAATGCAACTGAGTACTCAGCTGTTTAGAAATAAGAGCGAAATGTACAACATCCATGACATACCTGCGAAGTCAAGAAAATAGTGCCGTCTTTCTGGCGGTGGGCCGTTGCTGTCACTCCAGGCAGCTTCACCTGTAACAAATTACAAAAGCCGAAGTGATAAGTAAATGCTGTAATGGGTAATCTGCGAATTGGACATTAAGTTTTAACACAAGAAACATTGCACTGGAAGACTAAAACAAATACTAAGCAGTGGTAAGGTTATAGTCCTTGAGAACACTAGAAACTAAAAATGAGTTCTACTTAGTTATGTATTTGAAATCTATTGGACCACACTAGTCAATCCAGTGAAACAGAAAACTAACGATATGTCTACCTTTTTGGAAATATTGTAAATAAATTTTGCACGCTGTAAAAGTAGAGATTCTCACCAGATTTTCCTCCGGAGCGACTTTTTCAGTTGCGTCAAGTGGGAGCACGAAGCGCCGTACGCAGCCGGAGTCCAGGTTCTGTGCCAGGGTATCTCCCTTTTTCTGGGGAGGATAATACGTTACTATGCAAACACTGGGCAGTTTGGAGACGTGTAGCAACATGCAAACACTGGGCAGTTTGGAGACGTGTAGTAATAAGCAAACTGCGTAATTGATAATTGATTTCTCAGGCAGAGATGAAAGGAATTCACTAGTGCTTCCCCTGCAGCGTTTCTTGAAAGATATTAAAAAAAAACTAGAATATACGAAGATCTTGATAAAAAGTATTTTAGACATTTTTTGTCACGTTTTACACTGAACTTTATATTGAATTGGCTCACACAAAGCAATGAAAATGTTTCATTATTTCACGATGAGGTATAACTGAAAAGCGTCTACGTACCCGTAAGTTCTCAAGCTTGAACTCATGCAAGAGGGAAGGAGTGTTGAAAGTATTGATATCAAACACGAGGTGGTCGGCTTCTTCGAAGCAATTCACCATGTGCATGTAAAAGAAGGATTCACTCTTCACCTTCAGTTTCAATTCCTTGCCAGTTTCAAGAGACAAGACGCGGTATTTCACCTGTAAATAACTCAAAAACTTTAGGAAATCAAGTGGTTGTTGGATACAATGTGCCACATGGTGTGGAAGTTAAGTTAGACTATAAAAACCGGTATTGTAAAATATGTTTAAACATGTTATGAAATTGTACCAATTGAAATATTTCTCAGAGGAGCAATGAAAAAAACCTGTTTTCATTCTCTGAATTCAAGTGTTATTTAACACGGAGTATATAAAAACTTTACCTGTACTTCAAAGACAGTAACTTCACAAAAACTCTGACAGTATTCGAGTACATTCAAATCAACAGACAACAATTTTAGAGCGTAGTAATATATGTATGAACCAGTTGCTGTAGCGTAGTCCATACTAATAGAGCAATTTTATTTTCAGTTAGGTCTATTGAAGAAATTGAAATACTACATTGAAAAGCTTATGTTGTACACTAGTCTGATTTAAAAAATAAAAAGATGAACTGCTGTCCCAAACCCATATACCCGTTATCCACTGTTATGGTTTCAGTCAAATTTGACTTGCTTCAGTTAATTGTTTTCAGCATTATGAATATTCTTACCCAAACTGTCAAAAAATAAAAAGTGCATTTATCCTGCAGAAAGACACTGAACACCTCAAATTTGACTAACCATCCGAGGGAAAATATGGTAGAAGAATTGCCAGCATGTTACCTGTTTATCCTTGAGCCACTCCATACCCTCGATGAGGGGCTTGTCCCTAATAGTGTTGGCAACCATGGCTGTCACGTCAACTGTGAGCGGTTGCTCCGGTAGCAGAGCGTAGTTGTCCGTCAGTCCAAAGGTGTGCATGTGACACGGGTGCAGTTTCCAGCGAGTGTCACACATTGCGAGTCGCGTAGGCTTCCCAAAAATACCCTCTGGGAAAAAATGTGCACGACTTCCATAAATCTCTCTCGACCAAATACGTCGAGAAAGAGACGTTCATAACTTAAGGAATGAATTATTTATGAAGAATACAGATATATTTATTACCATGCGCATGAGAGGGGATTTCCAGACCGCATGAGCGTGTTTTGTTCAAAATTTTTTGTAGACAGTTTTACAGCTGGTCACTCCCGGAAGAATTCCTACTTCCTAAATGGCAAGTAAATTACCTAAAGCTCTAACAACAACGTCGAAGGTAAGTTATAAACCTTTTAAGAACAATACAACTCAAAGTTCATTTCCCTTCCTTAGTAAGATGCAATCCGAGATGAAATTCTAAAATACATTTGAAACAATTCAATGCTCTAGTTTCGTTACTAGACATCGCACTGGTTACGAGGTCTCTGTACCAGCACTCAATACAGAGACCAGCACTCAAGTGTGGTACTCAATAGAAGTACTCTTACCAGCAGCAAAATTATAGTGTTAAATGAAATAACAGTAGTTTGTTAGAATCATGTTGATACATGATATATACGTAAACATTGTGTTGTCAATACTCTTAAAATTAAAGTTCAAGGTGGTGGAAATACATTTTTTGAAACTGTAAAAACTATGTTTTCACTAAACACGGAAATTAAAAACATAGACAAGGCAAATGTTGACATGCACATACCTTTGTAACAGTAGTACACGAATAATGCAGGAGCTGAGATAAAGCGAATACAACATTCTCTATTTTCAAAATACTCTCAGCGAGCTCGTTCATTCAATGTTGATGTCACATAGGCTTCACTAGTCTCACTGTTAGAATTGTTAGGACATAAGCTTTTATAAGCTTGCGAAGTATTTGTTCGATAAATATTTATTCGTATAAAATGCCTTATCGTCATATTACTCAAGTGGTAGAAATAAATTGGTTGATTCGATCACAAACGGTGATCTATTCTCACAATTGAAACAAGACTTAAAAGCAGAAGTGTACAAAAATTGCAAAAAGCACGTACACTTCAAAAAAGTTGCAATATATAACGTGACAATTTGAGTTTTCAACAGTTAGGCTAAAATCATGCAATTAAATACGCGGGGAAGATTGAGACTACTAAATTGTGATTCGTTATTTGCTGATCGATCACTCAGTAATGTATTTATAGTTTATGAAATTGAAATTGTTATCTTATTTAACAGAGATATTCGTTGCGCTTCAAAAAAAGCTAGAAACTTGACAATGATAAAAGAGAAAGGAAAGATAAAAGTCTTGAATCGCCAGGAGGGAAATACTGGTAGAGGCAAATTGCATGTATTGTAGATCCAATGTTTCAGGTTTTCACATCTGCTTATTATTGCAAAATATTTACTTACAATGATACATGAAGCTGCATGATGATATCATAGTTGAAAAATAAATGCTGGCAAGAATGGTGTTAGGAAGACATGCCTGGTAATAAAAATGTGCCAAAAATTCAAAAATAAAATAATAAAACGAGTTTAACGTAATTATTTTACAGCTCTATTTGTATCCCTAAATAAAGATGGCACCGCACGATACAAAAGAACGCTAATTAAACATGTTAATTGTTTTAACAATCAATTTGAATGAACAGAAACAACAAAGAGTGCAAAAATAGTGCATCAGTTCTAGTTTCGCTGGGAAATAATTTGAAAAAAATTTTTTTTACGTATCTCTTTCCTGTAAATTTCAAATCGAATGACAACCATAGTTAACAGACACAGTTAAGCAAAAATTTAAATCTGTAAAGGTCACACTTAAATAAAATTGATATTCTCTATATAAAATAAAGAGGCGAGTTTAAATATTCATTTGCTTAATATATACGATATAAACACAATGATGCTTATTCTTAACGGTATTAATTATATCAACGAGATTCATATCCATTTGCATTAACCATCGGCGTTAATACAAACGAGAGTCGTCTCTGTCTCATTTTTATCACTTGTCCCATTAGCTGTAAACCAATCGAAACAGACGCAAATTTCATATTCAAATAAGATCAAAAACTCTCATAGTCGCACCTTGCCTACACAACATATTGTAACCGTATAGTCATGTTTGACCCTTTCCGTCCCGACGGCATCTCTGGTAGCCGCAGTCATTTTTCGCGTATTAAGATGCAGAGCAACACGTATGTCTGTGTAAACGCTGGTAGGGCAGTGCAAGCTACAGTTTGATCAGGACAATGCAGTGACCGTAAAACATCACAAAGCATCTTTTTTAAAATTTGATGTTAAATATGTTGAAAAGGTTCTGATATTTGCATCATGGTACAGAAAGGGTTAAAATTCCACAATCATGGCATATTTACAAGCTCCCTTGTCTCATAGAATGTAGAGGAAGCATCCTGTTCTGAAGTAACGTATATAGCACTCGCTGAATTAGAAAGGAATTATTTAGAAAATCTCTCTTCCAGGGAGAGTATCTCGACGTAAACGAAAGAGCTTACGCATGACCACCAAAGACCACCAGCGAATGCTCTGGCTCGTTGCGCATGTGATGATCATCGTGTTTATGATCCAGAACCAAGTGGCCTCAGACGATACAAATGTCTAACCACGAGAAGTGCTGCATCTTCTCAGCTGCACATAGGAACGTTAGCAGAATCCCAAGATGATTTTAAAAGTAGCATCATATTGAAAAATTACGGTAAATGAAAAAAGCTCAGTAGTCAGACTGAAATTACCACACGCAAACAAGATCATTCGGCTATTTCTCATTAACAATGATTTTGGTTTATAGCAGTGGTTCCCAAACTGTGGTACGCGTACCTCTAGTGGTACGCGAGACTCCTACAGGTAGTACGCGAGCACTTCCGTGGTTATGTGTATGGTTTACTTTACTGAGTTTTGAAAGTTCCTACTTCCTAAATGGCAAGTAAATTACCTAAAGCTCTAACAACAACGTCGAAGGTAAGTTATAAACCTTTTAAGAACAATACAACTCAAAGTTCATTTCCCTTCCTTAGTAAGATGCAATCCGAGATGAAATTCTAAAATACATTTGAAACAATTCAATGCTCTAGTTTCGTTACTAGACATCGCACTGGTTACGAGGTCTCTGTACCAGCACTCAATACAGAGACCAGCACTCAAGTGTGGTACTCAATAGAAGTACTCTTACCAGCAGCAAAATTATAGTGTTAAATGAAATAACAACCTTCGTATTGTTAAAGTACGCCTCATCATTTTGTTCTGGATTTATTTATTATAGTTCTTTTTTTAGTAGAATGAATCTAATTTGGTTTCATGAAAGCGCATACCATTTCAGAGTTTCTCGTTATGCCAGCTGTTAAGATCTTGGTCACGCATGTGATGAAGAAGGGGTGGGAAACTAAAAAGTATGCCCCTTTCTAACAACTCTGTACAATGCTGTATTGAGGAAATGGCTGGCGATATTCCTAAACAAGGGATTGTGCGAGTGAGAGCCTAAAAGTTCGGGTTTGTCGTTCAACTAAATGAATCAACGGACGCCATCAACTGCTTTCAACTACTTGTCTACGCCGCTTTACACAGGAAATGCAATAAGAACTGAGCTACTGCCGAACCTGCAGCTCCGCACCACAACGAAAGAAATTTATGTTTCAACATTTTGGAAAATTTATTCAAGTAGTACAAACTGAATTGGGAAAAGATGGTCGGGTGCACAAAAGATGGGGTTCAGTTAACGGTCGGTCGAAAATCAGGATTTCAGGCCCATGTGAAAGCTGTATCATCAAATGCCATTCCTCTCCACTGCTTCATCCACAGATTTGCTGTTTGAGCTAAGGTGCTTCGTTCAAAGTTGTTACGCCTTGAAAAAATTATTGAAATCGTGAATTTCGTGAAAACATGATCCCTGAATATTGTGGTGTTTAATCGCTCTTTGAAAATTTCGGATCGGACCTCACTGGTCTCCTCTACTACGTATTGGATCGTTGGCTGTCCTGGGAAAATACAACGAGACGTCCCTTTGAACGGTAAATGAGCTTCTCGTTTTCAGAAGAGAAAAAATAACACCATTTTCTCTAAGATCTGGAAAACGAGGAGTTTATTTCCAGGCTGGTTTGACTGTCGGACATTTTTGGAACTTTTAATCTAGTAAACCTGTCGTTTCAAGGGCCCAACTGCCCGGCCTCCAAGTTCATATTATAACTGGGGTGTGTCAGGAAGTTGGATGTCTGGATGAAGACAGTAAATGCAGCGACGGAATGTCCGAACTTCTAACCAACCTTGAGATCGAGCCCAACGATGAATTTTCCTAAGAAATCGTTCATTGTTTCCCAGGAAATACAGGGTGTCTCAAAAAAATGTACTCACCCTTTAACTGTTGCTAACATGCTGTCTTCTTTGTGTTGCAGGTGTGAGGTTCGAACCTTTGTGAACATGATTCTTTAATCACATTTAATCATGTTCGCAAAGGTTCGAACCTCACACCTGCAACACAAAGAAGACAGCATGTTAGCAACGGTTAAAGGGTGAGTACATTTGTTTGAGACACCCTGTAATTCACTTTTCATTGCTCAAGTCTGAATTGAAGCATTACTTCCCGGACGTGACGTGTGCCTACATTACCAATTCATTCTTCGTTGAACCAGCCCAGCTCCTCATCGGGACCGGGGAACACGAAACTGTCAAATATCCAGTCTGATGAGCCAGCAAAGGCGAAGCACGAGAAATGCTGTGTTATGAACCTCTGGGTTACCTCCTCATAGCCGACACTAACACAACGCCCTTTTCCCCAGCTACTAATTTTCCCTCTACGTGGGAGTGCGAGCAGGGACTCTCAGCCATGATGAACATCAAGGCAAAGAGTAAAAATGTCTTGCTGTACCC
Organism: Trinorchestia longiramus; assembly: GCA_006783055.1. Lineage (NCBI taxonomy): Eukaryota > Metazoa > Arthropoda > Malacostraca > Amphipoda > Talitridae > Trinorchestia > Trinorchestia longiramus. The sequence continues at coordinate 249,423 of VCRD01000411.1, read as the reverse complement.
AGGCATGATTTTTGATGTGTTTTAAGCAAAATTATACCACGCATTGGCCAGTTTAGGGAGAAGAAGCAGTCGCATTCCTCTCATTAGAATTGAACGAATGATGCGTTTTATTTTTGATTCGTTCTAATTTTGAATTAACTGATATCTAATCGAACTGTGCTATCAGGAACAGGATGGTACTCGGCGATGGTACGGAACATTCAACTAATACTCGATCAGAAAAAATTCAAGAGCCACTGGTCAAGAGCTCAGTTTTTTCCTGCAGCGAGTAAACTAACATTCTAAGTTCTTCTACATTGATTTTTGCTCAACTTTATCAAATTAAATTTAATTGAAATAATGCAAACATTGAAACGTGCGAAATTTAAAAACGTCTTCAATAACAGTATTGCATGGAGCGCGGGAGAATCTGAGCAGCTGTTTACGAGCTGTTCTTCTTCAGAGAGAACTGAAGCTGCTGCTCATTAGCTGTTCTTATTACAGCAGAACTGCATCAGCTGTTCACGAGCTGTTCTTCCTAAGAGAACACTCAAGCTGCTGTTCACGGATAACAAAACTAACCAAATCTAATCTGACCAAACCTACAACACTCACTTCTGGTGATACACATTTCATACCTCCGAAGAGGTCACGTTTAATGCTTGCTGATTCAGAAAGCATACCACTTTTTAAAATTGAGTTCCTGCGCTGCTTAGGAGCTAAAAATTTGTACCACGATCATAAATACAAGGGAATATCCCTATGAATCCATAAATTTTTAAGCATGCTATACATTTCTTTCGATCACAAGCATGAGCCTGAAAGGGATAAGAGAACTCGAGCAGTGGTTGCAATTTTGGTCTCACCAACATCACTGCCGGTGGCTGGAAACTTTACGACCTCGTAGCGAGGTCCCTTCGACCCCACTGTGTTGTGCACGTTGACTGCGCTGCCGTCCAGCAGGGCGTGAGGATGTGGGCACTGTGAGTTCAGGCCCAGCAGTTTGTGCAAGTCTACCTGCAAGTCACCAAAACTGTGAAGCAAGTTTTGTGTAAGTTAGCTGTAAGGTATCAAAACAGTGATGCAGGCTCTGTGCAAATCTACCTGCAAGTCACCAAAACTGTGAGGTAAGTTTTGTGTAAGTTATCTGCAAGTCATCAAAAGAGGGAGGCAAGTTCTGTTAGTCATCTGTAGGTCATCAAAACAGTGATGCGGGTTCTGAGTAAGTCATCTGCAGGTCATCAAAACAGTGATGCTGAGCATCATCTATGAGTATGTGGCGTTCAGTGGGTATGGCGAATATTTTTTGAAGAACAATGACCATGTCGACGTCAGATTACTCGGGCAACGAAATTTAACTATGAAGATACGCGTAGTGTCAGTATTGAGTTTCATCTTAAATCTGCAGGTCCAATTATACTCGAGTATTTCTTTTTTTTTTTGACCGAATAAATTGGGTAATTTCACAGAACATTATTGAACATGAATTAATTATTATTTTTTAGAACATAAATTGCGCATCCTTTACAAAAACTGCGGCACTGAGCAACTACGACGAGCTACTGCTCCTGACACCGCACTTAAAGAATCAAAATCAACACTTTATCAGTTTACTTATCATCTAAGAGCCAGTAGTTGAAATACTCGTTTTCGAATGACTGTACAGAAACGAAAAATATTGACACCATACCTCAGATGCCTAGCCTATTTACTGGCTTGAAATAAAAAATAACTATTCATTTTTATTATCCAACTTATACTTTAAAGCATGTTGTCTTAATGATAATTTTTCAATAAAGTAGTTGCCGAAGAAATTTATAGGATATTATGAGATAAGATATTTTCGGCTTGCTTGATAAAATGGTAGAGATTTACTGTTATCCCACACACGACATCTGTAACCCATTAGTGCGAGCAGTAACACATAAAACACTACCTCAACTTAATGTCCCAATAAATATCGACCCGTAGTAGATAAACCAGCTTGGTATGGATTTGTGCCTCCATAGGAAAGAACCAAGATTGAGAAGTAACAGCAAGCAAAGAAAAAGTCGGCCAATTTTTAGATAAACTAGAACAATCCATCACAACTGCTGAGCAAGGAAGTCGGCATAGCAGCGCATGCACAATGCAGGAGAGAATATACTGCAGTAATTAAATGTGTATCAAAATATGAACAAGACTTTAGCAAAAAGGTAGGCAGGTCGCCAGAAAAGGCAGGTCGCCAGAAAAGGCAGGTCGCCAGAAAAGGCAGGTCGCCAGAAAAGGCAAGTTACTAGGGAAGGCAAGTTACTAGGGAAGGCAAGTTACTAGGGAAGGCAAGTTACTAGGGAAGGCAAGTTACTAGGGAAGGCAAGTTACTAGGGAAGGCAAGTTTCCAGGGCGGTGAAAAAGGTTGCGGAAAGCAGTTTCTCTTACTCAACTTGTCTCTAATGAATAATCATATATCACTGTTTTGAGTTTGATTGAGAATTTTATAAACGGTAAAAATAACTGAAGTGACTTTTGAAAATTACATTTCAGATTTGTGATTTACGATCATTATTATTAGAAATTTGGGATGAAGGTTTCTAGTTCACGATTAAGATAAAATAAAAGTCAGTTGCTTTAGCATATTTTTACGCTTCCTAACCTAGAATTATCGTTCACGTCAGAATAAGAACATATTTATATAATTATGATTAAAGTGATGAAGAAATTTAAAGTAAAACGTTGATTCTCTTAAAGCCAAAAAAATGTACTACTTAGTAAGTGCTTCAATTTTTAGTGAGTAGTGGTGGAAAGAGGTCTCCCCCAAAATTATGAAACTACCCTGGTAATAATATTATTAATGATTTTAATTAAAAGGAATGACAATCATATTAATAAGATCACTAATAATAATGATTTAAATATGAATACAATTATTACTGATATTAACCATTATCGATATCAATCGTAATAATAAAAATATTGATAGTAGAACACATTACTTTGGCCTCAATGTTGCGAGTTTCGATATTATCAGATTGAAAACATTTCAAAGAGTCTATGAAACACATTCAGGAGAATGTGTCGAGTAGTATTTTCTGACCAGAGTAACAACACCTTGTCGCAATTAAGTGTCAAGGATGTCGAGGTCAATGTGATGCAGGAATACCCGGGTTCGAGACGCGCAACCGTCGTGATCTGTTTGTGCTTGATCATCGGCGGCTAGAATTACGACATGGGACTTGGGTATCGACCCAAGAATGGGCCAAACGGCTCGTTCCTAATGCCTCATTCTATGCAATACCTTGTCGCAAGTGTCGAGGGAGTCGAGGTCGATGCGATGCAGAAAGGGGGCCTCGGTGGTGGCGTAGTACGAGCCAGCGATGTAAGACAGACACACAGGCGTGTTGTCAGAGAACATCTTGTCGAACTGGAACTTCGAGCCCAGTCTAGTGGGACACAATGTGCACTATGTATGACCTTTCTTTTCAATTGGGGTGTCAAAATAAATCTGATGTGTAATAGACATGACCATTCGATTCAGTTGGGGTGTCAAATCAAATAAAATGTGCAATATACATATTTTCTTCAGTTGAAATTGAATGAAAAAAATTGTGCACCATACATGGACATTCACAGGGTGGTTAATCATATATATTTATCGAAGACAATGGTTATCTCTAGCTTGAATTATTTTCAGCGAAATGCCTTCTTTACATAACTTCTTGTTTACATTACTTGTTTACCAGAAGCACTGTGTACGTGTATATGTATGTATATGCATTTTTACACTGCTATATACACCAGGTCATCCGTGTACTCAAGGCGAACACGCTAGAAGCTAAAAAATTCTGTTTCCTGTGGTACCGAGATCTCATAGCAGAGCTTGATTCTTTAACCCGGCTTACTAAGTGATACTGTGTGCATTATTCAGAAAAAATCAGAGCAAAAAATGAAGCTTGACTAAGATTTTGGTACGTTTGAAAACTGGTGTTTTTGAGCTGGTGGCTTCTTTGCCCTTGTGACACGGAGTGTCTCATTATATATTCTATACACATACTTGTATATGTAGCATATATACACATATATATCTATATACACACACACTCGTATATGTATACATATATACACACTCGTATATGTATCCACATATACACACACGTAAACACACTCGTATATACATACACACACATATATACTTCGTGTTTTCAAAGAAAAGCGCTTTGAAAAAACGAAGTTATGTTGTCTCACCTTGTATTCAATATATGATACAAATGCATACATACACGTACAACTAAATTAGTTAAAAGAACGTGTTGACCTCATCTCGTAATCTTACTTGGACAGAAAGTTCTTGGAAGTGGAAGAGCCCGTCGTGCCGAACTCAGACACAACTATCTGCTGGTGTTCGGTGTTGGCTTGGTATGCGTGGGATTTGATGAACTTGCTGGTGTAGCTGATGCCAGTCTCCGAAATGCTGAACTTTTGAAGGATAGCAGACCCGTCGAAGACGTGCTTGAACTCCTGACTGCCGTACTTCATGAGACCTGGTCCGTTGCAGACTAGACTTCCGCTCAGCCATGACGGAATGCTACCTGAAATAGAAAATTACAAGGAATGACAAATTATTCCAAAGGTGTGCAACGTGGGGTAGCTCCCACGTGGTACAGCTCCACCATGGTACAGCTTCACCACGGTACAGCTCCACCACGGTACAGCTCCACCACGGTACAGCTCCAATGTGGTGTAGCTGGTAGTAAGAAAGTTACTTCAACCAAATAGGAGCGTAACTCGTGTTCCCCAAGAAATGTTTTTTAGTTGCAATAACTCCACGACACAGAAATGTATTTATATCCAAAGTAATTATCATGTCTTCAAAATCAACTAATTAAGCAAAGCATGAGAGTACGACACAAGAGCATAAAACTCGTAAATAGAATATAACAGGAACGAGTCGTTCGGTCCATTCTTGGGTTGCTACCCAAGTCCCACGCCGAGATAGGAAGAAGTTGTTTAGCTTACGGGACTTGAAATAAGGTACATATGAAATGCATGAAGAAGGATCAGATATACAGATAGTGATGCAGGATTGACCATATCAAAATCTCGAACAAAGAGTCGCGCAATATACACAGAACATTATATTACAGGGTGGCCCATAAGAAAGGTACCTTTTTAAATTATGGTAGCTATAAAACTAAAAATGGCAAAGAGATTTGGTTGATTCAGAATGAAAGAAAATATTTCAAAGTTTAATATCAATTTATAAATGAAACAAAATACGTTTAACTCCTGAAATACAATATCTTTTAAATGACCATTATTAGTCCAACAATAGCGTGTTCTTTCAACGGTGCTGTTCATTACTTTCCTTAATGTCTCTGGTGGAACCTTGATCTCTTGAATGATGTTTAGTTTCAATTACTGTAAAGTATCAGGCATTTCAATACAAACATTTTCCCTTTAAGTATCCCCAGAGAAAGAAATCAGGAGCACTTAGATCTGGAGATCGAGGCGGCCACGGTATATCACCAAAACGAGAAATTATTGCGTTTGGAAAAATTGCTTTTAACATTTGCATTGTTTCTTTCGCTGCGTGCGCTGTAGCTCCATCTTGTTGGAAAAAGGTAATCTCTTATTATCTCCAATTTAAGGTATCAAATATTCTTCAATCATCTGTCGATACGGGTTTCCATTAACACAAATTTCATCACCAATAGTATCTTCAAAAAAATATGGTCCAATGATCCTCGAAGACGTGATGCCACACCATACTGTTACTTTAGCTGAATGACGTGGACGTTCATGAATTTGTTCTGGATTTCTGAAGCCCAGAATCTGTAATTTTGCTTATTAACAAGACCATTGAGGGAAAAATGGGCCTCATCAGTCATTGTTAAATTCTTTGCAAAGTTTTCATTTTCGGCAAGCGCCAAAAATCTATTCGCAAAATCTAATCGCTTTTGGTAGTTCGTAGGATGGAGTTCTTGAGTTAGTTGAATTTTATATGGATGATACTTCAGATCTCTTACCAAAATGCGTTGCAGTGAGGTACGTGACATTCTCAGTTGAATTTAACGTCTTTTAGTTGACGTTTTGGGCCGATCAGCAACACTCGTTGCAACAAGCTGAATTGAAGCACCAGTTTGTATAGTCCGTGGCCTGTCACTACGTTGTCTGTTTACTGTTGTCCCAGTTTCTCTGAATTTCAATGCCAATTTTTTATGCATTTCTTCGAAGGACTTCTTTCAATACTATCAATATTCCTGTAATTCCTTTGAATTGCAGTAACCGAACAATAACATCGGAAGTGAAGTTCCACTATTTTTGCTCGTTGTTCCATTGCGTAGCGATTCATTTTGGGGGGGGTGGATTTTATGAATTTTTTGGGCAATATTTTGTGATTGTCGGTAGACTTGCGCTGGTAGAAAACTTTGAAATCTCTTTATTCATTCTGAATTAACCAAATCTCTTTACCATTTGTAGTTTTATAGCTATAATAGTTTTAAAAAAGGTACCTTAGTTAGGGGCCACCCTGTATATACTGTGCTGACAGCTTGAATGCAGGGAGCGACTAGCTAGGAATGAATCTTGGTTTCAAAATTTGGCACTACAGCTGGAAATGTTTTCATGAGGTGGGCTAAGAACTTCGTAGTACTCAATAGGACATTTATAAAATATTTATCTCTCGAAAAAATTTGAAACAAGCATTCTGCTACAAGTCTTAAGATTTTACCATTATGCAAATTTTACCAACATATTCTGTCGTATCTTGACCGATTTTCTCTAGAAAATCATAGAGATTCACGACTCTTTATGCTAATTCATAATATTAATATTATTAGATAATTAATTTTTAAATTACGCTATACCGTGGTAGAAAAACTTCGTACGAAGTTATTTAATGTAAACGATTAATTGCTGTAAAAGCACTAAGAAGTACACGTTCTGTTACGAACATCAACGTCACGCTACTGAAACCTGATACCAGATTAGAATTATTTCGTCTTTTGTTGTTCCCTGTCTCGTGCATAGCTCGGCTTACTGCAGATAATAGTTCAATAGAAGTTAATAACAATGCAGTTGCGAGACGTTTCATGTAACAACTCTGACGAGTCCTGAATGAAAGCCAATGAGTGTTTTGAGAACACACACCGCTAGTGCTGGGTCTGGTGTTAGGGCTGCAAACTTTTGAAAACTTTGAAAGAGAATACTCGCAAACAAATGATTCACTGACTGATAGCGTGATAAAAACCCAATGAAGGAAAATAATTTTAAATCTAATCAAGAACAATGAAACTTAAGACATTATGTTGCCAACTCGGTATGATTCTCGTCAAAAATTATCTGTTACTCAACCTTCGAAAGTCAGTGAAAAGTTACCACGCTGTGAAATTTAAAAATCGAGTCAAAAGATTTTTTTCAGGAAGACAACCAATAAAATACGCACTTGTTTACACGAAGTTAAATTTGATAAGAGCTGTGGCAGGAATAGAAATTACACACCTATTTTACAATAATGACAATTCATTACAATAACATAGCAATAATTCAAACATAATATAATTCATATGTGTACATTAGTTATTTGTTCAACGGTATTAACAGTAACATGAAACTTTGACCATAACTAATCGAGAATCTGTACGATTTGCCTGAGAAAACAAAATTGGGTAGGAAATGTTGATAAAATTATCCCGTTGGTAAAATCACACGACCCAGAACCAAGACTCGAATCAGATGTTATTGATAGAAATGTATGTTCTGTTCATCAGATGATGGATTGGTCATCGAATATTTTGATCGAGTCATGAAGTGTACGGAAATTGTGTCATGCTGAAAATGTGTTAAGTTATAGAGCTATGCTGCCGTAGGCCCGAGAGCAATGACTGAAAATGTGTGAAATATCAAGATTTAACCCATTCATTGCGGTATGACCCACTGGTGGGTCACTCAGGTTAAGTTCTGTAATTTTTTCAAAGCTTTCTAGTCACTGTATGTACAAAGTAAAGATTTGCACCTGCTAGGCAACCGCAACGAATTTGTTAAAATAACGAAGCATTTACTCTGAACAAACTGTTGCGGTACATGAACACTCAGGCAGATGTACGTTCACAGGTTCTGTTGAGATAACACAATGAAACATTCTAATCAGACGTCATGTACTCGTTTGATTTGCACTATGATGACACAGGTAGCTGACACGTGTGTTCTTTACACACGAGGTCTCAAAAAATGTACCTATTTGAATACATATTTTATTTTGATTCAGGTGATCATTGATATAAATACAGATATAACGATTTAAATAATGAAAACAATAAAAAATAAAGGTCAAAAAAACCTTAATATTTCCCCCTTAGTAATGGGAAATCAAAAAGTGAATACATATTCATCAACTCATTAAAATAACTGAAAATAGATTAAAACTTCCATTATTCAAAAAATCTAAGAACATGTTTTGCCTAGTGAGTGGATTGTAGCAATAAATATTACATTTATGCAGAAGTTGTGCATGTAAATGCAGTAATTTCAGAACTTGGGGAGAAAAATATGTTAATTCTTATGACAAACAGAGAAACACGGGAAAATTCAAGTGGGGAAACTCTCACTTAGGATAATTTCAACAATTCTGATGCGGCTCAAAGCCTTGAATGAAAATTAACACGTTTGTTGCGATGCGACCCACCGGTGGGTCACTTAGGTTAGGTTCTGTAATTTTTTCAGATCCTTCTAGTGACTATGCTTACAAAGTGAAGTTTTACACCAATCAGGCAATCGCAACAAACGTGTTAAACGATAACCCAATCGTCCTTTACTTACTCTACAGCGCAATCACAGGGATGACAATCTCACAACGTCCGAGAATGTGCCTTTTAGCATAGTTTGAAACAAATGCTGTCCTGTGTTCACTCCTCATAGTGTAGTTCCACTCTTAGTTAAGTTTGAACAGTTAAGTTTTAGTCAAGCTAAGTTAACACGTTGCCTCCGATTGCCTGACCGGTGTAAATCTTCACTTTGTACGCATAGTCACTAGAAGGATCTGAAAAAATTACAGAACCTAACCTAAGTGGTCCACATACGTACCACTTCGGAGTCAACGTATTAAGCACAAATAGAACGAGAAAATGTTGCCCGAAAGCTTGATTTTAGTTATATAATGCAAGCATATTAAAATTAGAACTTTTTCAAGCTACATAAATCAAACTAAATTCATTAAATCATTCGGTAATGCACAAGTTTTCATTACGATTATAATTCAAATTAATCTCTTTCTCACATAACTTTTTAAATTCTAGGTCGGGGTTTGGAAGATTAAGACCAACATTGGATATTTACAGTTGCAAAAGTGGTACCTAAAAACTCAATGCAAAAGTAACCGATCCCGAAGTTACTCATCACTACAGACACACAAAGTGATTCACAGATCTTATGAAGGTTATGGTACTTCAATCCGTTAGTTGTGCTTTACTTTTGCTGCAGGAAATAAGACTAAGGCATAGCCAAGTATCTGGTATTACCGACAAACACATAGCGACAGCTAATGGATTCAAGTTATTTTAATCGAGGTGTTGTTGAAAACTTCCCATTGCTATTCGTAACTTTAGGATTATTGATGAAAAAATTTTGATCCGGATACTATAGGCACCGACATGCTTTTCTTCTTACCCCTCGAGAAGCCCTCCAAGTTTCTTGATTTCTACTTTGAAGAAAGTTCCAGTCTTAACCCTTTTGCGACCAAGTGGACTATTCGGTCGCCTTTCACGGTCTTTGGGAGAATTGTTCTAACAATTAAACAGTGAGCAATATGAGGTTGCTACTAGGTTTGAACGCTTCGGCATGTTACAGCGTCGTTCTTTTGGCTGCCTGGCTCTCAGCATGCTTCATTGCATCAATGTACAGACGGTCTTTGTGAGCTTAAATGTAGAAACTAGAAAAAACAAATTGGTCGCTAAAGGGTTAAGGGCTATAGATACAACAACTGGCAACCAGTTGTTCGCCATGTAAACTAAGGATCATTCGTGTGACCAAAACGACCATGATCGGTTAAATCTAAAGACGACCCTGGGAACCCATTAACCTCCGTCAGATACCTTGACGCATCTTCGAAGAAACTAAGTAAAGAACTGCTTCATCTGACAAAATTGTAAGTCAGAGGCTATGTGAAATGTCATAATGTATAGCTGGCGACTATTCCAATTGAAACCATAGTTTTTTTCTACACGGTTTAATAGAATAGGAAAAGTTAAAATCAATTGGATAGCTTTATTTTCATGCTTTCTTCTTGAACGTTTCTATTTATATAATAGTTTATGTATTAATTGATAGGTGCCCTTCCCTGGACCATATTTAATCGATAGGTACTATATCCTAGGCCATTTGAATAGATAGGTGTCCTTCCCTGGGTCCTCACCATATTGAATTCATTTTAATCCCCAGCCGAATTTGATATTAAGATTTTGAATGCTATACTAGTAAATTGTTATTTATTTTTAGATTTAAGTATTCCTTAACACGTTGACTCCGAAGTGGTACGTATGTGGACCACTTAGGTTAGGTTCTGTAAATTTTACAGTGCCTTCGATTAATAATATGTACAAAGTGAAGATTTACACCGGCCAGGCAATCGGAGGCAACGTGTTAACACGTTGGTTGCGATGCGACCCACCGGTGGGTCACTGAGGTTAGGTTCTGTAATTTTTTCCAAGTCTTTTAGTGACTATGCGTACAAAGTGAAGTTTTACACCAATCAGGCAATCGCAACAAACGTGTTAATAGAGATTTGGGCTGGGACGTGCCATGATGGGACGACACTCCTAACCAGCAGTCCAGTTTGAGGCTGCCGGATAATATCCTGTTTAACACCAATGAGATCTACTCATGATTTACAAAACTTCTATTGGTTTAAAGCATGAATAAATTTAGTTTGTGTTGATTAAAAACCAAAATATTGTTTTCACATAAGTAAATTGAAATAAACTTGAAAATTTATTTGTCCCACCTAAACGAGATCTGTTTTTTCAGTTAGGTGTCACTTTTGTTCTTACTTAATCGAGTCAAACATCCCCTGGCTAAACGCGTTCAAAGTGAAATTCAAGCGACACCACAAGGAGACAATGTCAGCCTGAGGAAGAAAACAGCCACAACTGCAGCCACAAGATAGGTAGCTTAAGCACCTCAAAAGACCAAACGTGACATGAGAAGAGAAATTAGAAAGGATGGCACTCTGGCAAAAAAAAAGCCGGTTGCACGGTACGCCGGCGTCTCTCAAGCGTGAGATTGGGAAGCGAATAAAAACAGACAAGGCCACAGTCCACAGATAAAAAAACAACTGCTCCAGCAAGAATCATTGCTGAATCCGCTGCAAGTTGTTATCGATTCCTTAAGGGCACACCTAGCGTCGAAGACTTAGGGACGAGAACAAAAGCTATTTTTGATGCTCTAGTTAAATCCCAGAACAAGTAAACTCGCCCGACGTGCCTACATCCCCGAGAAACTTATATTTGCTCAGATGTTTTGAGGAATTATCTCTTTCAGTGCTTACCTCTGTATAAATCACTACAGAAAAAATACGAAGACGATTTTATACGTCGCTGTGCAGTCTCAAACTCCTATGAAAGTTTTATTCTTATGAGTTCGCTTCACGCAGAGGAAACTTTGGAACTAGATTACGCTGGTAAAATGGTAGCCTAAAATGAAAAATTTATAACAGTCCAATAAAATAAATTTCTCATGACATTATGTAATTTTTTACAGTTACATGAACGAGCGAAAATCGTTTTGTTAATAGAAAAAACATTCATCAAGCCAGGTACGTTGACCATGTAGTCTAGTAGATTAGAGGAGGTAAACTTAATTTTTCAAGGAAATTGTAGTCACTTCATCGGTTTATCCATGTCTCCCGTGCTTCCGTTAAATAAAGTCAGTAAATTGGTACATAATAAGTGAATATCCTACACAATGATTGAAGGTTTTTACCATGAATGTAAAAATTGTACTCTAAAAATAATCATTCGAATGGAAGTTAAGTGGAAGTGCAACAACGTTGCAAATGCAAACAAACTCGAAAAGTGGTTCCCTAAATAATTTTAAAAAGTGACTCATAAATACGGTAGAAAAACAGGAAAATTCTGTATTATACAACACTGCTACGGACGAACCCTAAGCATATGGTACCCAAGTGAAACTAAGACCAAGCTCGAGTTCCTCTGTTGGCTATCCTGTCACATTTTCGGTGAACAAGTCGAGATATTTTGAGGTAAGCGAAGCTAGCAGAAAAAAACGGTAAAGCTGCTGGAAAAAGTACATTTTGGCAATTGATCGACACGCTAAACAATAGAAAATTACTAAAAAAAATAATTTCGAACAACAGGGAAACATGTGCTGACAGAATAAAGGACACTGAGGGCGAGGGTCCTGTGCGCTACGTTTACCCCCCACAACAAGCACTAATTAAAAATGGGTTCACCAATGTAAAGACTACCTTATTTTTAGAGAAAATATGAAAAGCTTAAAACTTAAAACAATAAAAAAATTACAAGTACACCTCGACTCGCAGCAAACTGCAAATTAGTTAATAAATAAAGTTAGATACCTTAACTGTTATTTGTTTAGGTAATGAAACTTTGATCGGGAAAGTTATTGAAACTGTAGACAAAAATACAATTGAAATCTGAACACTTTCGCAAAGACTACACAAAATGTAAAAATAAATTTTCACCGAAAAGGAACAATCAAGAAAAGATGTAACAGACATGAATAAGTCTAGTGAGTTTGAAGAAATTTCATGTCATGGAATTGAGATGTAATCGCATCCAGAATTTGAATATAATAGATGGTACTGAAAGGAAATTTAAAATTCAAAAAAATACAAAACATACTCATACTTACTAAATTCAAACAAGTCACAGCTGAGCTTTTTCAACCAAATTTAAAACCATCTTCACGAACTACCACTTTTATCATCAGTTTCACAACACCGGACACCATAGGACTTTTCTGCGGTTACCTTCAGGACATACCGACCTCAGCCTTTGACTATCACTGAGAACAGATGATGGGGTGTTGCCAAATAAGGTCAGAAACAATGAGATTATTCCGCTAAATACATTATAATTGCCTATATTTGATTCAAGTAAAGACCGATCTTTCCCTATCAGCATAGGAAGTGAATAATCTAAACCAAATTATTCAACATTTTGGTTTTAATTCCACAGAATGAATGAAAATAAGTTACATGTTATTCTTGTTTCCAAACCAAATAGTAAAAAGGCCTAACGTGTATCTGGTGGATTTCTGAAGGTTTATTCGTGATAACTTTTGAACTCAAGTTGAGAAAATAATTAACATTTAGTAAATTAATTTTCGTTTTCTCGTTACTCTTTGGGTGAAGCGAGTATGTGTACTGACATTGACGAAGTTAGAATAGGAGATCGAAACAAACTATTCCCTTAGGTTGTTGTATGTTGGTACATACAACTTTTGACGTCGGTCGGAAACAATTGGTGCAGAGAGGAAAACTAAAAACTTAACTCATACATTATAATTCTATACTTTTAAAAGACATAAGAAACATAGATAGAGAATTAATTTCTTGAATGTTTTCGGGAAGATTGATACGAAATGTTTTTTCTACTGTGTACCTATTGTTTCTTACCAGCAGGAGTTAATGCGAAAACGTTGGTACCCAAGGTGGGACTTCTATTTATAAATAATGCCACTAGTGAAAGAACTGAGAAGTCCCTACGTTCGCAATTGACATTCTTCTCACACAAAACAGCTACCATCCAAATGCGGTGCGGGAAAGTGGGTGTACGCTTTCTTATATTAAAAACATTTTTATACATTCGAACCGTAATTCACAATTGATGAACCCGTTTTATTTACCTGTGAGAGTTCCTTGCAAGGGCTCCGTATGCTCTACATTGCAGTTCCTGTCCCACGTACCAATATCGTACGACATTTCAAGTTTCTTGATGAGTTTTTCTGATAAATTAAGCAAAAATTGATTCCCTGAAAAAACGAACACAAAGGTGATTATATTTCAAAATGACCAGGCGGATAGCGAAGGAGTGATTGTCAAATTGCTGTCTCAATGGGCGTTAATATAATCCGTATTCCAGGATGCAACTTGATGTGATAATTCTAAAATAGCTAGAGGTCATAATTCAACCTAAAAATTTGAATACCAAACGCAAATTTTTCAAAGCTGAGAGCATAAAAGGATGTTATGAAGCAGTGTTTAGAACAAAAAATTCTAAACTTATGCATTGCCTAAGGCGAGTGACTGCAACCTGTCCATCCTAAACTTGCTCATTTTATAAGGCAATGACGCCCTCAGCTTCTAGTCCATCGCAAACTTGTCCATTTTCTAGAGCAGGGGTTCCAACCTGTGGTACATGTACCCCTAGGGCCTAGGGGTACATTTGCTTATATAAAGGGGTACATTTAATATTGGTTTATAGTTCCTAAAACTTAAATATTATATTAAAAATTGAGTGGAATTTTATTTTTCTACTCACCTTTCTTTCATAAAAATTCAGGGGTACATGCTAATCTGTCAAAATATTGAAGGGGTACAAGGCCAGAGAAAGGTTGGGAACCCCTACACTAGAGTACGTGACAACCTCTGCGACTTGTTTTCCTTCTCACCCAGTGCCTGCTCGACCACGACTGCCGGACTTATTTACTGTGTAGCCTGAGAGAACCTTGCAATCACTTTATCTGCCATCGCTGATACAGGGTCACTTAATTTCTTGTTGTTCCTAGCCGTAGCAGGCTATTTGTGGTTACCCAACTTTTTCTGCACTCTCTGAGCTGACATGGACAATGGAAAGAAACTTGGTTTGGGAACGTCCCAGACTTTTAGAGCAAAGAGATTCGAATATTTTTTGATCCCACGTTTTCTGATTAAAATTATCGAAGTGAAATTTCGTAGTGGCTCAACCCATGAAATTAATCAATTAATGAGCAAACTGACATAGTATAGAACAGTCTATACCAATACTTCCCTTCCATAACTAATAACTCGCAACCTCGATGTTGAACATAAATAATTAATATATACAATATATTATGCTTCACTTAACGACTCCTGACTGTTTACATACATACTGAACCCAACTAACATCTTTTATGTCTACCTAACATATGCAGACTTCGCCATCTAACTAGTTTCGATTAGGAAACCATAGGCCACCATGGAGGCACATGGTTTAACATTAATGCGTTTAATCACATAGAATTAACTTTTCTTTCACGCGTACTACCAACACAGTCGCATGTCTGTCAGCATGATTGTCACGCGTACTGCCAACACAGTCGCATGTCTGTCAGCATGACTGTCACGCGTACTACCAACACAGTCGCATGTCTGGCAG
>VCRD01000411.1:213833-233333 GCA_006783055.1 Trinorchestia longiramus | reverse complement strand
AGTAATGATTAGGCTCTGCTAATTGAGTAGTAGTAATTCAGAAGCATCAAATATAAATGGTAATTTTATTTTTTATATCATTGCAATTAAGTTTGCATTTTACTGCTAATATCTGAATGATTCCTGAATTTTATCAATAGGCCCAGCAGATGTTTAAATTTTATAGAACCATGTCACTGAGTTCCCTCACCACGCCTGCTGCATGTGAAACTGGATCCTCATATTTCTTCCTCTAATTACTTCTTCAAATTCATACCCAAGAAAAAGTTCAACTATTGAGAAGACTAATACAAAGGTTAGTATGCAGTCAATTGTACAGGTTCATAAGCAGTCAATTGAACAGGCTGATAAGCAGTCAATTGTACAGGCTCATAAGCAGTCAATTGTACAGGCTGATAAGCAGTCAATTGTACAGGCTCATAAGCAGTCAATTGTACAGGCTGATAAGTAGTCAATTGTACAGGCTGATAAGTAGTCAATCGTACAGGCTCATAAGCAGTCAATTGTACAGGCTCATAAGCAGTCAATTGTACAGGCTGATGAGCAGTATAACATAAAGGCTTATGAGGTGATCTCAGTTGTAACGTACATAATAGTAAAAAATTTGCATTGGTTGTGAATTTTTTCCATAAATTTTGTAAATAAAGATATGGAAACATTCTTATGCCTAATTTTTTTAGTATAGCAAGGGCATTCAAGTTTCCGAGCGATTACACGTAATTTTTTTTAGCAAAGATGTCTATGAATATATGTAATATAAACGTATATGATTAGGGTTTTAATGTTGTTTAGAATAAGTAATAGGTTTAATAATTTTGGTGATGTATGCATGTTCTGAATATTTGGTCCTAACGTGCGTTGAAAATTATATGAATGATTTTCCGTAAAAAATCTTCGATAGTTTTAGTATATGTTGAATTATTTTCTGCTATCAAATTCAAAGAAAGTTTTCAATAAATGGCGAGCAACATATACTCAAGAATATGAAGATAATCAAGAAGTAGAATTGAGAGATAGAAGGAAATAGAACTTCATTCTTCTAATTAATAACGTACAAGACACGTAACCAATTTTCTACAGTAGAAAAACTTCAACTTATGTAGGATGAACAATATCAGAAATGTTTAACATCAAATTAGAATCGTCGTATTAGTACTTTGTCTTTGTATTTGATCTACATATATAATAGACAATGTATCGCCATTTCTCTCTATCTGTGTGTGTCCGTCCCATTACTTTCTATCTATTCCTGAAGAAAAGTTATTGAACTGAAATTAAAATGGGTGTACATGTATACCCATTGTGTTGTGGACACCAAAGATGTCGTATTATTATAAAATGCATCATTTTTTCCCCGTTATTAGCCTTCTTCTCCTATACAGTCATGTTATCGGTAAATAGTTAAGATACAGAATGGAAGTTCTGTATACATTCATGAAAAATCTTAATTGAAAACAATGATTCGTCGTAAATTTTTAATGCTAGATGCAGGCTCTGCACCACAACTGTTGCAGGAAGTACTAAGGTTAACACGTTGACTCCGAAGTGGTACGTATGTGAGCCATTTAGGTTAGGTTCTGTAAATTTTACAGTGCTTTCTAGTAATAATATGAACAAAGTGAAGATTTACACCGGCCAGGCAATCGGAGGCAACGTGTTAAGGAGCTATGAAAAGATTCCTGGCTCTGTGGATTATAGAATCCTACAGCTCTGTGTTTGGAAAACGGTGTCTGCCAAAAGAATTATCTGCATTTTAAACAGTGGCATTTCCTCGGGGAGTATAAAGTAGAAAAAAGAATGAAAGAAATGACTTTATTTTGCACAGGTGGACATGAAATATATAATGAGTTTCAATTCTTAATTCTAACATCTCAATACATGCTTCCAGCGACTGTTCCCGTCCATTTTGTGACGTGAGGTAGAGGCTTTTAGGGACACATTGCGATGGTCTGGAAATATGAGGAAATAGTCAGTCTGATACAATATTATGAAACGAGTTAAGAATATTAACCTGAGGAGAACAAAATTCCCATACATTGATTCCAATATTTAAGGTAGAAATGGGCCTGTGAGTTGACAACTTTACGTACATTGTAAATATAATTAACGAATAAAAAGGAATAAACATAAAAAAGAACGAACTAAAGAAGGGGTTTTCAGGAAACCAACGTTTACTGGCCAAGTTTACAATTTTAACGGTTTGTATCTTCACAGACCGTGAGTTGTGTTTCAAACCTTTAGGAATAATATTGTTTAGATTGAGCGATAGTATTGTTTGTATTGAGTAATAATATTTTTACAATTTCATGATAATTTTGTCTGGATTTAAGAATAATTTTCTTTGAAGTCATTAATAATATTATTTGAATTTAGTCAAAATGTTTATTGAATTGATTAATAATATTGTTTGAATTGAAATAATAATTAACACGTTAACCGCCACATGTACCACCGGTGGTACATTTGAGGGTTTCACTTACCGCCGCATGTACCACCGGTGGTACATTTCCAAATTTTTAATAATTATTTTCAAAAATTAATTTAAAATATTTACGGAAGGTTAAATGATAAAGTCGTAAAATGGTAAAGTCGTGGCGGTAGTGACAAATCTCTGATATCAGGCATGGCGGTTAACGTGTTAAGACTGCGCTTGGTGGGGTAGCTCCAAAATCATGAGCTATTTGATGAATTTAGCAGCTTTATTGCACACGTGCTGTATTTCCTACATAAACAATAGGTGGGAGGATGTCTAGGAATAATATACTATAGATGTAGTTCAAATAGTAAGCGGCCTCGCATTTAGTCGGACTAAACTCAGATCTAAACTTGTACTTCAATTTCTTACCGCCGTAAAAGTGATGTTTTGTGAAAGTAAAAACACCTAAAATGGAAATAAAATAGAATACTGCAACATGAACGAACTGTTTGGTCCATTCTTAGGCCACTACCCAAGTTCCAAGTCGTCTAAAGCCAAGGCATCAATCACGCACATGTTCCTCAATCACGGACAGATATTTCAGTCACATACATGCACCTGAATCACGCACATGCATCTCAGTCAAATGCGTCGCAATCATACGCAGGTTGCAGGAGTTAAGGAGGATATAAAATAAAATTATGGAACTGGGAAGCCTTTATTTAAAATTTGACGAGACGATTTTTAATCTGTTCACAGTACAAGCAGAAACGATACTTTCGGGCAGCTGGTTCAGGTTTCCCACATCTTAACTAGAAAGAAGTTAAGGGCCTAGGATGTCGTGAAGTTTCTTATTCTTAGTTTATGGCCTTCATTTCTGGTTTGCACGTTATCGTCTCTTTCCAAAAGCCCTTCCACAGTAACATCGTTAAAGCCGTTGAGATTTGTCCTCGCAGTGTCCTTTGTTCCAGAGAGATGAGCTCAAGTTGCTGAAGATGCCTTTTGTTGCTGAGATTGCGGAGTTAAGGAATCATTTTCGTTGCTCTGCGCTGAATTTTCTCTTGTTTGTTAATGTCTCTTGGTAGGGCAGGAGACCAGAGTTGCACTGTGTATTCTAGATGTGGCCGGAATAGAGCTTTATAGAGGGGATGATGATATTATTTGACTTGTATTCAAAGTTTCTGGCAATGAAGCCACGGATCCTGGTTGCATTTCTGACGCTTTTTTCCTCTTGTTTCTCACTCATGAGATTTTCAGTGATAATGGTACCAAGGTTTCTTTGTTTCTGTACTGCTTCAATAGGTGTGTCATTCAGCGTGTGTTGGAAATACCGGTTTTTAGCACGAACTTGCGTTCCTAAACATTTAAAAATGTTGAACCTCATTTGCCAGGTTTCAGTTCATTGTTGTAGACAGTGAGGTCTGGTTGAATAGTCATTCTGTCTCTTACGGTGAACGCTTTGCAACAATTTCGTGTCGCCGGTGAATTTGTTAATTTTACTGATGATACTGATGTCAATGTCGTTGATGTACAGGGTGCGGCAACACAACATCCTTTTCTTACATGCGTTTTGTTTTGACAAAAGGAAGTTATGTTGCTGCACCCTGTAGATCAGCGAGTCCCAAAAATGGGGGAATTTTAAGCTACCAGGGAGGGGGAGGGATAATTACACTGCCTACTAGTAATACAAAATCTAAGACGTATTTTCTCATGTCTGAGGCTATGCAGTTAGTTGTCACTAACCACTCTCTATCTGCTTTACTAAGTAACACCATCTTTATCAATATATTTGTACATTCTAACAATTAATTAGTAAATAGTCACAGTGCATTTTGACTACTCTTTTTCTCGTACACATGAAGGGGAAAATCTGAATGGCTGAACAGGGTATCGGGGGAAATGATAGAAAAAAGATAGGGAACCTCTGATGTAGATGATGAAGAGGAGCGGGCCTAAAACGCTTAGTTGGAGGACTCGCGATGTTACGAGCGTCAAATCACTGGCTTGATCATGAATCATCACTCGTTGAGTGTGAGCAATGAACCAGTTTCGTATTTATCGAGAGTAGTTGCCTTGTATTCCAGGCGCTTCTCCGTCGGCTCTTAGCTTTTCGTGGAGAATTTTGTTTGAGGCTTTTTGAAAGTAAAGGTACACGAGATTTACGGTTTCGTACAGTTGTAGCCTATATGCGGTGTACATCTCTATAAAAATTCGAGGAGGTTTGTGAGACAGCTACTTTTTTCCCTGAATTTGCGCTTGATGTCAGTAATCAGGTTTAGTTAGGGCTTGGAGGTGTTGAGCGTAGTTATTGGGTGTTTGTCTTGCCTGTTCCCCTTTTTGAAAATAGGAAAGACATTTGCCTGATTCCAATCCTCTGAATTAATCCCAGTTTCGATCAAGTGATCAATTTGTTTGCTAGGGGTTTGCTGATTACTTTGGCCGTTTCTTTGAGGATTCGGAGAGTAATGCCGTCAGGTCTGATTGATTTATATGGGTTTAGAAGGCTGAGCTGCTTTTGAACCCTTTATTGTGGCCTCAGATAATGAAATAGTGGCTGTAGATAGTGGCCTCGGACAGTAGGATAGAGGACGCGGACTGTGCAATAGTAGCTGCAGATAGTAGGATAGCAGCCGTGGATAGTGGGATAGTGGCCGCGGATAGTAACATAGTGACCGTGGATAGTGGGATAGCAGCCGCAGATTGTGGAATAGCGGCTGTGGATATGATAATGCGCCTTCATTGTGGGTAACACTTAGAATAGAATAGAATGAGGCTATAGGAACGAACCTTCGGGCCCATTCTTGGGTCGGATAATTACTTCGATAATTATTCGGTTGTTTTACCCAAGTCCCATGCCGTAATTCTAGCCGCGTCAACCATGTCGGCAGCGGGATTCGAACCCGGGTCTTTCCGCTCGCAAGCAGATTCGCTCACCAGTCGACCAAGCTGGTGATAAGTGTGACAGTTGTATTTAAAATTTCAATTCAATGTAGACGGAGCTCTCTGCTTCAATTCAATTCTCTTTCATGATTGCGGGAAAGTGGTCAGAGGATTAGAGAGAGTGATTTACAACTCTTGAAAGATTTAAGTGTGCTTACAGATTAGGAACGAGTGTTTCGCAACTGAAAGTTTGGCTTAAGTTAACGCAAACCCATGATGGATTGGATACGCTAACTTTACACCCTGCAAGAATTAAATGAACTGATAGAAAAAAAGTTAGAGACTGGCCATCGGGTTGTGCCGAGGAGAGTGTCTGAACAGGATTTAACTCATCGATGCATAGCGTCCAGGAAATTAGATGCAAAAAATTAGGTATTATGAAATAATTTACCTGGGTAAAAACTATTTCTTACGTTAGGGTTCATTACTCTCACGTTACAGTTTAAAGGTAAACTTCTAACGTCAACAAGAACTCGTACGTTGTTGTTCCTCCTTCCGCTACGTTGCAGTTTAAAGACAAACTTTAACCTAAAAGAATGTTTACACACTTTGAAATTATTTCACAATACCAACTTTTCTAGCATTCATTGTTTAATATTGTGTATTAAACAGCTGAAGTTGTGTTCATTTTCTGAATTCAGTGAGAAAAAACCATTTGAAAAAATTTAGCAAGAATTTTTCCAGCCGTATGAGAATTTTGGCGGACAAATCGATTCGCCCAAATGGAAGTCATTGTAATCTTGTTGAGTATTTGAAAAAAATTGGAAACTTACACAGCGTGAAATGAATTATCTTGCACAAATCAGTTTAAGATCCCGAGGGCAGTTACTCCTATGCAAAGAAGTTAGAATTTTAAAGGACTGCTCTGCTGAACTTTTCAAAAGTAACGAGGCAATCCGATCTCCAAAGTTTGCACATCAAAGTTGAAATTGAAATGGTGTGTGTAGGGCTGAGAGAGAAACTTCTCGTTTTCACGCACTCACGCGTGGAGGTGATGTTGGGACACAACTTATTCCTTCACCAACACATGCATATATGATCGAGATTTAAACATTGCTTTCTCGAGACAAACTTTGAGTGCAATTTAAATGGGAGCAGATATCTCTTGAAGAATAGTCATGTGGAGAAATTGTTCTCCATTTCTTGATGCTAAGTAGATTCTTGATGAATTTCAAGTGATCCAATGAGTCGTGAAAGTTTGATCAGAAAAAACAGTTTCTTTGTAAAACATTAATGTTCAGGTAACGAATATCACTGCCTCTTAAATCCAATTATGAGTGTTAGTTTATTTTCCTTGTATTGTGGGAAACAAAAATGATATTTACTAGAGTTATGAAATGCTGCAGGCTTTTAAGTCGAAGGTATGGAAGGCATAAGCTTTGTTGAGTCACGGCTACCTCAGAGTCAGAAGCGTAAGCCATATTACCTTACCATCTTGTTAACGTGAGTTCATCAGGGTATTAAGGTTTATACATATTATAGGATAAGAAATATACGGCAACATAAGTGCGGCAACATAATTTCCTTTTTTACCTTTCAAAAAGGTATGAAATAGGAAGTTTTGTTGCTGCTCCCTGTATGTCGCTCGATCAAAGATAGCGAGTCAAATTATAAAGTCCACACATCCACCAGTTTTCTCGATGACAATTATTGGTGACAATTGTCGATGACAATTGTAATGAACATATGAACGATCAATCGAAAACTATATTTCATACTTTTACGCGCACGATCTCCTGGAAATTCACATCACCCTCCTCTGGGGACGCACCCTACGTGTTTAGAACAAGCAATTGAAAAAAACAAAGTAAATAATCTGATTTGAATATTCAAGGACAATTTCAATGGAAACGATGCTCAGATAATTTGAAAGTAAGTCATTGCACTACGATATGATGTCTTATTATTCTTCATAACTGTTATCATCGCACTCTAAAATACACAAGGCCAAACTGTTTGTAACGCAATTCTCGTTCCTAAAAATGATATTTCAAGAATGCAGTCCTGGTTGTACTCATTACTTTATTCACAAATTGACTTAAATTTTTCTTGTCACTCTGGCAAGGCGCAGAATTACATTGAATCCAACGAGTTCTCCATTGTTTCACATTAATCAACGCGAATGTTTAAATTGCGAGAAGTTGAGTGGAGTCAAGCAAGGGCGTACATGACAGCCAAATAATGAGTTTGCGACACTTCTAATTGCTTGTCTCTTCAAGTTCGCCAACTGCTGGTCAAGTTGTCAAAGTTTAAACACCGGGTCCATGTCTGCTGGCTCTAGTCAGTTGCTCCCAGAGCGTTGAACTTAATTCCATTAGCCCATAGAAAATTCCTGTACACTGCTCACAGACTATAGGCAAATACACCTGAAATTCAATTAGCTATATTGAAGTTCCGTGAGGCAGATGAGCTCACTGTCTGCGATGTCCAGAGAACTCCTATTCCTCAGTGAGATGCATTGCCATTTACTGATTGTCCAGAGCTGTTCGAGCAATAGTTATACATATTATCAAAACAAATGAATATAACGACGAGAGAACGTTGATTTTGACGTCGTTGAAGACAGAGAGGATATTCATCCCTTATCTCGCTCTCTAAATTCAGAATGAAGACAAACCGAGACAGACTCCATGCAAGTTCATTGAGTGTAATTTGAAAGGGGGAATACGCAATTTTAAGCACTGTAATACATGTTTAATGTTTGGTAGAGAATACTGCGTACATAAATACGCCTATAGAACTCTCCTACATCTAAGAAAATAATGAGTAACTAAAAACCAAGAAATCTGTCGCTGTTTGCACTCTCATGTAATGCAAGAGACGAGTGACACAAAATACAGATCGTACTCGACCTTCTCAAATCGATATCGAAATATAGTACATTGTCTCAGCACCGAAATTTGGAACTACCATTTATCAGCGCTAGCTATCGCATTTCCGATCTAAAACAACGATCATTTCCGGGGAAAAAACACCTGCAGAGACAAAGAAGACGTATTGGTGCGCGATGATTCCAGCTGGCACGTAATATCGATGACTGTAGAAGTCAGTTGGGAAACAAATTGCGTTCGAGCTTAGTATGCCAATAGTTTTCTTGCAACGCGATACATTTTGGTTACCTTGTGTTAAAAACATTCGATAAGCCAACAAAACGTAAAACACATGAAACATCTAAATGTTATATGAAATATCGGCCCAATGCTATCATTCCTTCTTTCAGTTCCCAGATACTCTGCTCTTGGTCAATAAATAAACAAATATGTAGAGGATATCTAAGCCTATCAGCACCACCACTGCGTTAAAAAAAATTGATTTTGGGGGACTTATGTTTGTTAAGAAAATTACTTTTGAGTGGTTTCCTATTAATTATTTGAATTCTGAGCATGTTTTAGCTGTGTAATGTATGGTTTTGTTTTACTATTGCATAAAACAATTAGGTTCCTAACGACCCGATAAAAATCGCTTATTTTTTATAGGTGTAGTTCTGCAATTTTTTGTTTCACTGACTGACTCTCTGACGTATTAGCTACTGCAGCATCCCGCCTTTATATAAATGAGTCTAATCTCATATAACTCAATACAAAGAGGCTAAATAAAAGAATATTTGCTCATTATCTATGACCTATTTTTAGGCTCGACACACTGCTTTCTCCTGACGCGTGCTCATAGTCGCCACTATCATGATCACGGGATCTAAGTCAGTACTCGACAACGCAGGTTTTGTATGATATTACAGTGTAAGAAAGGCGAAGCAGGACCAAGTTTTATAATTAGGAGATTTGTCAAGGGCTGAAGAGCATCTGAAGTTTTATCCAGCCAACAATTCGTAAGAAATACAAAGATTGCGAAGAAAGTTACGTGCTTGCATGACAATGCTCGTCCTGATACGCCCTGCCAGACCGTTGAAAAATTTAAGCAGTTGGATTTGAAGGTACGAGAACACCATACTTACATGCCAGATGTCGTTTCGTTAAGTGTCATCTCTGTGGATAGCGCTAAATGTTTTGTGAGGCCATCGCTCTGCTTTACTACTGCTACAGCACTGAACACTGCTTATGAGCCTGTACTGCTAGAAATGAGCGATTGCGCTACCGAGAAAAAACTCTTTCCTTGAAGCGAATACATAACCCATTAGTGCCCATCCTACTATATATAGTAGGTGAAGTTCATTAGAAATCATTCCCTTTAGTTCCATATTCTAAACGTTTCGTTCAAAATTACGGTAAAATTACTTAAAAATGAGTAAAGTTAAGTGGTAATTTGCACAGTATTTTGATCAGTCTGAAAATAATTTCGTCGTCAAAGGGATAAGCTGGTGGAGCTTTGGATAAATTATATTTTTGTCACACAACTTCTGTTTTAGGTTATATGGATTGAAAACACTGGATTGAGGATAATTGTTGACTTGGTCGTATGAGCGTGTGTTGAAAGTAAATTCAGTGACAACATATCATCAGGAACGAAGAATACATGATATTGTAAATGTTGAATAGTATTAGTGCAGATCTCACAAGTTTGCATCAAAACTGACGTCTACGACTACATGGTTGTCATTCTTAATAACCGCTGCCGGTAAAAAATGCAAAACTGATCTATCACTTCTGTTTATGTATTTAAGTAAGTACATATATCAAGTGACTCACCGCATGGAAAAGCTTTAAAAGAATTTTAAACGTTTACTTCCAGTCAATTTGATCCCAAAACACAAGGTTTTATCTGGAGTTCAGAGTCCAGGACTGTTGCACAAAATGCGCCCGTGTTGGAAGTGTATTACAGCTACAGAGTCGCTCTCCAGCCCTCCAACGACCTCCGGAAAGATTTGTGCGGTGCCAAATGACGCCCTTAGGATGACAAATGGTCTCCTGCCCTATCTGTAATGAAGACGTGCAAACACTGCTAACTGCTTCCAGTCAAGCTTTTACCTCTTTTAACCGACCCATTTGCTCTTGTTGAGCTTCGGGTTCCTAATCTCAACTACTTCTTCAATTAATGTCGGAGTGATAAGAATAGAGACCAGAATATCTTCTGAAGATTTTCATCGACTCCTATGAATTTCATGATTGCCTTTTGAATGAGACTCACACATGTGAGGGCAAAGTTCAGTCATTGTCAGAGTTAAATGGTACAAGTGGATATGCAAGACTTTTTTATATATTGTAGGTTTTGTTTGGTTCAGGTACGGGTCACAGTCGGGTTTTATTTGACGTAGTCCCTCTGTCCAGGAAACAGATACTGGTAGTGTTTTTGAGAATCGGTTGGCAGATCTTTTAACGTATAATATAGAGAAATTTCACTGTAAGTTAAACCATTTTAGTCTAACGTTTACATTTGCAGAATCGGGTTGGGTGCGCTGTTTTGGTTAAATTTAATACAACAGACACGAGTTGAAATCTGTATCCCTCAGGAGTCTATTAAAATTAATTTCCCAGTTTGTTTCAGAAAATTGTCGAACAACTTTTTCATTTCAGTTATGCTTTTTTTAAACTTTTGTACAAAAGATATTTTTGCACTAAAAGCTAAGATTACGAATACGTACTGAATTTCTAAATTTTCTTTTCAAACTACAATACACATTTACTGCAACAGACTGAAACCTAACTGATTGCATCAAGTCAGTGAGTGTATCTGTGATACGGAGTCAAGTGGAAATAGAGTAGGCAACTCTAATTAATCTGCAAAATAGTAGCATTGTATTGAGCTGCCTAACAGCCCATCTACTTACCAATGTATTATATTAATGATCGGTAACAGAGAAAAAACCAGTGACCAGCTGTCTGTGCAACACTGAAAAATCGGTTTAAATGAAAGACTACGCCTACCAATGTGGTGTTTGGTCATGTAAGAATTCCAGTGACCATCCATTTGTAAGTCACTGCAAAAATCTATCCAAATGAAAGATTATGGAGGGACCATACGGCTAATAGAATCGTCTTTATTTTTCTATTAGTCTACGTAAATAATTGGACTTGTTCATAAAAATGCACATTCAAATAAAATTGACGCTCATTAGTCCATCTTAATTCGAGCACCCGTCCAAAAGAATTTTGTTGTATTATGCAGATATATGTGACAAATTGCGAACAAATTATCAGCTTCGGATGAAATACATGAACTCAAATCAGCGATAACAAATCCTACATTCATAACCAACACAGTGGGTAAAAGAAACATTGAATATTTTTTCATCGCTTCAATAACCTACATATAGTGATTAATGACTAATCAATTTGAATCATGCATATTCTCAGACTGAAAACAATGATATCCTGAACTCATAATGATGTAAACACAGTCACTGGAAGGTTTCTAGATGATATGACATGGATGTTGTGAGCGCTATTGAAGACTTCTTTGAAACATTTCACAACTTTCCCACAGCACAGAGAACTCCATAAACCAGTCTCATCTTTACTCGTTTTAAACGTAAACTGCAGCTTGGGGGCGGATCATGTACAATATTGAAGCCTAGACGAGCTTAATTCTCAATATTCCATAGCGTTAGGTAGAATATATTGCAATGTATTCCACAGAGCGAAAATGTAAGAAATTCAGTTTTGGGGCTTTCAAGTCTGGAGAAAATGAATCTGTCCCCTATTGTAGCACTTTTAATGTGCACAGGAGCCACAGAACAGTATTTAACAGAACCATGGACACCTCCGTATGTTTTACAAAAATGTCATGAGAAATACAAGTAAGCAGCAGTAAATTGGCTGTGAACAATTAATATAAAAAAAACATGTCATTCGTGAAGGTAAAAGTAATTTCAATTGTCAGTCATACTTTAACAACTCGAATTACTATAAAAATGTATACAAATAGATTTAAACTCATCATTTATGAACCGAAACGTCATTGAAATGCGTATTATATATCAAAGGAGCTGCAGTTCCGGATAAATTTAGCACGTTAAATCAACGCAATATCACTTAAAAACTTAAAAATAAACATGCATCATTGACAGTATTATTCCTGTGTGTTCTTTACCACACTGACATAGTTTAAACTGATTCAGTAGCTTTACCTTTCTCTTCAAGTACGAGCACAACAACTAAAAATAATTTCTTAATAATAGTAAATGATGTAGAGTAAAAAGATAAGGTGACATGACTGGCTAAAAGTAACGGAAGAAAAGCGATTGTAAAACCCTAGAAAATGCAAACTAATGAATGCTGGTGTACAATTCTACACGGTCTTGTGTAGTTTAATTTGTAGTCAAATTGTGATGTTTTTAAACCACGGAGTATTTTAGAACTACGTACATTTATGATGGTGCTGTTATTTTTATCATAGCACGAATATATTCACAATATTGCATATTTATCTCACTTATTTCCATTATGTGTATCTGTATTCAAACGTACCATCATGGAGATGTTATCTTGGATACATCAATGTTATTGACAATATATTATTATTAATGATAATAATGCATGGAACCAATCAGAATATTTATATTAATGGTAGTAGATTGAAGCACTTGTTATGCCTACATTACCAGTAATACATGGGAGTAGTTGTTCCATTTACATCACGAAAACTACGAAACACACGTGGAAGCACTTGTTATATTTACATTCAGAATAATGCATGGATGCATTCGTTATATTTACTTGGAAAGTGATACATTGGAGGATTGGTGGTGCTAATAACTCGCGGCCATCCCATATTCCTGCACCCAGAGCCCGTAGAGCAACAAAGTTTGCAGCACAGCAAATTATTGTTAAGCGCTGTTCCAATGCAGGCAGCCACTGCAGTCGGAGTGTGTTGTTACTGCAACCAAATATTGGTTGTCCAGTTGATCATGCGTTCTGTTGACTGACATCTGGCAGGGCACAGTTGGTCATGCGTTCTGTTGACTGACATCTGGTAGGGCACAGTTGGTCATGCGTTCTGTTGACTGACATCTGGTAGGTCACAGTTGGTCATGCGTTCTGTTGACTGACATCTGGCAGGGCACAGTTGGTCATGCGTTCTGTTGACTGACATCTGGCAGGGCACAGTTGGTCATGCGTTCTGTTGATTGACATCTGGCAGGGCACAGTTGGTCATGCATCTTCTTGCCTGACGATTATCGATGACGGTGAGCTTCGACGTCATCAATGTTCATCGCTTGACGCTCAAAGCCTGATCCTGATGCCAGTATTTCGTCCTGTTAGCTAGCCAGCAGTCTGAGCTGTACAGCTGTTTGCTAGCTGCTGTTGGACGTCTACTAGACACTGCTTGTTGACTTTATGCCTACGGTGTGCGAAGGCCTCCGAATATTAATTACTATAAGCTCAAAGTGCTGTACCTAACATTGGATTTTTAGATCTGTCACCTACACTTGTTTGTTTATGTCAACACTGGTAGAAGTTAGCGGAATGGGAGCATTTCAGCTAGTCTTTAATGAAATCAGTTCACCTTGTTTTATTTCAGTGAGTTTAATATGAAAAAAAACTCAGATAGTATAAAACGAAGACAATTCAGTAAGTCTCAGTATAACTAGTCTAAAAAAAAGAATCTCAGTTAGTATAAAATGGAAACATTTTAACTAGTATGGAATAAAAGAATTTCGGTTTGTCTAAAATGAAGACAATTTAGCTACTATAAAGTGGAAACATTTCAGTTAGTCTCATTTCAAGTAGGCTAAAATAGAAGAATTTCAGCTTGTACAAAATAGAAACATTCTAACGATGAGAGGCCTCCCTCGTCTGTGCAACACCTCATTTAACAACAACAATTCTAAGCGGTCAAGTAAACCAGGTAAAGTAATTTAATCCCAAGTTAAAGAATTTTAGAATGCATCTTTATTTAAAAAACAGTAATCTATTGTGAACTGTTATCTTCGCTAACATCGGTTTTTCTTCGTTGTTAGGTTGTAATGACGTTTTCTAACTTATAATATCAGTTTACTGGATTAATTGATATTTTTTGATGGAATTTGTTTTCGTACAGTATGTTAAAAGCTAATGCTTAAAGTTTTTGAATATTTACCTTGGCATGGGTGAGTAAATGTTGCCTTAGATCTTTTTACTCTTGTCTTTTCTGTTAGAAATCAGAATTTTTTCTAGCGTTTGTTATGTGACCTCATCACTGCCGAACACTCGCTAAAAAATACATTGAATATCTATCCTACAAATTTCATTAATTGGGTTAGGCATCTAATTTGCTAATTTGCTTACTTTCATATGAGTTGCACTTCAGAAACTTGGATCAAAATCAGAACACTATATGCACGTGCACGTGTGCTCAGTGTATCTTTTTCTAAATTTATGACTATCCGAAAACTGTAAGTGA
Source organism: Trinorchestia longiramus (assembly GCA_006783055.1). NCBI lineage: Eukaryota > Metazoa > Arthropoda > Malacostraca > Amphipoda > Talitridae > Trinorchestia > Trinorchestia longiramus. Next base: position 218,701 of record VCRD01000411.1, on the reverse strand, counting down.
TGTATATTAAAAAGAATCTCGATTTTTAATGTTGAACCTGTAATAAGATTTTACTTGACAAATGGACATCAGTGACTGCATAAATGTTTGTGTGTGGGCTTGCGGGCATTGTTTTATGGAGGAAAACTAATTATGCTAAGCTGTGAACTTATCTAGCTAGCGAAATACTACAATATAGAGGTATTTCATATCTTAGCTCAATAGATAACCAGCATTGACTTATTACACATAGTCCTAGGTCATGAATAAAGGACGTGTAAGGGTTATGACTTCCTATTTGTATGAGTTATTTTAGCTTGACTCTACTTACAATAATGAAACTAACTTAATGTAATTCTATAAAGTAATGCTGAAAGTGATGCATGGTGGCAACAACTATTGAACATTGTATGAATTTTGGTTCTTCAGTTAACTTTCTGATTCCCATAGTTATTATAGCATGCACCGATCATTGCACTTAGAGAATTTTCAAGAATTATTATCGCTATGACAAAGTATCCTTGCTAGTCCACTAATTATTTTTCTTTAAATTATGTAAGTAAACGATCAAATGTAGTTTCTAGGGAGTAAATGAAATATTGATGATATATTTTCAAGGACTTCTAGCGAGAAGAGCCTTCAAATTCATTTTGACTCTTTTGACTACCAATGCTAAATCTGAAAACAAGCTTTATTGCCTTCAACAAAGCACGGTACGTAATAGGGGAGAGGCTCCAAATTGCATTCCAGTGAGCAACGAGTTTTTAGAAATGAAATACTTTTACAGTACTGTCAATAACGTACATGTATTATTCAAACATTTATACTGGCACTAGAGGGAGTGTGATGAGCGACTGATACAATATGATGCTCTTAATTGGTCTGGAGAACACAGCGACGAGGGTCGGGACTGTGGCTGTGTATGCCTCATCGTACAACTCATCTCCTTTTGTGAAGTTATTTGACTGCGTACAACATGTAGGATGAACGTTATTTTCAACTATCTGGGCTCATATCGAAGTTCTGCTATTGTTCTGAAGATATATTTGTCGTTAGGAGTAAAAATTGATGCAGAACCTGTAGGTGATACGAGGATTAACAAACACGTAGAGTTGCCATGCAATAAAATCTGTTATGAGTGCATGAAATGATAATGAAAGAAGATAAACACACCATTTAAAACTAGTACAAGGACGTTAAAAGAATGACTTCCTGGTTGAAGAAATATTTAATGGGTTCCGGAATTATTTTAGTTAATTATTATATTGTTAGGGTCGTACCCACGCAGTATTGGAGGTTTGAAGCATTGTGGAACATAATCAGTTTGCGAAAGAGCTCAAGTGTTTTTTGTGGCACTTTTTGTCAATAATAAATCAGGCATGAATGATTGGTCAGAAGTTGGAATGACTTTAGTGTGATGTAATAAAACCAAGCTCAATACTGAAGTATGTATTGATTGGATTTCCTATCAAATACTTGCGCAAAAAGTTACATTGTTAATTAACAATGAAGTTAAACTATTCGTAAAAAGTACCTCATTAAAAACGTTTCCATACGCAGTAAATTCAATGTAATTTAACGTCAATTGCCCGCAATCTTCATATTCTAATCAAGCATGTTTCTGCACAAATGTTTTTTAAACTAATTTACGCTATTCAAATATTTTACTCGAAAACACAAACATAAATAAAAATAATTTCCTCTTCACCTTCAAAATTAGCTGCACGGAATCAATGTATGCGAGTGAGGGAAATTTGCTAGCACAATTTTAATGAGGAGAATAAGGGCAGTGAAAGGAACTTGAAATTCAGTACTGCGATTTCTGGTAAATATATTTAAATTTGCTTGAGATTATTGTAGCAGTTTATATTCACTTACCTTCAACAAAATATCGCACCGAAGGGAAGAAAATAGGAAAAAATGGTTTAGATTTATTAGTGGTATTTGACCATGAAAACGAATTGCATAATTTCAGCTTATTCATTGCCTTTGCAAAGAAATATTTTACAGAAATGATAAAAAACATCTAACACAAATCGTATTGAACATGATTTTAAGAAGTATTCGTTTTAAAAGCAATTAACCCATTTAAAAACATTGCCCATACATTTGCCATCGAAGATTTTCGTTGAAGATTTTATTGTCTATCTCCGTCGCTGAGAACACCTCGCTAATGTTAGAGGGGGAAAAATGGTTGCAAAAATACGAGCCTGCATTTTAAGTGGAGGTAATAAACTCGCTGCGCTAGACACATAAATCGGAGCTAGCATAGCAACTCCTAGCACACTCTTAAATTCTCATTTACAAGTGATCCTTTGACCCTCGCTCTCGCAGATTGAGCTACAGGCTCCGCAATCTGGTGCCCCGATAGCGACGGAATCCTCATGAGGTGTTGAAACGAGGCCCGCGTCTTCGCAAGGATGCAAAGAAGGAAGGAAACTTTATTTCCAGTCTAGTATACAGTTCATGTGCGTTGGGTTTTCAATGCTTAATACTATAATAGCATCTTAAGACTAGTGGTGATGCTTTCGGAAGTTTGCCCCGTCCTTCCGGTGCAGCCACCGTGGTCGAGTGGTCTGCGGCCCGTGTTCTGTATCGGGTCTCTGCTTGTGCAGAAAGACTGCGGGTTCGAAACCCGGCAATGAATACGAGCTGTTTCTCGTTTCACACCGTGAGCTCGCACTTATCGGTAAGCCCTCAACTCCCCGCCCATGGACACATCCCAGGATCGTCGCATGGAGCTCACCATCACCCTTACTCTAAGAATGTTAACCTTAAGAATTTGAAAAACCAATGTACTAAATGTCTATGTACTGTGTACTTGATTGGAAATAAAGATTGTTAAGATTGTTGTTCTGTGTTGTGGTTTGAGGTAGAAGCTCATAGGGACACGTAGTGATGAGCTGAAGAAATAGTTAGTCAGTAAATCACTCAGTCGTCCTGGCTCTTGGGTCTCAAACAGAAGAAATTTGAGTACCGAATGAAGGCATGAAATAGGAACCAGTGCACTCGACTATTGTGGATGCAGACGATCGTTGACACCCCTTATATGAGAGTAATGTGTGTGAAAGTAAAGAGATGAACCTGGTCGCTGAGATAGCGTTGAAGAGGACGGTGCTCGTCACGGTCAGTTCTCAGAAAAAGACTATCCCATTGGTGGTACCTCGTGACAACAGTACCGCGTGTTCATTTCGTTGCCTCTATGAAGGCAAAGATGCACAGCTATGCTCGCTGTTGCCCAAAACATTTCTCGACCTCACGCACACAGAGCTATGAAGGCTACAAAAACTGCTCTGGTCATAGCTTGTAGTCTCCATATTTACTACGGAAACTTAAGTTAATTGCTCGCTCGAAAATTGTTCTCCCTAATATTGGCAATGTTCCGAAACGAGTGAAACAGATCAAGCCAATAAATAATGTAAATGAGGTGTATAGTTTTCGAGTACATACTGAAATTTCTCAGAACGTTTACGTATTTGTTTGTTATATTTTCCGATGTTCAAATTTTGACAGCATTTCAGGGTCACTCTCAATCGAACAGAGTTAAAATAAACATGCAACATATCATGCACTTGGTTCCAAAGTACACGCAACTCAATAACCTCTGTGGGTGCGTTTGGTTGTGCAAAACTCAAAGTTGTTACTTCTTCTAAGGCTCAAGAATAAGAAAAATGGGAAAACAAAGAAAAATATGAAAGAGTAAAAGAAGAAGAAGAAGAAGAAGAAGAAGGTAGATGAGAAGAAGATGAAGAAGAAAAAGAAACAGAAGAAGAAAAAGCTAGAATACAGTTCAAACAAAGGAAAAAAAATAAAAATGAATAGAAAAAAGGCGAAAATGCTAATAATAACCTGAAGGAAAAGAAGAAGCAGCTCAGACCGGGCGGATTCTGGCTGCCCAGGGCGGAGCAGACGACGTTTCCTGCCCACAACCACATCTCAAATGTAGGAGAAAGAATAGCATTTAAGAGAAGCGACGAGGCAGTAATTTATACACGTTTTAGCGACGTCTACCTGCTCCTAATAACACTGCGCCAGACTAGCACTAGGAACAAGTTCAAAATTTTACAGGGCGTCATTTCAAAAACTAGCAAAATAATTCTCTTGTTTTTCTGGTCATTAAACCACCGAGGTCTGAACTGTCAGATGAAATATCCATGTTACTAATGAATTATTTAAGCTTCAGAGTAGACATTCATTATCCTCTACAAATAGCACACAATGAAATACAGTGACAACGCTTTCACAAGTCTACTAGAGTAATCATTGTGTATCTCCTTCATATAATTCTTCGTATTGTTATAATTGAGCTCCCACAATACTGAAAAGCAGTCAAAACATGTCAATACGGGCACAGGAAGTCTACGTGTTAAATTTTTGTGATCATAGAATGTAAAAACGGACTCCGTCTTCCCAAGAATTAATGAAAATTACGAATCATCTAACGACATACAGCAAGTTACGTGAATGAAAGATCGGGAATTGTGGTATAAATATTGTATTTGAATGTCTTATTCTATTTATTCTTTAAATGTTTGATTCTTGATGAGCGTAACTCTATAAACTTGCGTGAATTAATTTTGTAAATAATTGTATAAATGTGAGTATGATTTATATTATAGTTTAGGATGAGAAGACAGTCCAGGCATAATAATTGCGACACGGTGGCAGTAGAGCAGGAAAGCTGACGTTAAACAACTAAGCTTTAGTGAGGCTGTAATCACTCGTCTAATCTGCTCAGAAGTTCATGATTATAATTGGGGTGTGGAGGAGGGGTTTTGCAGGGGGGAAGGGGAGTTGAGGGGCTGCTTTTCTCTCAGAGGGGGTACTGAGGTGTTGAGGTGCTGAGGTACTGAGGTGGTGAGGTGGTGAGGTGCTAAGGTGCTAAGGTG
>VCRD01000411.1:192230-212085 GCA_006783055.1 Trinorchestia longiramus | reverse complement strand
GACACTCACATTCAACCCTCACATTGTCCATTTGATTATCTAGGCGGACACTCACATTCAACCCTCACATTGTCCAGTTGATTATCTAGGTCAGCGTTTCTCAACCTTTTTTACCCTCGACACACCTACGAGCGCATGAAACTGTCGCGACACACTAATAATTTTAAATATTATATGATGAAACTGTAAAATAGATTAAAAAATACTTATATGGACTTGTCTGATTCAGTGTATCATGTTAGTATCCCAGAATTGCCACTTACCTAGTGTGAAACTTGTGCCTGGTGTTGTCTTATGACTTCTTGAATGTTTGGTCGTATGTTAGATAAGCAGACTCTCATTTCTTCTTCAGTGGAACGAAGTCTTTCTCTTTTCTTATTTTTTATATTATTTAAGGTTGAAAAGCCCAATTCACACAAATAAGAAGTAGAGAATTGTAAAAGAACTAATAGGGCTTTTTCAGCTAATGCAGGAAATTCCTTTTGTATTGAAATCTAAAATGTGTTGATAACTACCTCTTAATGCCTTATTTTAAGACTGCAATCACTTGAAATGGTAGCCAATTCTTCTTCTTCACATAATTAAAACCCAATATTAGAAGGAAAATCTACAAAAGGATTACGAACCCAGTCGTACTTTTCTGTGTTCAGTGACGGAAAGCAGTGGTCGCTGTTTTCTTCAAGCGCTGTCAGATGCTCAACCACGATATGGATCATTTCTTTAGTGCAGTTAGTACGTATTGTAGGAAACATATCAAACTCACCCAATTTTGCTCTGTTTTTCCAGATAACAATTTTATTTCTGAGGTCAACCAAGTTATCTGTCGAAGTTAGAATATTTTCGTTTCAACTTTGCATACTACTGTTCACAATATTAAGTTGACGAAATATTTTGGTTAAATATTCCATTTGGGCCATCCAAAATTCACATCGAAGATATTTACAGGATGTTTCGTGCCTTTTTTTTATCAAAAAATACTGTTAATTCCTTCTGTAATTCATGAACGCGAGTTAACACTTTACCTTTTGACAGCCATCGAACGTCGGTATGCATGACTAAGCGAGCATGTTGAGGATTCATTGATTTGCATAGTTCTTCAAATAATCTCGACTTTATTGGCCTGCTTTTAATGTAATTGACAATTTCAACTACTTGATGTAACACTTGCTTCAAATCTTCTTGTAATACTTTTAAAACTAAAACTTCTCTATGTAAAATGCAATAAGTATAGACAATATTTGGATTTTCTTGTGATAGTGATGCAAAACCTTTAATACAGCCTACCATACATGGTGCACCATCAGTACAAATACCAAAACAAAACTTCCACGTCAAATTCATTTTTTTAAGATAGTCTGTTATCATATCAAAAATATCTTGACCTCTAGTAGTTGTTGCCATTTCTTTACAACACAAAAACGGATTGATTATTTCATCATAATTAATGAAACGAACAAATGCAAGCAATTGAGCACTGTTACTGATATCGGTCGATTCATCAACTATTAAAGCAAATTTAGATCATTCAAATTTTTCTGAACATTTATTTGAATATTTTCAGATAAATCTACAATTCTCCTGTGTATTATATCATTTGAAAGCGGAATTTTTTTAATTTCTGTTTCAGCTGTTTCGCCTAACATGGATTTCGCCATATTTTTACAAGCGGGAAGGATAACTGACTCAGCAAGAGTGTGGGATTTGGATTTCATTGCTATTATTTCAGCTACCTCAATTAAAGCGAGTTGAGCCCGTTCAGACATGGTCATTGTTTTCTGAAAAACATTGCGTTGCTTTGATTGCTGTTGTAACAGTTTTTAAAAATAATTAAGATCTTTATCTTATAGGTAGGAATGTTTAGTCGTGAAATGTCTTTGTAACTTATTTGGTGCCATGGATTCATTGGCCATTTTTCACCACAAACTACCCATAATGGACATGGTTGAGCAACATCTCCAGACCAAGAAAATCCAAACTTCAAATAATCATCACAATCCTGTCTATTACGGCAAACTTTTGCTTTTTTGTGCTGGATTTTGAGGGCTTCATCGTATGTTCTGTTTCAACCTCACACCCATCACTAACATCCATCCTTTTAACAAATTTATTAATTGTGAAGGGGTATTCATAAGCAATTAACACGCGCGTACTTTAACCAACAATAGTAAACAACAGGCAGTGTTAAACTGATCCGTGTGTCAACGGTCACCCTCCTGTGACAAACTGGAACATTAAATAGTGTTCAAAAAAATTTCACTCAATTACCTTCTGAAATATGTGGTAAAAACTAGCCTTAATTCTACCAATGCAATAACAAAAACTAAATATTCTTGTGTAATTAATTCACCATATGATTTAAATCACGTACATATTGCGAGCCAAAAACAATAGTTTGAAACTACGTGAACAAAACTGATTCTGAGCTAAACAAATTGAAAAATAAGCAAGCACAGAAAACAACATTCAGCTCTAGTTATGATTAGTCACAAGCTAATTTAGTTTAAATCCATTTGTATTTTAGAGGTCAAAATTGAGTGTGCAGTACGATTGAGTTCGATGTAAGCAAAATTGATAAGATGGAAGTTCCTTCCTCCAAGTCATATTAGTAGAACATGAAACCGAGATTTATGCACATTGTCCATGTTTTCAGGTGTTTGTCACAAAGTTTCGCGACACAGCTGAGGGAGCCTCGCAACACACTTGTGTGTCACGACACGGCGGTTGTGAATCACTGATCTAGGCGGACACTTTCATTCAGTCCTCACATTGTTCAATGCAACTTGGAAATGGACGAACAAAGACGTAAATAAGCAAAATTTGCTATTGCGGATACTCGCTTATTCATGCAGGGTAAATTTTTCTTTATGTTTATTTAATCAAACAGGAGAAAAAGAGGCAAGGTTACGTAAGAATTTAATTAAATGCTCCGAAAACTCCAAAATCGCATTGTCAATTTTTTTTCATTAAAAAGGGTATACGAGGAACATTATAGAGCAGAAAATATATAATCAGTACGCATAACTTATGACTTGCAGTCATTGAATCACGAGTACAGACATCGAAAACTTGGTGCAGTGAGTACGGTCGTATCTTAGAACAGTTTTTGTACGGCCGGTCCAAGCAAGAAAGCTATTATGCTTCTTAACTCGCGTATCAATGATACAAGAGTTAAGGGCACTCGAAGGTACGAGTTCCATGTTTGAGGTATTGTTCATATTTTAGGGGCTCTGCAGAAAAGGTTTCATTAGAGATGCATTACGAGACTCTATCTTAGTCTCTATGATAATATGCACGTGAGAAGAATAAATTTCAAATCGAAGCAGCCCATGAGCATGTCTCGCATGATGCATTCCCAGCGTTATCACTGGCACCGGAAAATTACACACTCTGATTTAATGGTTGTGCATTCCTTTGCACGATGGAAAGCCACCTGGGTGATGTACAGAAATAGTATTTAGCTAAAGATTGTCACGCTAGAGTTCGCAATTTCTAGACCAGTTGTTTATGAAATAAATGGCATGTGGCATGGTGGTCCTTGAGCGGAGCTGCTGCATCATAGGCCTTGCATGTAACTTGCAGTAATTTAAACTCATTGCCTGTGCAAAAATATTCTTACGTATTCATTTCTCTGCCATAGAAAGTATTAAATAACGCTGCTGAGGAGTGATAAGTGCTTTACCTAATTATTATAAGTGTTCACGTTTTCAGTATGTGTTGATTTTGTCGTTAAAGTGGAGAACTGGCAATTCTAACATGTCCTTCAAAGAGCAATACTGAAGTCTGGCTGGAAGGACGAGAAAAAGAAGCTGCTCTGAAACTTTAAGGAAACTAACGAGCGCATGAATTGACCTTGATCTTGAACACATTAATTGACCTTGATTTTAAACGTGTTTTTATAGTATCCTCGTTTCGATGAACGTAATGCAGTTCAGGTTTAAATTTGATTTTCACAACAAATACGCGTACGACACAAGGATTTGTTTAATTTTTTAACAGAAATGATGCCCGAGACAGAATTAAACGACGTATTTTTTGTTTCCATTTGGCAGAAAAGAAAATGTATACGACCAATGTTCCACATTTGTATGTTCACTAATTACGTTCAAATTTGTTCCCTCTGCCACTTGACCACATTTATACAAATATTTGTATTTAAAAGGACCCTTTGTTCGCGAGAATAATGAAAAAATAGAGGCTGCAAATTTATTTTGTATTCTGGTAAGTTGGCCCACATGAATTTCTGTAAAATTTGTTAGTTAAAAGAGCTTACTTTCTTCAACACCTTAAAACATTGCGTGTTGATCAGTTACACAACATCTCTACACTCATGGAACTGAACAGCGAGCTCACAGGTCCTTGCTACTTGTGCTTGTACATAGGAACATGCGGCGTCCAGTCACAATATTAGTATATTTTACTTCATAACGTTTTGGGACCTTTTATAACACTAGTATATTGAGACCATTCTATGCACTCATTACACTACTAGTAGATTCGTATCATTCTGGGCACTGCCTATAATGCTAACATAACATTCTGGGCATTACCTATAATACTGATATAACATTCTGGGCACTACCTATAACACTAGTATAACATTCTGGGCATTACCTATAATACTGATATAATATTCTGGGCACTACCTATAATACTGATATAATATTCTGGGCACTACCTATAATACTTATATAACATTCTGGACACTACCTATAACACTAACATAACATTCTGGGCACTACCTATAATACTGATTTAACATTCTAGGCACTACCTATAGCACAATATAATATTCTGGGCACTACCTATAACACTAACATTACATTCTGGGCACCAATTGTGTTACAGGGACACTAATTTAACGTGCCTCAAAGATAAACACTGAACAATTTTGTGCAAATGTCAAGAACTGCATAAAACTGCATCATTTTGGTAAACACAAATGAACAGAAAGTATGTCCAACTGGACCCAGTAGTCAATTAGACTCGTCGAACATACTCAAGAAAAAAGAAACAGAGTATGGAGAAATGATAAGGGATAAATTTTAGTTATTGTTATAGAATGGAAGTGTAGCGTACGCGAGACATCGACAATGTTTGGTAACAATACATCTGTGCCTCAGTCAATACTAACATCAGTCAGTACTCAGACACCGACTCCATGGGTGTAAATAACATTACCTCAAAGCCGTCTAACCCGGCAGAATTAAAATGAGACACTGATTCCATCAGACGGAATACATCAGGTCTCGAGGTTGAATAGCACGATTATCGTAATGACAGAACACAGTCCGGTGTTTGACGATTTAAGACTCCGACGTCTGGAGGAAGTCGGGCTAGTACATCAGCTGGGCTAGCCCGTAATTGATCACAAGAAAGGCCTTGCTTCAGTCAAATTTTGATACTTCCTCGCTGCACAGCTCTGTACTCAATGAGCGATCGTCTGTGTAGGGTGAGACTGAGTTTCATGGCCTTGGAGAGCTGTTTCTCTCCTAAGCTGTTGTGTCCGCCTCTACCAAATGTTAAAATGTTTCTTCAAAATTTATGATCTTCGAATGTTGATAGAAGAACGATTCAATAATATCATTTAAGTCTTTCTGGTATTTTTACTTCTTTTCTATTATCTAACCTCCAAAGTTATAATAAATCGAAAATAAACCCAGGGGCAAGGTCCATGAAATGGATTTTAAACTCTTAGAACTTGAATTTTTATCAAATAAAGATGTATAACTCTTTCCATAATTTATTATGAACTTGTGATTGGAAGCCTGGAATTTATTTAACTAATAATATCAAGGTCTTTTAAATTATATTCATGATGGGATTTAACCCAACATTTATGTCGAAAACTGCTTTCAGTTCTTACTGGGGAATAGCAGCCAAAAACGACCATGTAAATTGATTTTCGATGCTAACTATAACAGACCAAACAGAAGACCATTTATTTTTAATTTCCGGTGCAACCAACTGTCATAGGAAGATAATTTGAATTAAAATTCCTCTGCTACCAATAACAGTCAAAAGACCATTCAAATTCATATTCCAGTGGTACCAAGAACTGTCATAAGGAAACCATTTAAATTGAATTACAGTGCTACGAATAACTATCATAAAAATACCACTTAAATTGAATTCACCGTGCTATCAATATTGGTGAAAAGAAGACCGTTTCGACTGAACTGAAAAGTTAGTGTTTACTATTGGTCATCATGCGTTTGTAATTCAGAGAGAGAGAACGAACAGAAGCACGACATTAATTTGCACACTAACTGGACACTTCACTTGAACCAAGACTGCATGGCCAGGAATACTTTCTTGCATATGAATTGATAGACATATATATTCTTTTACAGATATTTTGTGCATATTACCGTAAGGGATTACTATTGTTAGCACAAGGTAGTATGGTTGGCAATATTCATTTTTAAAAGTTTCAAATATAAACGTGTACTAAACTAGAACAGTACTTCTCAAACTATTTGGCGTGGTGTACTGGCAGGTTTTCTAATGTGCCAGGGACAGGTAATATTTATAAATAATATTAATTTATTCCGAAAACAATATATGCGTATATTTAATATATATAATAATAATTAAGCACTGTTGAGTAAAATAAAATAATAAAAGCACTGCGGTAAGCTTATTGCAGTTCATAAGGTGAAATTAGTGAAATTATGCTATTGTTTCTTTCTTTTCTGTGATTCACCGCGTACCAGCAGCTGATAACTCGCAGAGCACCACATTGAGTAGCGCTTGACTGACGCCACCACGGCAGTCAAAAATACTGCTGTGGTTTGCACTATTGCTTTCCCCAGACTCTGTCTCGTGAATGTTAAGGAAAATATTCCGTCGTGTCCCAACTCCTTGTATATCATGCATTTATGTTTATTTTTTATTCTCTGTTGTTCATGCTGCACGGTCACTGGTTCAAGTGTCCACTCAACACTCGAATTTTTCCTGTTTGTGACACAGGGGAGTGAGGGGACCAGGAAAATTGATTTGACAGACTGACTTAACGGACTATTTTCTCAAACTTCCAAGTCATTCTTACGAGCTTCTACTTCAAGTCACAGCACAAAACGAAAAGGAACAGCATCTGGGAGTATCATCAGTAATAATAATATGATGTTAACATTCAGACTGGAAAGACCAATGTTTATTTTATGTGTACGTGACTGGAATTAAAGTTTCCCTCTTTCTTTTTTCTTTTTCGTCCTCGAATTGAACACTTCCCGCTGCCGTATATACCCCTTACTAGAACTACGCTTATTCAGAAGCCTTTTCTCTCATCTGTATTCTAACAATCACTGTCAGTTTCCTAATAGGAATCTACTCCACTTGCATAATTTAAGCCATCTCTCAGAGCGCCATCTGAAGCTCGGCGATTAACTCTCCTCGTCAGGGAGTAGTTCAGTGCACACAGAGAAATAACAGCTATTAATTTCACGACAACCTTTAATTCTCATTGATTAACAACTTTTAACTTAACTTTTACAACAATTTCTTTTATGTCTCAACGTTGTATCTTCAGGTAAAGATACGAAGGGTGAAATCTAGTTAAATTTATTTGATCGTGAGGTCAACAGCACCAGTTTACACCTACCCATTTCTCGAAAACATGTCCATCCATTCACGCTTTCTTAGCACTAGAGTATCGCTCAGGAGTATTTTTGGCAACAATACAGCAAGAAGTGATGTCATGTTTAGGTGACCGGGCGCCAGTGGAAACTTGTTGCTGATCGAGTAGAAGCAAAAAGACGTAGTCGCTGCTTTGCATAACAGTAATTGCCAGCTAGGAAATGGTGACCTTGCGTCTTGTGAGATCAGCTCCACAGGACTGATTGGTTCACTGCAGTTGTGTTCTGGAACAAGGCTCACTGGAGCGTTGCTCAACGCAAACACAATGAACCAAGTAGAGGATGATCAAGACGAAGCCTCATGCTTGAATAGATAAAGCAAGCTGAATAACATGTACTGAGAATCAGTATTTTTTGTTAAAGGAACATTGCTGTTGACAGATGTGAGATCTGGGGTTCAGAAAGAACACCAGTAGTGTGTATGTGCTGGTCACAGCGGCGGCACACTGTAAAACAGGATCAGATTTTTATCTATATCTGAAATTTAGCGATCTTTATGTTCATTACGGCATCATGGCAACATCAGGAGTGAAGTTAATGAACTTTATGTGAAATAAAAGAAAGACGGCAGGCTTGGAAGTGAGAATATACTCACAGCAAAATACGGCAAACTGGATGATTGTTAAAATTAGGCTTGCTCTGCATAAAATGCTTCCGCTTATGAAATATTAAACTAAGGTTAGGAAAAAATATTGGGCTTAATGAGGAGTATCTGGTATCTTTTTTTTGTACATAGCTCGAGAGGTCTGGCAATGAAAGTCAGAACATGAATGCTGAATTCCTACGAAGAAATACAGTACATACAGTGCTGTCCAAAATGAGGAAACAGGTATTACAATTTTCAAATCTTCGAAAAATTTGAATAATTTTTTTGGAAATTTCACTGGGGGTAGACATAGAGTACTTGACTTGAACTATTTCTTGAATTTTAAGGGGGCGTAAATAATACTACTATAGTTATTTAACATTTTATCACTTTTTGAGTACCTAAAATTAAGGAACAAATAACGTTTTTACCTAAAGAAGATTTTAAAACAGATCACAGATAGATCTTAAACATTTAGTACTGCAACATTTGTTTTCAATCATTGCAGGGCATCACAAAAGCAGGATTTTAGCTAATTTTGACATATAGCAACTGTAATCTTGGTTCATTCCTGTTATAATTTTAGGCCAAAATCTTTAATCGTCGCTGAATTTTTCGCCATAAGATTTTGTTTTAGATTCTTCCATAGATTTTTATTGGATTCATGTCGGGTCTCTGCGAAGGCAAGCCCATAACCTTTACTCCTTGATCCTTAAGACAGCCCATAACGAGCTTTGTCTTGTGTGAGGGAGCATTATCTTGCATAAAAATTAGAGTATGAATCCTAGAATACTGCAAAACTGGTACAACATGTTCTAACACATTCCTATAAATAGCAGCATTAACTCTAGTGTTTAAACGTACAACAGGTGATGCACCCTGACATGATCTCATACCGAAAACTATCACTCTTCCCTCACCAAACTTTACAGTTTTCTTTTACAGTTTGATTTCAAACCTTCACCACTCCTTCTTACAAATTGTTTACCATTACTGCCAAAAAGATTAAAATATATTCATCACTGAAAAATATTTTGTTCCAATTGTCTTCTGACCACCTGAGATGTTTCTTTACTAATTATCAATCGTGCTGCCTGATTCATTTTACTTATCAGCGGCTTTTTCCAAGGAGATCTTGCATTAAGGTCATTTTCATGCGATCGTCTGGACTCTGGACACAGTTTGTCGTGAAACATTTGTACCACCCTTAATTTGGCGTGAAATTTTCTCCGCAGTTAGAAAACGGTTTTTTAGCACTATGTAGTTGTTGCATCACCATGTCGTCTCCTATTGTAGTTTCCCTTGGTCTACTCGGCTTCTTTGTACTAGTTAGAATACCTGTTTCATTTTAAAGTTTCAAAATGCTTCTCAAAATACTTTAAAATTATCTGTCCAGCGATTTTTCAATTGCATAATTTTCCTTTGTAATTTCACAATTTCGGCTTTGACAGCTGCATCAACTTTGATTCGTTTCGGCATGGTTACAAATGTTGCAGTAATGATAAGCAACCTATATCTTCTTTATCTTTATCTATCATTATAAAAAAGCTGCTATTCCAAAATTTTTACGTCTTTTAATTTTTGCGCCTTAGTTTTGGACACTGAAAAAGTAACAAAATGGTAAATAACTATGGTAGTATTATCTAGGCAACATGAAAATTTGAAAAATATTTCAAGTACTGTATGTCTACATTCAGTAAAAATTTAAAAAAATTGACTCGCATTTTTTGAAGATTTGGAAGCTTTAATATTTGTTCCTTAATTTTGGACGGCTTTGTCAGTAACAGCATATTCCGAATCAGAGAAGTAAAAATTATTGTTCCAGTTGTAGCAACACTTATTGTCTTAACACACGATTTAGAGGTAAGTCCATGATGATATTAAAAGGCAAAAAATGCTTTTGAATTGTTCTAAACAGCAAACTTTGATGAGCGACTAGACTTTATGAGTAAATTCTCTCGGTCCAGTATTTTATAGCACTAAGGAACTCGACGATGCACTAACCGATGAACAAAGATCGCTACCGTGGAAAATACAAACTGTTCGTTAGATTTATAAGCATGGAAGAAATTGAAATGAAAATACTATGTAAATGAGTGAGGGTTGTCCTCATTAAATTTTAATTTGATGTAATTGAAACGTCTGGAACAGGGTTAAAGTTAAACTGTCCTGATGATGGTACAGGGTGTCCATAAAGTCTCTTATAAAAGTCTCTCAAAAAGTCTCAACAGAACCTCTTTCACAAATAGGATCCCTGAAACACACATATGCAAAATGTGTTATTAAAACCTTCAATAAACACTAAATACAATAGAATAAATCTGAATAAAATATCTTGTTAATTGCATTCGTAATAAATTATTGAAATGGTAAGGAGACTTGATGAACACCCTGTACTACTAAGGTTACAGCATTACACCCTTCTCAGAGGGTCCCCCCACGGCAACAACTGGCTCCAATGGTCATATGGAGTTCTGTTGCTCAAGCTGTGTTGCACAACATGTGAAGGGGAAGCTGGCATTCAAAACAACTTCTGTACACCAACGCACTCTGCACCAAAAAAACAGCTTCTCATTGAATCTCAATTCTGCATAGCAGCGTAAGCACAAGAGGAAGCTGGAGAAAAAATGTGGGATCAAGGCTAAAGCTACACTTTCTTCTCCAGAAATATGAACAGTTTAGTGTTTACTTTCCTAGCATATTATTTGAACACTTATTTCAGTGATATTTGAAAGAGTTTTGTGGAGTGGTAAGATGCCATCACATTGCTTATGTCAATCATAATTCAAAATTGAACTCAATTGACCACTTCAACAGTGTGTGTTGTTGCCATAAAAGCAGCTCACATTCCGCACATCTATCGCAAAAAAATTCATAAGCATCTTATAAATAAATGGATTTCTTTTCTGATGGAGTTTGGGTTCAGAATATAGAAACCAAAAGGCATTGTGTTAACAAAAATGTGGCATTTACGCAACAAAACGTGTGTGAGGCTCAGACCAATTTATTCTGTAAAGTACTAATTCCATAACTCTGGGCCTGTATCTTTGCGAGGCTGAGATGCTTGTCAGTGATTAAGGTGTACGCATGTGATTGAAATATCTATGTATGATTTAGGTGCATGGGCATGATTGATGTCTTTACGTTAGACGGCGTGGTATTTGGATAGCAGCTCAAGAAAGAACCTAACAGCTCGTTCGTGTTGCCATATTCTATTCTAATCTATAAAAAGTAGTACTTGGCTGCCCAAGCATATTAACTATCGTTTTTTCCTCGTTTAGAATAATTATTTCTGGCTTTCATGTGTTGTAACCCATTTATCTCAACTCATTCTTTCAAGTTTTCAACGGTTTTTGAGTCCCGTTCCTAAATTCGTAAATACAGCCATTATGACCAGAGACATGAAATTGTTGGCTAAATTGAAATTGGCTATCTCAGTTAGTCACCTAACTTTATTTTCTCTTCCTAATACCATAATTTTATCCTCTGGTGTCGGCCCTATAACTCACTTCTAGAGTTCCAACTATCGTTTTGAAACGATATGTCGTAGCCATAAATGTATCAACGTTTATAAGAAATACATAACCTTATTCCAAAATTGTGGAAATTGTTTATTAGTTCGAGTTTTTTCGTTCATACTCATATTAAAGGTATCATTCATTCATATGTGAATACTCACTTCTTTTCGCATCTCCGTACCATGAATTTCAAAGAACTTGGTCAATAACAGATCGTTTTTGATCGAGGTAAGAGTAGTTCATAAGGAAGTTTTTACGTGCGAGTGATTATTGGTTCGTGTGCGTGCATACACGCCGGTCACAGACTGGGCAACGTGACCTCGTGCAGTTACGTAGAATAGAACAAGGCAATAGAAACGAGCTGTTTGGCTCATTCTTTGGTTGATACCCAAGTCCATGCCATAAGGAAATGCTCGAGATCATGCAAAAGATGCTAGGGTAACGTGAACTTGGATGAGCAACGTCGCGTCATATGCCTAAATTTCATAAATGCGTGTACTTATGTCACGAAAATTATGAAGCACTGCATCACAAAAGTAAGGAGATGACAGTAGAGATACTTGGATACTAGTAATTCAGAGACAACATTGTTCTCAACCTTGCAGAAAAGGTTTCTCTTTTTGGGATGATGACGCTCGTCTTAACACACTGAAGGCATTTTTCACTAAAAGCTTCTGCGCTGCAAAGTATTCTCAGACGTTCACATTAGTGTCATCTTTGTCACTTTAGAGATCTAATCAAGAGTATTTTAGCTTAAAGTCTAATGCTACAAAGAAATAATTAACTATTTAAATTGAAATTTATCCATGCTATAAAGTAAAACTTATCTCTGATAATTTTTCGAATAACTGATTTTATTATAAATCTGTTAGAATAAATGGTTATAAACTTCATGAAGAAGTATTCAAAACATCAATGTAAAATTAAATAAGCTAAATTAACCCTTTCAGTACGAAATTAATTGGGAAGATTTACAGAACTGCCACGCATATATTCTTGGTCTATGGGTTCACATTAGTTATCAACAAATTTTGGTGACCCTCCAACTCCCCCTCACCCCCCAACTGGGGTGGGACATATATGTACCGCTGGTACTGAAAGGGTTAAACCGTTTAACAGCAATATGTTTCCAAATTGATATGCATGATTACTTTTGGTCAATCACAGCATTGCGTGATATTCCAAACGTCACAGGAAGCACTCCTTGTCATGCTTCCCTGGCATTCCGCACGCACTCAACTACTCAGAAACATGGATAACGGAACAAAATTGCCGGATGATACGAGTGAAATAATGACAGAGCGTTACAAATGAAGTGGTTGCTAGTGTTAAGTTTCTAAAGATCTTAATACGCTCAAATGCAAGATAGGAACCATAATTTGCAAATGGATATTTATAAAACAACAGGAAGCATTCGTAGTTGAGGGCGCCCTAACAAAATAGGGGAATCGCCTGGAAGATTTATCACTCAAATAGGTCAGAATTTTTTTCTTGATGCCTGCGAATGTTTAAAGTAACTGAAGAAAAACAAGGAAAATTACGATGGTAGAACTCGTGACTGTGTAGGTTTATGCTCCCAATTCCCTGAAGAAATGTAGACCCATTAATGAGACGCGTAAATTTGTTGAGACTAATGAAAATAATGCTGATGAATTCAATGGTAATGCTGTAAGGTGTGACACAACCAAAATTGAGTATTTTGGAAATCACACGACTAGCCACGAGTGCAGCATATATGAACTAAACAATAGCCAAAGAATTCCATCACATCTATCACAATTGCAGGGCGAATACCATGGCATCATTCTATGAGGAAATGGAGGCAATTGAAACAAGGATAAATGCTTCCCAACTCAGAGAAGTCTCGCAAGTATAGTACGCATCAGTCAAATTGATTTCAAAATGTTTAGTGTTTTTCCCAGTGCTGTAGTGGCTACGCAGAGCCGCGTTATCGGGCCCTCATGTCTAAGTTAGGGTAGGGTACATTGCTTATGAGAAACTACTTCTAAGACTCAAACTCAGTAGCTGAAACACTTGTTGAAAAAAATCAGTACCTCATACTAATGGGGATTTAAGGGCACTGTGTAATTTGATGTTTGATACAATATACAGTTATTAGTTAACATTTTCATCACCCGTTCGCTCATGTTGTGAGTCAAAAACCTTCAATTGTAATCCATGTGTGGGTTTCGAGAAAAAATTCTGTATTCGTTCACACATTGGTTGATATGAAATTTTCAGTTACTTATCGTGCAGTAAATGACAAAAAAGTTTTGCTTTGCGGCAAGGGAAGACGGACAAAGGAAGTAAACAAATAAGTGAACTGTGACGAAAAATTCGTATGCCATCGTCTGCACCCGGTTGGCTTCACGGATATGTTGATAACAACAAACATTTTGTCCTCTTGCTATTCGTGGCCAGTAACTAATTCTACACAAACACAGCATGCTAACTATTTGACATGCAAATGCTTATACAGTAAAAGTCCTCATTTCCGGATAGTTGTTTTCTTGGACAACATAATTTTCGGACACATGATATCCGGACAATCTAATTACCGGACATGTTTTCCTCTTATCTTCTTGTGGTTTATATGAATGTTTTTTATTGTAAACATTTCATTTCAGAGAATTTATTGAATTTGAGTATTTAACCCTATTATGTCTGCTTCTTCAAATAAAAATGCTTGCTCCTGAGTCAAAGAGGAAAAAAAGTGCTTTAACATTAAAACAGAAACGAAATAATAATGAAACAATGAAATAATTGAAAGTAAAGAAAGTATATCAACAACAATGGAAAAATACAATGGAGGTGGATCTACATTTTATGATATAATAAAGTCTAAAGACACAGTTGAAGAGGCACTAAACTCAGCATCTGGCAGCAAGATCACAGGCACTCATCGAAAGTACATACATTTGCAAACCTCAATCTGAAGTTTTAGACAAGAAACTACACGTGTGGTTTCTTATGAAACGATCAGAAGGTCTAGCAATCTCTGGTACGATGATTGTTGCAAAGGCTAAATCTTTAAACAAAAAATTTAACTTAGGTGTGAAAAGTAACTTCAGTGATGGCTGGTTACGGTCATTCAAAGAACGGTATGGAATTTGACAGAAAATTATAAATGGAGAAAAAAGATCTGCAAACACAGCAGCTGCTTCAGAATTTTGCAAGTCTTGAAAGTATATCTTAGAAATGTATGAAATCATTTCTGATGAACTATACAAGGTTGATGAGTCTAGAATCAATTGGAAGTGTTTGCCTTCCAAAACTCTGGCAACCTCTCAAGAAAAACAAGCAAGAGGCTTCTAGCAGAACAAGGAGAGGTTTACTGTTTTAGTTTGTGCCAATGATTCTGGCAAACACAAACTTGAACTCTTAGTGATTGGCAAAGCAGCTAGACCACGTGCATTTAAAAATGTATCTCATTTACCAGTTATTTACCGAAACCAGAGGAATGCTTGGATGAGCAAGGATATTTTTCGGGCTTGGTTTCACGATTCTTTCGTCCCATCGGTTAGAGAAAATCTAGTAAATTTAGGAAAGCTTGAGAATACCAAGATTTTGCTTCTGCTAAACAACTGTGGAAGCCCTCCTCCCGAAGCTGAACTTATGTATATCATATTGGGGAAACATTTTGTTAGCTATAATATTTACCGCCAAACGTTACATCTGTTATTCAGCCCATGGATCAGGGTGTCATCATGAATCTCAAACTTCTTCACAAAAATGACTTTATGCTGAGAATGTTGGAGGAAAACGTTGAACCTATAGATTTTCAGACAAGTTTTGACATCAAGGATGCTGTTTTCTTATTGAGTGAATCACGGAACACTGTGAAACACACAACCCTTTATAGAGCATAGAAGAATTTATATGGGGAAAATAGGGATACAAGTGCAACTGATAGTGATATCGTTGAAACTTCGAAATCTTTGCCTGCAGAAGAAACTTTAAGATTGAATGAGACAAATTAATTCCTGAGGGCGATCAGCTTCAAACCTTTACTTCTGATGATCTTAGAGAATGGATAGATGAAGAGGACATGTCAACTTCCCCTTTCACAGGGCAAAAAAATGCTGTTCCACACTCGGACGAAGAATATTCTGACAGTTCTACTTTTACAGACCAAAACAATGATGAATCAATAACGTGGGAATCTAAACAAAAATCAATATTGCAAGTTGTGAACTTCATGAAAAAAAAACAATTTTTTTAGCAAGAGTGAATGTTTTCATGCTAGATCACTTCAAAGGTGCTTGGCAATTAAAAAATTGAAAGAAATGAAAGCAGCTGAAGTAAGGAAAACAGTGAAAGATGCTATGAATGCCTATGAAACTAAGGAATAAACATTATAAACTTGCTATGCTATATGTTTAAGTATGCGTAATGATTTTCAAAATATATTCAATCTTATAATTTACTACATGTACTATTAACGTAAATATTTACAATTTTACAGTTTGTTTTTCTATTATTATTTATTGGACTTGTGAAAAATATATTTTAATTTGTTACTTTTATGATACATTTATCATCTATATGTTGCTAACGCTTCTAGCAATTCTTAAAAATAAACGATTTTTCGAGCTGAGTCTCTCAATTAACCATGTATCGAATCACCACATTATTTCCGGACGTCCTTATATGCAGATGGCGTAGCTGTCCGGTTATGAGGAATTCTACTCTATTTTATAATTCACTATATTAATACATTATATTTTTAGAGATATATCCATGAAACGACTAACTGTACTGTTTATGAGACTTAAAAAGAGAACAAATTATGGATGTTTGATTAGTATTACCAACTGTGACAAAAACAAACGATATTTTAAGTGTATTACGAGTTACAGTGGGGAAGGTAATGTCAGCTCATAGAAAAACATTGTAGGAAACGGCAACATAACTTCTTTTTTGATAGGAACTTTCTTTGAGAAAAAAGGAAGTTGTGTTGCCGCACCCTGTATAAAGACGTGGTTGGTACCTATGGATAGAAGAAGCAAAGCAAAGTCAACACGACTATATGAATTTTAGACACATTCATGAGATTAGTACTGTGAAGGAAGCATCTGACAACACTCCCTACCGTATTACTGTTTCGATACGCAGAGAACGTACGGGGCTACACTAGGATAATTCCACTGTATAATAATACACAGTTTGTTGCTTGCTTGGTCCGTCTCTCTGTCACGCTCTTAAGCATTTAGATAGGAGAAAATTCTGTAGGGTATAAATGTATTGTAAGCATTGTATTGTGGATACCAAAGGCACATCCTTCAATGTGGGAACTCCATTGCAAAGCCCGCGTCCACTGGCAAATCAAACGAAAAATTGAGTAAAAAATACGCATATTTTCACGTGTGGGTCTACTATTACTAGGATCATATTCAAGAAGCACTCAGTCCAGTGTGAATTTACGAAAGAAGTGCCATAATAATCACAACACTTGGAAAACTAAGAAATTGAAGAATAATGTAAGATCTGATGAGTTTCCGTTTTTGTTTTTCTTCAGAAAAGAAAGCATTTATAAGTGGAGAATACCACGAGGATAGTCCATGAGGACTACCGAAATTAACCGAAGGGTTAACCGAAATTTTACTTTATGAGTAATTACAATTTTAATTACTGGTATTCTATATTGATATTACCAATGCCTATTCAATTGGTGACCGTAAATACGAAGAACTTCTGGGATTATTCTTTCATTGATCATGTTGGAATTCCAGACACCAACACATGATAGTACAATTTCGGTTGAATTTCTTGGGTCACTTGCGACTTGCTCGGTTGCATGCATAGCGGAGTTCATCAGGAGCTGCATAATTGTTAGCAATTTTAGTGTACTAATAACTGCTAATAAATACATTAATACCTACAGTAATGAGCTTTTAGAATAGTCAACATTTTGCTGTCAACCACAGCCATTTTCCAAGATCATAAGGTACATATAAAGAGTATCAAAAAATTTCTACATCTCGTAGAATATCTGCAAGTAATGAATGAACATTTTCCCTGGTCTATAAAATAATGTGATCCTAACGTAACGACTCGGACAACAGTCAACTGTGACTCGGACAACAGTCAACTGTGACTCGGACAACAGTCAACTGTGACTCGGACAACAGTCAACTGTGACTCGGACAACAGTCAACTGTGACTCGGACAACAGTCAACTGTGACTCGGACAACAGTCAATTGTGACTCGGACAACAGTCAACTGTGACTCGGACAACAGTCAACGGAATTAGCAAGACTGATATATGAGTATTTCAGTCAACAAGTCACAACACACCACAACAACCCTGTTTTTCATTCCCACTATACAAGCTCACTGGCACGCGCAGCTTCTCCTTATCAACAACACTGCTGATTGTTTGTATTCTTTTCATTATATCCATCACACTTTCGACATCTTTACTGGCAGTGTGTTTCAGATACAAAGTATGCATTTTCCATATTAGAGCTGCGTTCAAAAATCGTTGAAACAGTTCTTAAGTTCGTATTCTAATTACACACTGCGGACTTTTTCGAGCAACCGGTATCTCAGATTAAGAGTTCGTGAAAATAATATGAAAAAGAAAACATGTGCTGTATATTATCCTCAAAAGAGCATTGCATGCAACAGAAGTCGCGACTGTGTGCTTGCTTTTGATTGGACGTGCTCTGCGTAAACAAAGATCTCACGTGATTGGTTGTTGCCGGGCGCTTGCATAACTCTTTAATTGAAGCTATGTCGTATTGCAGTGTGTTCATTCATAGACTTGCGCTCATCACTAACTGGTGTGTGACATGTGTCTGCACACGCGTGTTATTGTAGTCTATTGGAGTTAAAACTTTGGCCAGGAAGATTCGAAAGAAATGAAAATTCTGGCTAAAGAATATTCCACAGAAATGAAAACTCTAAGAATATTCCAAAAGAAATGAAAACTCAGGGTATAAAGATTCGAAAGAAATGAAAACTCTCGCTAAGAATGTTCGAAAAAAATAAAAACTCTGCCTAATAATATTTGACAGAAATGAAAACTCTGGCTAAAGAATATTCCACAAAAATGAACACTCGGGCTAAGAATATTCCACATAAATGAAAACTCTGGCTAAGAATATTCCACAGAAATCACAACTCTGGCTAAGAATATTCCACAGAAATGAAAACTCTGGCTAAGAATATTCCACAGAAATGAAAACTCTGGCTAAGAATATTCCACAGAAATGAAAACTCTGGCTAAGAATATTCCACAGAAATGAAAACTCTGGCTTAGAATATTGTGCAGAAATGAAAGTTCAAAGAAGCACGACACGGCTGACATAATCTATATGTTAATACGCTTATGACTATCGTACCAGTGCGTCACACCCTTCATTGCGGTATCTATTATACGGTTGGGGTCGGGTCACGTTACATTACGTTACTTTGGGTTGAGAATTTTATGAATGTTTTGGTTTTAGAATTTTTTCAATTTTTTAATGTTTTAAATGGTTTAAATTTTTATATTTTTAAAATTACTTTTTAATGTTTTAAATGGTTTAAATTTTTATATTTTTAAAATTACTTTTTAATGTTTTAAATTTTGTAAATTTTCAAATGGTTTAATTTTTTTAAATTTTCAAATTTTTCGAGTTTTTGGAATATTTTAGTTGTTTTTATTTTTTCATTTTGTTTTAATATTTACATTGCTTAAATTTTTTTTTTAGTTTTTGAATTTTTTGAATTTTTGGAATTTTTTGAATTTTTTAAATTTTTGATATTTTGTCAGCTATTCGAATTTTTGAAATGTTTTGAATTTTTTGAATTTTTTGAATTTTTTGAATTTTTTTAAATTTTAACAAGTGCTGCTAGCGTATCAGTGATACCTTACTTATGTGCGAACCTGTACTATGCAGCCCTATGAAATTGCAACTTTTTGAACGTGGCCCTTGCACTGAAAAGTTTGCCCACCCCTGATCTAAAACAATGGAGCAGAGAATAAGAGAACAAAGAGAAGCAGCAAGAGAGCGACAGAGAAGGAGCCGACAGGGCTTGCGAGATGACGAAAGGCAAGCAACTCGTGATAGAAGCAGACTACGAATGCAACAGCGAAGGATGAATATGAGTCAGGAGGAGCGAGAATTGC
>VCRD01000411.1:173728-183993 GCA_006783055.1 Trinorchestia longiramus | reverse complement strand
CAATGCGTGTGTTTATATATGAGTTACCCTCACCCACTTCACGGAGCAGGCCTGCGGTTGGGTCTAACCGTCAGAATTCCTGAGCGCCGACTCTCCCACGCCTATCAGCTACGATTTGGAGTCCAACAATTCCTATGTTTCTGCCTCTACGTCCATTATATATAGATATATATATCTATGTATTCATATTCATGACAGAACTTTTAGGTTGTAGGAACTATAAACCAACATTAAATGTACCCCTAGGGGTACATGTACACCAGGTTGAAAACCCCTGTTCTATTAGATGCGTTTTGGAGGATCTTTATACTATATGTGAGAATTATGCACTAAAATGTCATTCTTCTGTAGACACAAAGTACAATAACTCACAGACATACCGAAAGGTCAGTGCTAGTTGACACGATCAATCTATTGTACAAACTGCTAAGATTGCGAATTGGTTTGCGTATTGAAGGGGTGTCCGTGAACATTTTCTAAATGTGAAGTATGTTGTACAACTTCACTTACACCATGTAATATTTCTGCTAAAGTGCAAATCACCATTGGGAAGTTTTTGTGCACCTTGTCGTATGACAGAAAAATGAGTTAGAAGAAATAATGGTCTCACTTCTGCATGTCAAAGTGATGACAACAAAGCAGAATCCCAGACAAGTTTTGCCGTCTTCGGACACATCACCTGGTATCGTAGAACTGAAGCTCGAATAAAAGACATCATTCGAAGTCGACCGAAAAAGAGGTCTAGAGTCTAGACAAGCTTGGTCTTGTCGACTGTATGAGACACGGAATATCATTGCTCATTCTCAGCAGAAGCTATCCCAGTAATTGCACAAGATCATCCTTTTATGCCTAACTGATCTTGCCAACGTACGCAGCTCTTTACACATCTGATGAAGTCTGAAGATGAACTGCATCAGAAAAGCACACGACAGTTGCAAGTCTCCTTGCTAATAGCATTTACTGAACTGCAGCGCCCTCAATTTGAACGAGTTGTCATGATTAATTCATTAAGGCTCTTGAAGGGGGAGCTGGAAATATTTCTTGCTATTAATGATTTTGATGATAGCCTATTTCGGGAGGGAGGTATTATGGTTCTTATGCACGGGGGAGGGAGAGGCTAATGTACATTACTTTGACCAGCCCCACATAGCTCCACCACGTAGTATTCAAAATGGATAGAACTTGAGAGAATATTCTGTGTGTATATGCTACCATTTACAAGTCAATTACCTTGAGGTTTGAGGCGTAGAGTTCAAAAGGATAAACCAATATGCTGAAAAAACTAGTCAGTGATTATAAATTTGTGATAGTTTTGTTATACACATGAGTTTCAGCTAGATAACTACACAATTTTTCAGCAAATTAAAGCACAGCAATTACTTCGTAATATCTCTTAAGACTGAGGAACATGCCTTTGCTCATATTTTTGATGTTCTGAATAAATTTACTTCATCTTAAAATTTAACACAGCATGATGATACCATTATGCGATTGTAAGTAGTGCTACTACTAAGTAAGATAGTAATGTACGAACATCACTATCTTACTCATATGAACTTGAGAGTATAAGGTAGCAGGCTCTTACTCTGTTACTCATATGAGTGTGAGTATACAGTTCTAAGCTAACATCACTATCGTACTCATACGAGTGTGAGAGTATGAAGAGAATTCAACTTTCTTACTTTCTAAGCGCCCTCTCATGCTATAGAATGATGAAGGGATACGAATACATACTTTTATATTCATTGGTGCATGTATTCATTAGCGAATAATTCATTTTTGTGATGCAAGTGACATATACAAAATAAAGGACGAACAGCGAACCTATTTCCTGTTTAAAATCCTAGTCAACTTTAACCACATAATTAAAAGTAGGTCTACAAGGTGCCTCACAAAAAACAAACATAAATTCACATTAATTATTTTACACACATGTTTTACAGTGTTGTTTACAGGATTTTACTTTACTAGGGAACTGAAAAATTACCTGATGAATAAATTTTCTGATTTCTTTTTTTTAATCCCAGAATGCAGCTGATATCAAATTTTCAATGCGAGTCGATTGATCTCTTCAAGAAAGAACATTTAACTTGGAGACTGAATTAGTGTAAAAACATTTTATCCGAGTTTTTGAGCTTAATAACTGAAAATTAATTTAATGATATTGTCGTTGTACTTGAATAAGTGTGTAAAATAAGTAACTTAAATCTATATATAATTTCATGTCTTTTGTCCTGGTGCATCTTGTAGTCTTAAGATTATGTTGAGCACCGTCCAACACTCACGAGGCGTAACTTAGTAAAAAATAAATAAGTTAGGCATGTTTTTCAGGCTTCCACTACAAGCTCAAATTTTCCTGTGTCTCTGACCATATCATTCTTTGAAGAAAAGTTCATATTCATTTACTAAATTAATTCATCTAATATTGAAGGCCAGGTGCGATAATTTTCAGTAAGGAATAATAATTATAGGAATTATAATAACGGCGTATTACAATTATTGTAATACGCCGTTCTTGATCTCAGGTCTGTGAGTATTAAGTGATACGGCGTACCTACATGGGTGTATCTTTGTTGTATGTTTATTGTCCCATTGTGAGAGAAGAAAGTCCAGGACACGGGGTAGACATGCTTGAATTTGTATAAATACTTGAAATTGCTTTGAAAAGGCGTCGTAGTTTACCTCACATCGTCTAACGCTATTCTTCACACTTTGCAAACTCGCTGATAAGAGGAAATTAACGCTCACTGGTTCATGCTCTAACTTGTATTACTTTTTACTACCTGATATACTTTCCATAAGGTGCCACGCATGTAGTTTGACTAGGAAAACGTTTCCCCATCGAGTGAAAAGTTTTAATTTTCTTAAATCTCTACTTAATTTTTGATTGCGGGCTTCTAAGAGGAGAGCTGGCTTCATGCTCAGGGTTGTGTGCTTTAAAATGAAAATAAATAGTAAAAAATATGATAAATTTGTTAGATATAGTCTAATACGTGGTCCATTACGTGAACGTAAAGCTGCTTTGAGTAATCTTCAAACTTCATCTTCCCATATTACTAAGTGCTTGGGAATCGAAAATAGTTTATCCAGTGTTGACACTCATGCCATCATGGATCCCATACGTATATTTCTAGGATGTTTTGTCTACACTCACTAAGGAAACCTGAAGCGACTAAATAGTACTTTTTAATCTAATTTTTTGTTTCTAAGAGCCCTGAAACCCACCCACTCCTTCATTACGCGTCTGTTAATATTTTTGTCAACACGCTGATACGTTCGCTGACGGCATGATAGAAGTTCCCCGATGCCTGAAGTTTCGTTGAAAATTTTCCTTGCACTAAGAGCAGGACTCTCATCCTGTGTCCAGCGACTAGCGTTTCACGATCCGATCAATTCCTTCTCTCTGGCAAACTAACGAAAATTTTAGTGCTAGCGTGTGTGCGCATCTGTCAGTGCCGCGCCCTCCAGCTCTCTGTTGCCAACGGCAGAAAGACTCAGCGACGCACGCTTGTCTCATACAACCCCGGAAACGTTAAAGAGGATCATCTGCTCTGGGGAACTTCAACAGGCGCTCGCTCGTTCCAGCTCAAAAGCACTGAACGATAGGCAGCTTTTCACTGACCGTTCGCGACTGTGTTACAACCTGCTATGCGTCAAATTTTGGTTTTGATCGCTTGATCAATTTCTTTTTCAATTTGTTCCATCAAACACGGCTACGCAATCCTTTTTCAATATTTTAGAGTATCATCGCGTAAATTACAGATTGAAATGAATGTTTGCTACTATCATCTCAAAGCATTTTACATTAAGCGTGTAGATTCGTCGATAATTTAAAAATCGTATTAAGACTACCATTGACCATGAGACTATGACTCTCTCATCATCCCGCTGCCGCCATGGTTGACGGTTGACTAGAATTACGGTATGGGACTTGGGTAACCGAATGATTATCGAAGTGATTATCCGACCCAAGAATGGGCCAGAAGGTTCGTTCCTATAGCCTCATTCTATTCTATTCTAGTGGCAGGAAGTGAGGAGGTATAGTGAACTGAGAGGCTTCCTCTGACTGTCTTGAGTGCATCGAAAACAATTTCAGCACTACAAAGTTGCGAGTAGAAATCATCAGCAAGTGTATTCCTTTTTGGATCCTCAGAGTTAACCCTTTCGAGACAGCTTTCAGGTAATTGATTGCTCCTCCTTTGACAGCAGTATCTTGGTAACTGACGGTTACTGCCTGATGCAATGCAGCCTCAGTTCACAGAGGAAGTTGTACAAAGAGTATTGAAGCTACAATGGTCTGTTTAAATGTAACTCAGCGTGTTTTTGGAACATATTTGACCCTCCAGACTTATTTAAATTTGTGCTGGGACAAATGTGTACCGGCAGACTCGAAAGAATTAAAAGACTTCCCTGACAAGAATCTCTGGTAACTGCCCTGTTGCAGTTCTTGGGTATGAGAAATAAGCAAGCCTTTTGACCTACATCCTTTGACCTACATATATCACCCATAAACGTCCTTGGCCGAGGTATTGTTGTTCCTAAATAGATCTGTTATCGTTTTTGAGCGAGAAGTATCTTATGTTCAGTGTTACGTGCTTTTTTAACGTTTTAGAAAAACGAGAGATAGAACGCAACGTAACAATTAGCTGTAAACCTATTCAATGTTTAGGAATTGAACGTATTTGAAATTGAAGTATTAGTTAATTTATTACGATTCATCATTGATTCTTAGACTTAAAGAACTAATAAGGCATATGCTACTACGCAAACGACGACAATGCAATTATGTACAAATAATGATGTACAGTGTAACGTATTTTTGTGAACGTTAAGAACAAATACCTTTCATGGGACTGAGAAAAGAGCTGAAAATAAAATGAAGAAGATTACAAATATATAAAGTCTTACGGTTACTAACAGAGGATTTAACCTTCAAATTGTTCCTTGAATTTAGAAACAAAATACATGACTATTTATGAAAAATGAGGAGTATCAAAGAATATATTTGTTTAAAAATGGTTTCATGAATAATTCTTGTAATTTGAGGCTAACGTGGGAATAGACAAACAACTCGTTAGAAAAATTTACCACCAACTGAGATACCCAAAACTGGTTAAGTTCAAATGTAAGCACCGCCTATTGAAAAAACTACGTCAAAGTAATTTCATGGACATTACTGGTAAATGTGTGGGAAAATAATGGTTCAGAGAAGCAGAACTAAGAAGTGGTCACCCTAATTATTACGGAGGATAAACTTATGTGCCAAAGGGGAGGAACGTTCACGGGTAAATGACTTTTTGGTAGAACGCTTATGAGTAGAATGCCCAGAGGTAAAATGCTAATGAAAAACGTTCATGAGTAGAATATTCATGGGTAGAAAGCTCATAGGTAGAACGCTCAGGAGTAGAATGATCATTAGTAAATGATGAGTAAAGCGTTGATGGGTAGAATGCTGATGGTAGAATGAAGATAGATCGAACGCTGACGATTAGAACGTTCGATAAGTAGAACACTGAGGGTAGCACACAGATGAATAAAATACTCAGGGGAAATTGCTGATACGTTGAACGAATATCGACAACACCGATGTGCATATATTGATGAGTAGAACGCTGATGACTGTGACAATAATGCGTAGAACGCTGATGACTATGACATTAATGATTGGAACGCTGAAAACCATGACATTAATGATTGGAACGCTGATAACTATGACATTAATGATTGGAACGCTGATAACTATGACATTAATGATTGGTACGCTGATGACTATGACATTAATGATTGGAAGACTGACGACTATGACAATAATACGTAGAACGTTAATGATTATGCAAAAATGCGTAGTAGCTATAGCTACTGCCAAAGTTAATAGAAACAGTTATTAGAAATTCAAACGTCACTGTCACTAGCTATAGTTAAGTAGCAATTCCAATGTACTGCTATTCAGAGATTACTATTATAGTGATAATCCAAACGCATAGGATTTTATTTCTCATTTTAAGCAAGGGATTCCAACAACAGCGGTCAGCTTCCATAAATATGATATTGATTTGAAAAAGAAATAGAAATCGTTTTATGGATTATGATTTCTTTCCTGACCTGATGTAGTCACCATCGTCTTGTCCCTCCATGGTTGGGCATCAAACTCCTTCAAGCAGTAACCGAAAGCAAAAAACAAAAATTCCATGAATACATACAGTTTCGGAGTGATTCTCAGTCGACATAAGTATAATTTTTAATTCTGATACCTTTCTTAATGAGGGGAATTAGGGTCAGTGTGCACCGAGTTCATAGTCTGGGAGTCCTGCAGAAATTAGATTTTGAGCATTCATTCTACGAGCTAATATTTTTTCTATCACAATGTTCATCCGTAGGCAATACTGAAGATCGTAACGTTTATATTGCTACGAGGTTCATTCACTGTCTAACCAGAATATCGTGCCTTTTTACTATTATAGCACTAGGTTCTTTCACAGTCGAAACTGAATGCTATTACGCAGACAAGATAGAACGTCATTGCGCCATCCAGTTCAGCACGCGCTTTCAAATTGCTGTTAGTGGGAAGATCCGGATGGAAACTCCACCGAAGAAATAAAAATAGCTGATAAATATCTACTGGACATGTAGAGCGTGAACTTCTAACTTTGGACGATGGTTCTCCGAGCAAGGGAGCACGTATACAAAGTTCTAGCCTAAAGTTTTTAGCTAAATTTACTGAGAACGAACAAATTTTAGTCCGAATGTTAATGGGTACGGCAAGCCTTTCAAAAACATTTTATGTATGGGAAAAGTTTACGACAGTTAATTTACAGTTATTTTCTCCTGCGTTGATGAACACAGCTCGCCATTTCCGAAGAGACCCGCTATAATTCTTTTGGCTAACTGTGTACCATGTCCTTGTTAATATTCATGAGATAATGAAATTCCACTTCAACATGCATTCTAATTTAAAGCTTTCATTTGTTGATCATGCCGCGACAACAACATTTCATTCAAATCGCTTGTACTCTCCATGATCGGAGAATGAGAAAATCAAACATCGTGTAAAACTGAGGGCGTATTTTTGAAAAGTTTGCGTGCGCCCAGCAACAGACCAACCGCGCAAGAGGGGAGGGTAAGGGCAGATTTTGGCGCGTAAGGCTCTTCCCGCCAAAACCTCCAAGTGTTGGGATCAGCGGCTGTCGAACGCTCTGCCAATCTCATAGCATAAACACAACTTCTGGAATAGAATAAAATGCACTCGATCGTGAATGTTTGGAAAGCTCTAAAAGATGGACATTTCTATAAAGTTCCGAATTTATAGGATTCATAGTATTGGCTTGGATTTACTGTCTACAAAAAGCAGGAACTTGTGAGCTTTTTGGAAGAGCTACGTCACTGTGGGCGTTGAATGTCATCAACCTTTTCAAGGGTAACAGACGGGGCTAATACGGGTGATCATTTGAGTTCCTATTCTTCGTTTATGAACATGCAATAGAGATGATGAAGAAGTGATTTTAAGGCCCATAAAAGCACTGTATTTAAAATGAAAGAAAATAATTTGTCATGATAGTAATGATATATGCATAAGTTTATATATTTCAGGGCAATGTATAAAGTGTTGTATCGACATAAAGTGTATGTATCGACATCTATGTTAGAGGTGTGGAACCATACATGCCGCTCTCCGTAGAATCACGGCTGTATAAACAAACCATCAATTGAACAACAGCCAAGCACCTGCAGTTGAGAAAGGTCGAGGTGTAAGGTTTCATGGCTAAAGAAAGTGTCAAAACACAAGGAAATTTATTGGTAGAAACCTTGTGACTCTCAAAAATTACGTAGTCGTGTAACTCTCGAGTTAATTGAAGAGTGGGTGGGGTATATCACAGACGTTTAGAAACCTATTTCAGACCATTGAACAAATAGGGAGATTGGAAAATAGAAAAGATAAGTTGGAGGAGCAAAGTTCATATAAAAACGGTAGGAAGGATAGATGCGAGGACTTGGGAACTAAACTTCGTCAGCGATGTAGGCTATTACAGCTAGAGCGATATCTAGGGCATAGGTATAGGTTTAGGGCAGGGGTCACCAAACTTTTTTCACAGTGAGCCGGATAACTGAAAGAATGACGAGCGCGGGCCGCATAATCATTCTGTTCAATACTTGCAAGCCAGAACGAAAGCTCTGGGAAAAAAGACGAAAAACGAGCCGAGGAAGCGACGTCAGTTCAACGTCGACGGGCCTGGTGAACTGACGTCGCGGGCCGGATTCGGCCCGCGGGCCGTAGTTTGGTGACCCCTGGTTTAGGGGTATCGGTGGAGTAGGTGTAGAAGTGATTAAAGGGGATTGAATTTTACAGCAAGGAATGGAAGGGGAAAAATTAGCATTATTGCTAAGGTGTTGTAATCGTGAGTGTTAAACATCGAAACCCATCATCAACAACGAATCTCCAGTGTAAGGGCAAGTTTTAATATAATTATTGTCAATGTGATTAAGGTTAGCGACAGGAAAGATTTCGTAATCTGATGTGAACGCCCATTGATTTAACTAAATTGCTCCCTGTGCACACTTAACTATTCAGCTATTAGGTATGTAATTGATCTGTAATAGTGCACTATTTAATAAGATAGCATGTGTGGTTCATATGCCAAAATGTGACAAATAACTCATATTTTCCATTCCGTGATATTTAGACTAACATGTATTAAATTTTCTGAGTGTATCATTTATCCCCTCATTTTTCCATTGAAAAGAAGTATCATGAACCTTTTACTAATTCATGTATTCAGAGGATTAGAGGCCTTCTAGGGCGATTACGTGTGTTTTCTTGCATTTAATTAATTGTGTTATTTACAAGTATTAATTGAAATATAACGGAAGGGCAGCATGCAGAAAAACCATGAATTAAAACCAAGATTATGTAAATTATGAGAGACAAAAGTACTTATCACCAATATATCAATGTACGATCAAAAGTAGGCAGAAAAACTTTCCTTTTTATATACATTAATTAAATCAATTTAATAACAAATAGACATATATAAATTACACCTATCGCAACAATTGATATCCAGTACAAAGAGGTTTTGACATCCAAATACGACTTTCTGGTAATCTTATGAACTCAAATTTTAGGAAGCTCAATCAAGCTGTGATGCTTCCGGAATTAACGAAAAATATTTTTGCAAATGGACAGATTATTTCACATTCCATTTGAGACGATATGATACTTATTTAATCAAGGGGTTATGGTACCGATTACTGCAACAGTAATGACTGTCACTAAAAAAATTGCAATCAGCCACAGAAATAGATGAAACTAGAGGAATAAGTAATGTAGAGGTGATATAATAAACGAAAACAAATAATTTTATTAGGACATGAAAAGGAGATTCGTGGTAATAGTTAGTTTGAGAGACTTGTTAATTGCGAGTTTTTTCAAAAGCATATAGGTATCGAGATATACATTTTGTGGCCAGTGATGTAGACGTTATGCTGGGACGCTGTACAGTAGAAGGGATCGGATTTGGTTCCTTCATTGGCGAGTGTTTACAGCACCCAGCCAGAACAGACTATCCTCTTCGATGAAGATTTTTCTTACAAACAATACTACATTCCGAATATATCGTATGAAATTGGCGCATGATATTTTCTTAGAAAGAAGGACAGAGATCTGGATGCTGGTGAATTTAGGAGATTATTAGCGTATTATCGTGCTTTTTTCTGGGCTCAAATTTAATATCATGCTAACCTCCACGCCGAAGTTCTGTTTTACTTTGTTCAGAACATTTTCAAAAGCAGAAAAAATTGCAGTTTTCGAATAGAGTAGAAGTAGGTGACGTCGTTTGTGTGGTCAGATCAGGTGTCGATTTATTCTTAGACTTACTGGGAAAAAATGAAACTAATTTCAATGAGAAATTTATTAGGAGAAAGATTTTTTTCGATATTTTGGGTGATCAGTCGAAGAATTTCTGATTTACTCTTAAGTAGGAGAACTATATGTGTAATAATGTGACATGTAGGATGAATTTTCTGAGAAAAGTTTATATTTTCATTATGAATTTAGATTCAACACTTTCATTTATGATTAATGAAGTCTTTACTTATCTAACTGGATTAGATTACATCTAGACAGGTCCCATAATTACTGCCCAATCGGGCTGAGGTGTGTTCTACATATAAAGTAATATTGAAAAAATAAGGCAGAAAGTATAAAATCCAAATTCGTGGCATATGAAGAAAAAAGTAACAACAATATTGAGATAAAAATTGCAAGAAGA
>VCRD01000411.1:97708-173719 GCA_006783055.1 Trinorchestia longiramus | reverse complement strand
ACTGGGAAAAAATGAAACTAATTTCAATGAGAAATTTATTAGGAGAAAGATTTTTTTC
Organism: Trinorchestia longiramus; assembly: GCA_006783055.1. NCBI lineage: Eukaryota > Metazoa > Arthropoda > Malacostraca > Amphipoda > Talitridae > Trinorchestia > Trinorchestia longiramus. The sequence continues at coordinate 173,661 of VCRD01000411.1, read as the reverse complement.
GATATTTTGGGTGATCAGTCGAAGAATTTCTGATTTACTCTTAAGTAGGAGAACTATATGTGTAATAATGTGACATGTAGGATGAATTTTCTGAGAAAAGTTTATATTTTTATTATGAATTTAGATTCAACACTTTCATTTATGATTAATGAAGTCTTTACTTATCTAACTGGATTAGATTACATCTAGACAGGTCCCATAATTACTGCCCAATCGGGCTGAGGTGTGTTCTATAAAGTAATATTGAAAAAATAAGGCAGAAAGTATAAAATCCAAATTCGTGGCATATGAAGAAAAAAGTAATAACAATATTGAGATAAAAATTGCAAGAAGACAAACATTTCAGATTTTAATTAAAAAAGTTAAAGTAAAAGTACGTGTAGAATTAGTTTTGACTTAAACTTCAAGAATATGCGTGGGCAAGAGGGCACTGATATTTTTAATAATTCTGAAAATAAAGTCGTAAAAAGGCCAAGAAAAAACAATAAAATAAAGACAAAAAGTACAACAAAATAATGCACAAAAAATAACACACAAAGACCACGACTACAGATATTATTTACACCGAACAATCCATAATTTCACTGTATGTACACATTGATGCAATCAAAGGCAGCTTATGACATCACAGAACTGCTTCAAGGTAAGCAGTTCATAGAGGTCAGCCCTAAATCTAAAATTTAACATAAAGTTTCTATGAATATATTTCATCCTGACGCGGGACTAAAAAATAAGGATTTTGTGGTTGTGAAGGTGTGTGAAAGAAGACTCATTTGCGCATGGGACATCAGTTCATTTATTTTCAAGTGGAAACAAAGTGCGTTCTGTGCACCAGCAAGATGTCAATCATTTCATCATCAGCGTGTGTCGTTTCATTTGAAATAAGGGATTTTTTTGCCCGTTTCCTTAGAAATACACGTCTTATTCTTTGAATCTAGTAAAATATGACCTAAACTTAAAAAGATGTTGAAATTTCTTAATATTCATGTGGCTCCCAGTGTGGGTCATTGAAGACATGGATATTATATGGGGTGGACAGGATACTTAAATTCTGTGATGAATTCATTCGAAAATGTTGCCGTAGTTGTTAGAAAAATAAGTTTTGGGAAAGTTGTTCGAATTAAGATGATGTTGCTAATTATCTAAAAACTAGACAGTTCCCGTGGAATTTCCACTGTTTAGATTTTACTGATTTTGATTTATTATAAAGACTAATGTATTTATAATAAGATTGACGCCGAATCGTTGTGCTTTGAATGAATATTTTTCATTAATATACCGTATGTCGCACAAAAACCCGAACCGAATATATATTTTCCCGTATCAGTAATACCATCATTCGACTTATTGTATGCTCTTTTCTATAGAGTAATTTTGAGGGATAATTTTGCTAGAAATTAAATGCTCATGGTATTATTATGATGGTATTACTGATACGGGACATGCGGGTTCGGGTGCTTGTGGGACATACTGTATATAGATCTTCTATTCTGTATTTTATCTACCGATAACAGGGCCCAGTTAGTACCCGTTGAAATTCCTTAGTTTAAAATCATAAAATTAAGGATCTCTGATATAATATATAATTTTCAGTTTTACTCATGGTACTGTCAGAGTGTGGACAAATGGAGTATTTTATAGTGATCCGACGCCTTTGGTCTCCACAATACAATGCTTGTAATACATGCATACCCGTTCTGATTTCTTCAGTGATAGATAGATTTCAGTCCCCAATTTTTCTTCAGTGATAGATAGGAAGTCATGAGACGGACACACACAGATGCAGAGAGAGAGAGATGGACATACATAATCGATTATATACAGGGTGTCTCAAAAAAATGTACTCACCCTTTAACCGTTGCTAACATGCTGTCTTCTTTGTGTTGCAGGTGTGAGGTTCGAACCTTTGCGAACATGATTCTTTAATCACATTTAATCATGTTCGCAAAGGTTCGAACCTCACACCTGCAACACAAAGAAGACAGCATGTTAGCAACGGTTAAAGGGTGAGTACATTTTTTTGAGACACCCTGTATGTGTAGATAATACCTATGTAACAAGATCCAACCTCATACGTTACAGAGTTGCAGTTTTTACAGGAATTTAGTAACTTTTAGTAATTTGCTGAACGATAATAATATAAAGACATACTATGTATATTGATATATAATGTACAAGCATATAAACAATGGTGATACACCTGTAACCACCACGTGTTGCAGCAACAAACACACCAATGACCACCACGTGTTGCAGCAACAAACACACCAATGACCACCACGTGTTGCAGCAACAAACACATCAGCAACGCCTGTTGCCTCTCGTTGCTGCCTGTATCCATCCCAGCCGCGCAGTTCCGATTGATCTTGAACGGACTAACGCTCCCGGCAACATTGAAGTGTGAGCTTGTGAGGGATCTTCCTGCTGTGACGAGGTGCTTTTCAACTCAGTGTTTACGTTTTTGAAACTTTTATTTTCATTTATCGGTTTGCTCTCTAGTTTGAAAAACTCTCTCATTTTGATGCAAAATGATAATTCAAGGGAATCGTCGTCGAGGAAGTGATACTTTTAACTTTGGCTGATATGACTCCCTCGGTATTTAAATTTGTGCCTTGCTTGGTATAAATAAAACTGAAAGAAATTGATTTGTGAGTTTTCAAGTGTACACAGATCATTCAATGTCTTTGTTTGACACGTGTTTTCCGGCTCGTGCACTAATGTATCACATTTCAAATTGAATATATGTTTGTATGTTAATGCCAAGGAACCAAACCTCGAAATAGTTGCTTTTTTCACTACTTACATAATGTACTTTACTTTACATAATGTTTTTTCCACCTCTGGACTCTGTAAACTGCATCCGCCACAGACTCTGATTCCTCAACTGCTGCATTATCAGCGAATGAGTTTCCTTTCACTAGTTTTGTATGGCATTGGTTTACCTTTGAACGAACATGAAAACTTTTCAGAAATATGATTATTATATGAGCAGTTATTCAGGACATGGTGTCCGCGGCGCTTCAGGATTCTCAGTGAAGAAAATCATCGCATTTGAGTGCAGGTGGCATTCCAACGAGTTCCAAATTTCAAACTTAGTGTATAGTTTCATCTTTACATTGTATTCTTACCATATCTCTAGCGGAGTATATATAATGTAAATCAACTTAAAAGACTTACCAATATTTTTGTTGTGTTTCTCATTTATACTGGAAAACTGTAGAGAACAATCTGAAGAATTTATATTAATGTCATTCCATAAAAATTAGATTGCAAGGAAAGACCTAGATACGTATCGCATACATTACGAACAAATTTGTGTGTTTACCTAAATTCAGAGAAGTCTATGCTGAATTGATCGAAGTGTGTATCGGCATTACAGTTTGTCTCCCAAAATGTCCCCATTATTTAATTACTCAAATTTCAGGTTTAAACTAAGCTACGAACTCAGCCGTACCTGAACAACATACCGATGTCCTCAGTTACTTCGCGGATTTTCACCTATCGCGGGGTGATCTGTAACGCGTATCCTGAGATAGAGGAGGAATAGAAAAGTCTTCGGTGCAAGCAAGCTGAGTATTCAGAATTAATGCTCCTGATATCACATAGTAAGTGAGACATTTACATGGGCATTTAAGAGCTGTTTCCATTTTTTTCAGAGGAATCCAGCTCGACGAGTCGCAGGACATCGTTAGAGTAACTTGGAATTGTCTAGGACAGGCAAACGCAAGATAATAGAGTCTGGCAGTGAATTATGGTAGCTCAAAAGGCAGTGACACTGAGAAGTAATTTCCTCACTGGAATTCATTAAGTTTGCTACACGCACGTTCCTGTCCACAGTTACGTTGAGCTATGAGCACAATCAAACGGATTAATTTCAGTCTTACGCAAAACGGAAGAGGTCAATCATACAAAGTAGTACTGCAGTAAGAGATGCTATACTTTCTATATAGTTTCTACTATTGCAAACTTCTACAATTCTACAGCGATGATGATTCATTTATAACTTCGTACCCTGAACAAGTCTCCAAAAAACAAAACAAGATTAACCGGAGAGTTTGGTGGTTTCTAAGGTACTCCTGCACGCCCAGACTTGGGACGAGGAAGTTGGAGGCCTGCAAATCTTTTCATTTGCAGAGTGACAGTCTCCCAAGGCGATACTTGAGAGGCCTGAGACGCACGTGAACTAAACTGGAATTGAATTCAAGGAAAAAACATAGATTTTTGGAGCACAAATTGAAGTATTTATCTCAGAGAGCTTGTATCCTGGATACTCGGAGCAATTATTATTACTGCTTCACGTTGATTAATCACGCTAGTACTGCTGCTTTGAGTACTTTTGGCTTGAAGGCAGGTCTGAAATATTTGTGTTTGAGGTTTTTTGCAATTCCATAGTATACAAAATTAAAAAATCTGCTTAAGCTTAACTTTCTAACTAACTTTCAGTATTCCATATTAACTTCAGTCAATATTTTCAGGATGGAATATTTTAAAACAGGAAAATTTATTTTGACGCTTCTTGGTTTTGTTCCCACAAATTTGCTAAAATTTTTTAAGGCAATGTTTGTACACTGATGAGGCACACGAGCAACAGTAAAAAACACTCGTAACACTTTGTTTTAAAATAATTGATCTAAGTTCGGTGCAAACAGACGTAAACAGATATTCATCTCACCATGAAAACGAATAAACTGCATTTTTGCGAGCAAGACATAGCTAACTAGGCTGATCAAATCTGTTTTAAGCGTTTACGTTATCGATCATAACTCCATACAGATATAATTCAGTTATTTGCAGTGTCCTAGTAGCTTGTCTAAGTTATTCTAACCGTATCACTGATACCTCGCATTGTAGCTGTTTATTACGAGTTCTGACTTCACTCTTTAGCTACTGAAAGAAGCTCTTCTTCTGGCTACCAAACCACTCGTTGTCAACACAACAAGTGAAATAGCGTGCTGTGAACACAGAGGTAGTGAGAGCAACAGTCAGTCACCAACAGGTTAAAAGAATCAGGCAAACAACAGTGAGGGGATGTTGCTCACCTGCCAACTTCGACGAAATGCGACAACGAAAAAACTTTCTACGAGCGATGCGTGTTGCGCGCATGCGTCTCAACTTTGTCCATGGGACAATTTCTCATTTCCTAACTCAGTTCAGTTCTCCCAGGATGAGCTAAAAAATATTTTCCCTCACTGAGTGTTTTGCAACACTCTCTCCATCGTGTTAGAGTGGATTATACGCGTGACAAAAATTTGAAGGATTACGGGCTAAAATGTAAGTTGGGTACATAGATCTTGGAAATATCGACTAATTCCATTGAGTATGCAATTACACATATTACTATCCCATTTTTGTTGTCTTCGTTAATCATGTTATGAAAGTGAATAACTTAAATCTCGCATAAATAAGAATACCAAGATATTTCTACCAAACACATGTTTTTTCAAACTCCGTGATGCTTATTCATAATAACACAATCCCGCACTTATATGAGTCTCTCATAACAATATTTTGGCGGCTGTCAAGTACTACCCAATCATCTCTACACCTGCATTCATTTGGGAGGGTCACCAAATGAATTACGTTGTATACAGTATTACTTCACGATTTCAATGTCTATTTCTGACGGAGATATTAACGTAGATACAATACCTTCCTCTGCGTAGCTCTCTCATCCACTACTAAATACTTCATGTATTATGCGTAGTATTTCAGCACCACTTGATGTAACGGGAGACTTGCGTACGAGAGAAAAGTGTCCCTGTAAGCTGCAACACTGAAGTCGATAGGCACCTCCATTTAATTTTAGAGCTTGTTCATAGAAATGTCGTCGCGAGTACAGTTTTTGAGACGAAATTAAACTCGCCAGCCGATGATTCTAAATTTGTTTTGTTTTTTGATTCTAATTGTTTTTGATGATTTTAAATTTGTTTTGTGTTACCAGAACTATACTGTTTTATATTGTTGTTTTATACTAGACTGTTCCTATACTGTTTACAGGGCATATAGGATGTATGATTGATTCATGATTTTCTCTCGCTGCTGCATGGCCATGAAAGTGCTTTATAGTAACGTTAACAGCTTGGGCAAAAAATAAAGGGGTGTTCGCGTTCATGAACTTGTTGAGTGTCTTCCAAGTTTTCCCAGAGCTCGCAAGGAACACTTCCCAACACAGAATTAATCCCAAAATACATCCAGTTTTTTGATGTCTGTGTTACAGGTATCAAAGACTCCAGCTCTGAATTACAGAGGCATACACTGAGCTACAATTTCGATAAGCATCTGGCAATGTGAGGTAGGACTGTGAGACCTCTCATTTATTTATTTATTAAGTACCAGTCTTCTTACTAAGTCAGGCTACGAGGTCTACCGCTCAGTTGAAACGCTAAGTAATTTATTATTCAAATGGTGCCGCTTAGAGCTCAATATGGTTGTCCTGGGCAATGCTGACCATGAGTGTTTAAAATTTTAGTGCATGAGTTTTATAACAAAGTATTGTAACAGAGTATTATAACAAAGTATTAAAACGAAGTATTACAAGAAACTATTACAACAAAGTATTGCAACAAAGTATTATAACAAAGTATTACAACGAAGTATTACAACAAAGTATTACAACAAAGTATTGCAACAAAGTATTATAACAAAGTATTACAACGAAGTATTACAACAAAGTATTACAACAAAGTATTACAACAAAGTATTATAACAAAGTATTACAACAAAGTATTATAACAAAGTATTACAACAAAGTATTATAACAAAGAGTTCGGGCTGCTGGTCATAGTGACGGTGTCAGCTGCTAGGTGAGGCAGTCTAGACACAATCACGCCTTAAAACTCACTGAAGAATGTGAAATACATCATGAGTTTGTTATGTCCTGCACGTGTAGGTGATGTTATGTTCGTTATGACCTGCACGTGTAGGTCATGTTATGTTTGTTATGACCTGCACGTGTAGGTGATGTTATGTTTGTTATGACCTGCACGTGTAGGTGATGTTATGTTTGTTATGACCTGCACGTGTAGGTGATGTTATGTTTGTTATGACCTGCACGTGTAGGTGATGTTATGTTTGTTATGACCTGCACGTGTAGGTGATGCAACATGTTGCAGCTTTGACTGGTCTCCAGCCTTCGAGTCAGCCAAATACTTTTAAGAAATTTATAATAGAATTGTCCTAATTATCATTAAATAACTTGAAATTAGATTTTAACATATTGCCCCGGTACTTATCGTAAGCTTTAGGAAAGAATTTATTTTAGTGTTTAGCTAAATTTATAGATATGAGGATCGAGTTTATCAAACTGTTTATCTTAATTTATAGAAGTGTGTGTCGAATTTATTAAAGTGTTTTTCTTAATTCATAGAAGTGTGTATCGAATTTATTAACGTGTTTTTCTTAATTTATAGATGTGTGTATCAAATTTATCAAACTGTTTATCTTAAGTTATAGAAGTGCCTATCGAATTTATTAAAGTGTTTATCAGCATATTGAGCGAATTACAAATTAACATATGCCAGCTTTAACGATAATTAAATATTGGTTATGCATGGTTACCTAAATTAATGATTACTAATTACTTTCAATAAACTTGATCAATTGAACCTCGAATGGTGTTAATTGGCTGTTTTCGTGCGAGTGATGTTTTAGCTGACCACTTCATTAACTCCTATGAGTAGTTTATGCAAACAAAGTTGAAGTCAATTATCACATTTTGAAGCTTCTTCAATTTCTGTGAATCATATAATGAAACTAGAAAATTCTTGAAAAATCACTATGTAAGAACCGCAGTAAAAACTTTTTCGACTGAACCTAAAAAAACAGTAAAAGTAATGTCCATACCCTGGACCGAAGACAGTGCCTACCGCCAGCCTTTCGCTCAAATTTTTATAATGAACTTTTGCAGCGTTTAGCAAGCGAAAATTTTTCCATATTTTGCTGAGGTAGCAGACTTCTTATTTATTTGAGTTCGCGAAAGCTCACTGATCAGCAGTGAAAGAAATCATAAGTCAAAATTTACAAATTAAGTAAGGCGATGAAGCCACTTTTGAATGCTGCTTCTTCTCTACTATCGCCTGCAAACTCAAGGTAATAAATAACTATCTTAATACGTTGGAGAGTCTTTACAGTTCTTTTGCTCCTGTGGACAGCTTTCAATTATTTGAGAACTAACGTGATATATTTGTATTTATTTTATGAAACGTGTACGGTGGCAGATGAGCATCGCACTCGATGTAGTTATAAATCAGCGGATCATTAACAGAACTATTTTAGGTATAAGTCTTTAGTTTTTAAATGTTTCTAATCGTGAAAAAATGCAAAGCAAGTAAACGAAGAAACAATGGTTGTGCATCGGCTTCTGAAAATGAATGATAGTTTGAATTAGGTATTTTTAATTTTGCTAACCTTCTATTCTAATTTCTACCAGATTTAGAAACAAGTAAGGGTTAGATTTAAATTTCCGCATAAATGTAGGTAGGTGCCAGCAAAAAAATTGTTGAGCACTGTATTTTGGATATCGCTGAGCATCTCTTAGGAAGAAAAGATACAGCTTGTCGCAAATAAATTTACAAATTTTTAAGAGGCTGTAGTTTGAATACTATTTATATTCATAAGGTGTCCATGAGTTCAGTAACAACGTATTCTGGATACAAAAAAATAGTTCTTGCTTTTTTGAATGAGACCTGTACCAGCCTCCTAGCACCAGTAGTATTTAAATCAAAGCCTTTAAAATGTATACATTGTTTGGAACACCCTGTAAGCACATTGTTTGTTTGGAAAAGATGTTCATAGAGTAGGTAAGCGTGAACTTTATTCCATCAACTGCCACTGGCCTTTTGTTGGGACGCAGTTTTTTAATGCGTTATATAATATTAGTGTGACCCACGGTTACGGAACCCCCAAAAAACAGGCATAACTGAAAAAAAATTGGCCATAAAAAAGACAAAATAATGCACCTTAGTACAGCAGATAAAAACTGTTTTACTTAGATCTTACTTACTTAGTAATCTTTGAAAGTCAGGTGGTCTATAGGGCAGCAATATATCTCTGCTTTTCAGCCCTTTCAGGTTCCATAGCTTCCATTTATATCTACATCGCATATTCATGATTGCCTGTTAAATCGTTACTCAAGGGGGCTCACCTACAGAAGAGTAATACACCTAACTTTCCTCCTGCACCATCACACACGTGTAATTTTTACTGGGGTCAAACATTAAAATTCTGAGGAAACCTACGAAAGTATTTGTGCACTAACGAATATTGGTCATAGAGTTACAACACTTCGTGCCTACCTCTAGCCAAATATTTTTAGAAATGTTCGAAAAATTCAAGTGGAGGTTGTTTAGAAGTAAATAAGACAGTATAATTTATGGAAATTAGCTAGCGTGTCCTTAGTGCACAGTTTTTGATTCACTTTGTTTATCACAAACGAGCATCTTATTTGTGCTATGCAGCGTTTTGAAGTCATCCAATAGATATTAGAGCTTTGCGCTGAATAAATGCCAAAGTTTAGAAAGCGTTAAAAGTAAACAAATGAGTGCATGTTTAATTCTTAGGATCGCTTGCTGACGCGTGGAAACAAGGAAAAATATAATTTTAGTAACTGTTATATTCGCAGTAGTGCTCGCTGAAGCTTGAGAAGAGTGCGACATTATATGATAGTAAAGACAGTCCTCCAGTTGTGTTATTCAATGCTAGGGAAAATAGAAACGCCTTCGCTGGTATCTTTCTTGAGAGGCAATTGTGGTCAGTATGGCCCTGGGGTAGATCGTTTGAGGCGTGACCGTAAAAATGATCACACAATTAGCAGGGCTTTTGTCGCCCATTTGCACTAGAGCTCGTTCCCGGGCTTCCTATATAAGCTTGTGGTGCTCTAACGGCACTCCTACGTCCTTTAGCATTTAGTTTCTCTGTTTCGCGCCTCACAAAGACAAACCTAATGGAATCTATTACCTTGCTTGATGTGGCCCAAAAGCAAGCTCTGCTCACCTGCAAAGGCTGCTTAAGATACACACGCAAATATTAGCTCCATGATGCAGGTGCGCGACATTCGCTCTGCTGTATGAGCTTCGCACTTATATCCTCAGGGATAACTTCGGAGTTCCTGCTCTTCATCGTCAGTACCTGTCAGTCCTGATACCTTTAACTGCCCTCCTCTTAACATTTCCCATTGCATTCTACTCTTCATTGTCCACTTCTTGACACTTATTGTATTCTAGTTGATGCTCCTGATACTCTTCATCGTCCACTTCTTGTATTCTAGTTATGCTCTTGATACTCTTCATTGTCCACTTCTTGACACTCATTGCATTCTAGTTATGCTTTTGATACTTTTCATTGTCCACTTCTTTACACTTCTTGTATTCTAGTTGATGCTCCTGATACTCTTCTTTGTCCACTTCTTGACACTTATTGCATTTTGATTAATATTCTTCATTGTGATAATGAAGCATTTCAAAATAGCTTACTGAGTAGGATTCAGAAAATATTTTAAAATAAGTGGGAAATTCATTCTCAAAATTGTTAAGAAGTAGCTCCTCTGTTTATTTCAGAATCAGCAACTTGGCTAAGGTAAAAATTTTCTATAGACTCTAAATCTGGCTGATTTCTTTCCTGTGTCACCCAAAATGCAATCAACATGAAAACATTGTAGCACAACATGTTTCTTGATAAATTTACAGAGGTTGTGATCATGAATTGTGATTGTGATGGGAAAAATAAGACTATCTCATAACGCAGTCTCGCGCTCGTTCTGTCCAGACAAAAAACACATCTGCATACCTCCTTGAAAGCAGTTGCAAGATATTCAGAGTCATGTGAACTCGTTTAAACTGTCACGTGGATCTACGAGGGATAAAACAGTAACAAAACTCGTATCACGTGGGTCTACGAGAGATAAAACAGTAACAAAACTTGTAATGACACCCTACCTCCGTTACGAAAGCTTGTGTGTCAGTGCCTCGCTACAGTTAGCGAAAATATATAATTCTTAATGAATAGTCAAGCTGAAATGCAGGATTTTTACGATGATGGCCTCCAGAAAATTTTGAACATTGCACTTTGTGGTTCGACGAGCACTTAATGAATCAGATGGTTGGAGTGCTGAGCATGTGCATGTTATTTCTAAAATCCCTCCGTGTTGACAATTTCATGTTGGCAATGTGATACCACGTTGACAAAATTATACCATGTTGATAAAATGATACCGTGTTGACAATTTCATGTTGACTAAATTATACCATGTTAACAAAATTACCATGTTGGCACTCAATGGACCAGAGAGTTGGAGTGGACGATACGTGCATGTCCCATTTTATCAAAAATCTGAATTATATGTCATAGTTACTTGCTAACATTCGAAGCTCCACTGCCATAAGTTACTTCTCATAGAATGTGACAGTTCAAAACGCTTGAACTGCACTTAACTCAGCGTAACTTAACTCAGCGTTGTGCGTGCTTATGTACACACAAGTTTACTAGTTTCTCAACGCGAGAGATCTTCTTTAAACCATAGTAAAACAGTGACTACCGTTGAAAGGAATGAAAGTTCATCAAGATGAGTACCACCTAACCTTCATGTCTGTAATTCATTGCCTAGTATTGTCAATTGTGGATATACAGGATGCAGTTTCTTTCAAAGAAAGGAAGTTAAGTTGCCGCACTCTGTACATACATTATCTAATAACCATACAATGCGAGTTAAGGTCACCATCGGGTCCGTCAGCGAGCTTTTGGCCGTCATCGTTCTTTCATGGACACAGCTTTCCGGGCGGACATCAGGGTTCTTCTTCTGAAGCTTGAACCCTTTGTCTAATAACTGTACCGCCACTGTTGAGTTAAACTGTCGAATTAACTTCTCTCGGCAGCTCTACCTAGAGTTACCATCAGAAGAAAAGGAGTTAAAGAAAAGCTGACACAACGCTACTCGTACGTATAGAGAGCTTAGCAACAGGTTCATGTTTCATTCAAAGCCCTGGCCATATGAGAGCAGTAACTTTCTGTGCTACACGCCCGCACAAACTCGTGTTTACCTTCTAATATTGAAGATGGGTTCGTGCTCTTTCCCAAGGACCTAAATGAACCTAATTTAGCAGAGGTATGGGGCGCCTGTCACAGTGCGGGTGCTTTTTTGATGTGAGTACGTGGCAACGCTTGACATTTGTACGCATAAATTAAAGTGCATGGAGCTATTTTCATTCAGAGCCTTTTCGTTACAATTGATGTCTCTTAGTTATATTATTCGCTATTGCTGTACTATTTGTAAATATTTTTTCAGTTTAACGTAAATCTTCGACAACATGCAATAGTCACACTCTTCTCTACTTTTTAAACCTTTATTCAGGGGCGTAAGAAGATCTGTGTACCATGAATTTAAGTATGACGTTTGTTTTGATCCAATCTGGTTTTCATTCATTGCTTGAACTCAACTCAATGACATTCATAGACAGAAATAATACTCAGCCTATTGAAGCTGAGTATTGTTTTGGCGTAACTCGTCTCATTATGTTTCTTCGGACCCATAATTAAGAGACCTCGTGAGACACAGTCGGCCCCTGAAGCATGCCGTGTATTCTGATTACAACTGAGACGGTCTTTTAATCAAAGAAACTCGTGCAGATTTGGCAGAGCAGGCATTTTGAAGCACAATTTTACAACAGCGAAATTGAAATATTTGTCGTATCGTTCCAGAAGTTAGTGAAGTAAAATAAAAGAATTTCTTAGCCGATGCGTTGCTTCAGATATTATGATGTAGGATTTACTTAGAGATGTAGTATTTTGGGATCAGTCTTTTGTTTAACATGGGATGTATTTCTAATGAAACACAATGATTTAAGCGAACATGAATTCTTTAGATTCTTATATAGTTGTAGAACTTTATCAGATTTGAAGAATATCGAAAGACAGAATTCATTCACAAATCTGTCTGATATATTCAGATAATTTGGAAGATAGAAGATAGTATTAAAATAAAGAAACTTGGTGAAGGTAACGATAAGAATGAAGGACTAAAAAATGTGATATTAGACATGACACCCTCTAAAGTAAGTACGATTTCTCTTGATATTGTATTTTTGTCAAACGCGAAGTCAATATAATTTGAAGAGAAAATTTATGTTAACATAAATCTTTTTTTAACGTGTTATTCCTCAAGCTTGTATTTTTTAGACCTGTGGAGTAGTTACCTTCACGAAATTTCTCTCAAAACACAAAAACAAACTTACTTGATAGGTTAACCCACGGTAAGTTTCACATACAAAATCGCCCACCAAACCATACTTCAAAAATTCACTTCACGGCACAGATCTCTCACTTTGATGTATTATATTAGACGCAAGGACTCTGAAAAACACAACCAAAAATCCGGTTTTAGAATAAAAGAGCAACAGGTGAGTTTGCCTCAAGGAAGTGGTGATTTAAGAACAGTAATTGCATTCTCTAGTTCGCATGATTAACTTAAACATGACACGTGGGATGATGAAATACAGCAGCACTTTATTGCTCAATAAATGCAGCGTACCAAATTATACTGTCAGCAATTCATCGCTAAATGAAAGGTAGGTATCAACAGTATACAAGTCATCTAAATCATTGGCAGGTTTCAACAGTATACAAGGCATCTGAATCATTGGTAGGTATCAACAGAATACAAGTCATCTAAATCATTGGTAGGTATCAACAGTACACAAGGCATCTAAATCATTGGCAGGTATCAACAGTATACAAGTCATCTGAATCATTGGCAGGTATCAACAGTATACAAGTCATCTGAATCATTGGCAGGTATCAACAGTATACAAGGCATCTGAATCATTGGCAGGTATCAACAGTATACAAGTCATGTAAATCATTGGCAGGTATCAACAGTATACAAGGCATCTAAATCATTGGCAGGTATCAACAGTATACAAGGCATCTAAATCATTGGTAGGTATCAACAGTATTCTGTGAGTGAGCAGATTACCTCACCATGCAGACTAATCTCAGACGACGACTTGCAAACAACTACACAATAATACACACAAGTGTCTGGTGCGCTGCGTTACGGTAGATCGGATGTTAACATCCTCTGCGTAGAGATAAGTGCTCTTGATTTACATGGCGGTATCAAAAGTCATTAAAAACTGGGTCGTGTCCTTGCTCCCAGATCCTTTAAATATAGTATCAGTTATTTAGTTGCTGAAGTCGAAGAATTTTGTCTTATATCTAATTTGTACTGCTTAAAGGAAGACATCAGTCAAGATCTAGTCATATTGTGCTATGAATTGTTTGTTTAAAAAAATAAATTTAATTACTTGGGAGATTAGTAACCTAATACTCATGTGCAAATGTGCGTTAGGAGTCAAGGTTAATACTATGTGAGCGAAAACTGTGAACTTAAATGACGTACATTACCGTAGAAAGCCTTTAGCTGTCAAAATCAGATAACATTTTAATATTCTCTCCTAAAATTTCTATTACAACGTGTCATATTTCCTACATCAATTACATCAGCCAATTGCATCGACATCACTCCAGACAATGTCGTACCATGTTACCAGTACCATAATCCTAACCTCGACACTTCTGCATACCTACACTGTGTATACAGGATACACGCGTTCTGATACACAGACAGAACAGCATCAATACGAATAGATACATATACTGGACCCCCGTTTACACTGCATACAGACGCACCCCAGGGAGCGTGCCTGTCACCAACACTTTACAGCTTCTATACCCACGATTTACCGCCCCCATTACCCAATACCGATTACATCTGTTTTGCAGACGATATCATTCAAATAACTTTTGGTAAATACCTCCCCCACTATGCAGCTCAAAAAACCATGCACGCAATAACACAAATCAACACATACGAAAGTACCTAAATGGAAAATCGAAATTAATATCAAAAAGTTCAAAATTATCCCCATCAACAGATATAAAACAGCAGATATCATCATAGACAACACATACCTCCCACACACACAAAAGGCACAGTTTTAGGACTTCAATTTTCACTTTATGGATTTAAAAATCAAATAACGTCCAGATGAGCAATAGCAAACAACAACCTCAACAAACTACGTAGATTCTCCCACCTCTCTCAATCTACCAAGAAAAAACTATATATGGTATTTGTTAGATCTGCATTAATATACTTAGTCATCCCCCTGCACACGTTATCTCCATCAGCCATATCAAGCTTACAGAAAGTACAAAACAGAGTCCTCCGCTACATAACCAACACAAGATGGACAGATTTTGCAACAGCCAAATTCCTTCACGAAAGCACAAATATTCCACCCATCAACATCCTTCTGCACGAATACACAAATAAAATTTGGTCCAATTTACTAAAAATAGACATACAACAATACAATAGTCTCACGCTCCCGCCTGAACTTATCAACAAGCAGCACCATAGATTCAAAAGTTCGAAACTGCATGCCCTGGCCCCTGCACCACAACCAAGATACCTATAACAGATCACGAGCAAAACAGGACAAAAAGGCCAAGCGCAGTCGCGTTCAGAGATAACGGGGTTTCAACGCGGGGAGGCGCTCGGCCTAAAATGGGAGGGTAGTTGAAACCCCGGGTCCTGTGTGGAGAGTCAGACAGCATGACGTTGACTTAATAAGACAACAGCGTAGTATCCACCAAGATGACAGAAGAACATTAATGAAATTCCTACTATTTAGATCTCCTAAATTTTACATCAAAATAGTCAGGACACCCCAACCACCAACTTTAACCACATCCTAAACCTAAAATTCCTACCCTCATCCTTGCCCTTGCAAATTCCTTAACCTTGTAACCCCACCTGGAACTTACCCTAGTCCAACTTGTATATATGTAAATCTGTGTACATATGTGCATGTGTGCATATAAATCCTAACTTATCTGCCTGTCAATACCCTTATCCTCATCCCCTGTCCTGTTTTCACTCCATAACCTAAAAACCTGATCAAACCTAATCACTCAAAAACCTCCCCCGGTCAAATTTTGTACACATGTTAAAACTATGTACATTTGTGTATGTGAAAAAAAAATTAAAAAATGTATATGTGTATATGTATATATCTGTATGTATATGTGTATAAAAAAGTACATATATATGTATGTGTGAGTGTATGTATATGCATGTACAGAAAAATTAATAAAAAATAATGATGAAAAAAGCACATCTGCATAAAATTGTAAATATTTGCAAAATATGTACATGTGAGCCACTATAAATACTGTACATATTTGTAAATACAAACCCTTGACGGGTATATGTATATAGGTAAATATATACTCAGCTGTTAATCCGTCTCCATTAAAAAATTTTCATGGCCACCCAATTCTGCGCAATGCGCTTTTTTCGCCTCCTACTCTCCCTTTCCTCTTCACTTCCTGTTTCTGGTACAATCTGTACCAAACTCTTTTCTTTAGCTCTTTCCCGGTGGCACTGACCGACTGACCATACGTTTTCGTCCGTCAAGAAAGTATGACTATGATAGTCATACTTTTCACAACGTCGGTTATGATATTAAAATTTATTTCATTACTAGTGTACCCAGCAGTCAAAAATGGCGGCCACCGTAGTCGAGTGGTCTGCGGCCCGTGTTCTGTATCGGGTCTCTGCTTGTGCAGAAAGACTGCGAGTTCGAAACCCGGCAATGAATACGAGCTGTTTTTCGTTTCACGCCGTGAGCTCGCACTTATCGGTAAGCCCTCGTTGGATGGCCCATGGACACATCCCAGGATCGTCGCATGGAGCTCACCATCATCCTTACTCTAAGAATATTAACCTTAAGAATTTGAAAAACCAATGTACTAAATGTCTATTTACTGTGTACTTGATTGGAAATAAAGACTGTTTGTTTGTTTTAAATACTGTTGGAAAGATATTAAATAAAATTACATATAAGAACGCAATGCAATATATTTAGTTTTATATATATTTACAAAGAACAAACGTTTTCATTGAGTATTTCTTTAATGACAACATTCCTAGTGAAAACTAAGACACTTAGTTTTCTACTGCTGCAATTGACTGAATTTGACTCTGCAATTCGTGCCATATTCGAGTACAATGTACCCGAATCGTAGGGCAATATCCCGCCGAACTCGGTATCCACGATACGGACTCGAGTATATAAGGATCTGGATCTCTCTAATTTTTTTGAAAGTGACACCAAACATATAAATAAATATATAAATAAATAAATAAATATATAAATAAATAAATGTATAAACACACGACGGTCATTCTTAGTAAGGTTAGATTAATTATTATGCGAAGAAATTCAGTCTGCAATCCGTCTTTCATTATTTCTGTTGGAATAAATAAAAACCGCTATGAAAAAAACACCAGTAAATTGGCCTCCAAGTGCTGACAACTTACCCTCGGTGTGTTATGAAGAAGTCAAGTTAATGAAACTATGATTAGAAGAAGTTTCTTATTCTAATGATGCGTTATTTATCAAACTCAATGCATGCTAAATATGACATGTGTAGTAAATGGACGGTGATCCACCCTCGTAAAGAAAGAAGTCAGAATTATATACTTCTTTTCAATAACTTTTGAAAAATTCTTATCATTTTACACCTCGAATTGTGGTGTCTTGAAGAGAAAAACTGCACGTGACAATGAAATATTTTTTTATAAGACTAATATGATGGATTTGTTTCATCTTTCGGACAACTCAGAGAATATTTTTTTGCAGGCGCATATTTTTAGAGACCAGAGTTTAAAAAATTTGAGATCATGCAAATTTACCTCAGTGAGAAATAGAATTGCTGACAAGGGCTCTCAGAAATTTTCATGTTTGAGAGAAGAGAGTGAAATAAGAGGAAAGAATAAATAAGCTGAGTATGCACAGGATGATAAAAAAGGGGATCTAAATTTTATTATAATTTCTTGGTCTCTAGTATACCAATTCCATGCATGATATGAATGCTCATTTTGTTATCGCATAGATTAATCAAACATGATCCTGTTTGATTAAAGCAAACGACAGATGCAAGCAAATACATGCAATTGGTATTCTAGACTCTAATAAATAGGAATACACTGTGTGAGCTTCGATGAGTCCTGTAGATAGAGTGAGGGACTTCACAATGAGTTATACAAGAGCTCATGATGCTTGAGAAAAAGTTTATTTTAATATTTATTACGTTCTGAATGAATTTATATTGCATTAATCTAATGCAACGAAACCTTGAACAAATAAAGTTTGGATAATCTCCGCGTAAAATACCATACAGTAAACTTAAAGAACTAATGCTAGTGATATCAATAATGCGTGAACTCCCTCATGAGTTTTTGAGCCTAGCTTTCATAGAAATAAAATTAGGGTGTGTGGCTTAATTTTTAAACACCAAGCATCTGGAATAACTGTGTTTTTTACGCAATTAATATAGGTAGGGGTAAGTCTGTGAGAACATGAGTTCTTTCCTCATAATTGCGTGCATGGAACTCAGTAAGCAATCCTCTTCAATACCAAATTTTGTGTCTCGAAAGCAGCATTTTAGTGAATTAGTTTTGCTTCACACTGTGGTGAGGATTGAGCCCTTCCTGAATATTACAAAAAGCTAATAACGGGTTAATATGAATTCAACATAAATAACACAAAGTATTTAAAGCTAAAATATAGTTTTGGTGTGTCTTTGCTTCATTATGGCACTGAAGCTGATTTTGATCCTTCTGTACTGTGAAATGGTAGTATTTAATCCATTGAACAGCAATTCGATTACCCGACGGTAGAAGAAATCAAGAACACAATTTCTAAGTGAATTAATTACTGAGCTACTCAAAGCAGCTTGGATCCCTTATCTAAATATCACAATTTTGCAGAACAGACACTCATCTTTGCTTCTGTAAACTGACGTTAATTTTTTTAACATTTTACGCATACGAATATGGGAGTAGAATCAAAGAGCAACTTTGAGTGATTACAATAAACTTGAGCAGCAACAACGACTTTGCTTCGTTCATGTGCTGTCAGTGTACTGTGCTTTCAGTTAAATCCTTCAAGTATGCCTGTTAGTTAGACCTGTGAGGCCCATTTCTACCCTGTTGGGTAGAATGGGGCTGTTGATGAACACCTGGTTTTTCGTGGTTAACATCACTAAGAGCATTTTGCAATCACTTCACTCTTTTGGTTTCGCGTAGGAGGACTATTTGAAAAAAGGGAGGAATTAACGGTGCATCTTGTATTTTCTTTTTAGGCAAGCATTTACTGAGCAACATCGTTATTAAACCAAAAAATGTGTAAACGCGTCACACAGCTAAAGAATTGAAGCGTAAGCTTTGAGAAAAACTGGAACCTGCTTTTGGCAGCTGTTCTTTAATATGGATGACAGAAGCCATTCTCAACAGCCGCTGCTTGGCGTCAGGGGACATGCATCTCCCGTCATAACGTGCGTCTTCTCATATGAAGGCCGACGTGTGACCCAGAAGCAACTTAAGCTTAAAGAAAACAAGGTTCAGTTTCGCTCTAAGACGACAAGATTGCAGTTATTGGAGACCGTGATTGTTTGGCTCAGGAAACATCCTTCAGGTTCCTTTTTGGCAATGAAGTTGTGTAGTTCTTAGCACAAAAGGGATTAGTCTGTCAAGCCATGTGTGAATAGAATTGCTACACTCCAGGATAACAACATTGTATTGCATTATGGTAGGATAGGAGTTACATATTTTGAAAAGAACCTTCAGTTGAGCATTGGATGAAAACAACTGAGTAACAATTAAGTAGAATTTCCAGCTGAGAATTAGGAAAACAAGGTTCAGCTTGTTTCACTAAGCAAAGGTAAATGCTTACTAAAATGCTTTCATTAAGACAGAGTTGGAAAAGTTTCAGCTTCGCTAACTAAATCTTCCTCATCATAATTTCTACTTTTATTTCTCAGGTCTTACGAATTTTTGTTCTTTGATTGCGCTTCTTCAAGAAAGTTTGCAGAAAGGTATTTTATCCTCTTTGAAGTGAAATAAATCTCGCGTTGCTGGTGTAAAAAATCCCTTAAATATCTTTTCATTCCCTGAAATATTTTAGATTGATTTTTGCTTTCCTCTCATTTACATTTTTCTCTGATGTGTATTTCTCAAAACTCGTGACTCATATCATTTGCCTCGATAGGTCAATCAATCGTGCTTGTGACTTTCAGAGCTTCATTCCCTTTTTTTACAGCAAATATTTTTTACGTTGGTATGATTTTCCAAAACATTATTCATACTTGAGTATTTATACGGAAGTCTGGCTTTAGCATCATTGTCTATGCGTGTCACCGGTTCACATATGCTATCTTCATGCAAGTGAAACGACCCATAATAACGAAATTTTATTATGATTCTGTAATAGCAAACTATATGTTGAATTGTATATATAGTTATATATACAATTAATTAATTGTACAATTAATTAATTATATATATACAATTCAACAAAGTTCAAAATTTCTCCTAAGCCAGTACAATTCAATCTGCTATTGCTATGGTTTGAAGTGTTTTAGCAGGTGCCCTGCCGTACACTTGAGTAGAATAAAAATGTCCATCAATTCTGGACTGTAAAATGAATGTGACTCATCATCAATAATGACTGGACTAAGCTACCGAGCTTGAAGGCTTTTTTGGTGATATTTGAGATGATGCAGGAAAAAAAACTCGGCATCTTGGACTGGCCCTTGTTTCCGTTAATCGATTTTGAATACCAGTATTTTAGTTGAAATAGAATTTATTTTCTCTCATTGATGAGAGGACCACGCTTTCAAGCAGGGACCCTTTAGGAGTTTCAATTCTAGTAACTGGAAAATTTATCCAATTCTTAACATAATACTGTAAAGATTTCAGTTCATTTATTTTTCCAGAGATTCACTAACGAACTTTCAAAGGATCATCAAAAAATAAAATGAGGGATTTTTTATTTATCTTGGTTTCCTAAATGAGATTCAAATTGAATGGAAAAGCTGATCACAAATAACGCACTATTTTCTGAAAATTTGAATTTTTTGCTGGGACGTAGCACAACGTAAAACAAGATATAGACAAGGATCGAATGATTTATTATGTATGATGCAACCATTTGTTAGGGTGGGACTGTTGAACACGTTTAATTTGAAGTAGGTGTTCACTACAAAACCTAAAATTTTTAGCATGCACGAAGCTGCTGATGGCGGTCTACTAGGTATTTAAGTTATAACACCTCTGATGTTTCAAAATGCACGTACGCTCGTTGTGAATGCGTGATAGAGAATACATGAATGGATCACTGTATCACTCACAGAACGCTAGCGGCAACGGCGACAGTGAGGACTCTTTTTGATACTTAAAATGGCGTATGGCGTCTGTATCTGTGCTTCCATTCAGATGACTGGCACTTTGTTTCAGAATTGAAAATCGACATCCATGTCACATCCATTGTCACAATCTATAAAAAGAAAGTAACATTCATGCAGTGATCAAGCGTCAACATTACCTGACAACATGGCACGTGCGCTGCCTTGTGGTCGTCCGTCAGCATTCGTGGCACCCACCTGGAGGACACTTTTCTCATTTTCAGGTCTTTATGCAGGATTGACTGCATAGATCCCTCAGTAATGTCAACTTTGGTGGCAATGTGTCTCACACCCATTCGGCGATCTTGCAAAACAACTTTCTCTAGTCGCTCGATCATGTCGTCAGACCGGCTGGTGCGAGGGCGAGTCTTGGTTGTTGCCAGTTGCCACTCGACGTTCTGCCGTCTTTGAACTGTTGCACCAACGAACGCACATTAGATAGATCCATGACGCCATCATCACATGATTCACTCAACTGGTGATGAATTTCAATTGGTGTCACACTCCTCATATGGAAAAAACTAATGATTACACGCTTTAAAAGCGTGTGATGAAAACGTGGTCATTTTAAGTTTTAAAAACAGTGTTTGCTCTCGTCGCTGCCAATATAATTCTGTACGCCGCACAGTGCTGTCATCTACGCATTCACAACGATTAAACGAGTATTTGAAAATAAACCGCTTGTTTCTATCTGTTTCCAATCCTGAGAAAAATCATAGGAGGTGTTATAACTTAAATGCAACTCGTATTTCTCATTCACTTCACAGATTTCAAAACCAGTATTCATAGATAAGTGTGCTGTCACTCAATAACTTTCAAGAATATTAGTGCAGCAGTTGTTTCGTGCTTGAATCAATAAATTTTTTTTTCATATATATGATATTTCCCCGCTCTTTTGAGTCTGACTTCATTATACAGGCTTCAGAGCTACCATGTGTGCGAGTATGCATATGGTTGCTGTGACTTTGAAATCATTTCCGTACCTAGTCTAGACGTATGCAGCCTCAGCAACATTTTCAAAATTGAGTTCTAAGCATAGATACATAGCCAGAGGAATGCCTAGATTTTCTGAAACTGACCCGCAAACGGGTCGAGAGGAAAGCTTAACAAATCTTGCAGTCGCTGGAGCATCATCATCTGTCTTAAAATGTTAGCAATAATTGATAACTCTATGACCACAGGTACATGTACTGTATACTCTATCGGGAATAAAATTTGTTTGTTTGCAGTTCCTGCTTCGTTTCATAAATTCTCTGAGGAACACGGAGCTGTTCCAACCACGATTCATAAATGTACCCTAAGGAACACAGGGCTGCTCCCATAACGATCCATAAGTGTACTCTGAGGAACACAGGGCTGCTCCCACCACGATTCATAATTATACCCTAAGGAACACAAGGCTACTCTCACTACGATCCATACGTGTACCCTAAGGAACTCAAGGGTGCTCCCATCACGATTCAAAAGCGTACGCTTAGGTATACGTGGCTGTTCCAACCCGGACACAGGAACATACCCTGAGGGACACACACATAAGCCCACCAGTAAGTGCTGCCGAGGGTCGTAGGAGCGCTGCCCCGGTCGATACCCACTGCCCACACAGGTTCTTGCCCATATACACTCCGTTTGCCCTCCTCTTCTCCTCCAGACCTTGGACCAAAGTTGCACGCATTACAATCAAATTAGCTGGAATTTCTGCAGCGAATAAATGGCATAGTAAGATTAAAGTTTTATTTCCATTAGTACCAGTCAGTGAGAAAACCGCTTCCCTGCTTTGATTGTACGCCGTTTAGATGCAGGTTCCTGTAACTTCAAGAGTTTTACACAAAGCCACAGGCCCTTCAAACAACACTGGTGGCTAATATCATTGGCTATTAGGATTGCTCTCGGTACTTTCATACGACTGAATCAAAATTGTTAATCCGTTATTAGTTTGACCACATAATGTTCTTAAGCGATCGTGATCATCATGTGTGCCGAGTTCGCTTGAGTGTGGGGAGGGTGCACACGAAATGATACAATGAGCTCAGCGTTAGCTAAATT
Organism: Trinorchestia longiramus; assembly: GCA_006783055.1. NCBI lineage: Eukaryota > Metazoa > Arthropoda > Malacostraca > Amphipoda > Talitridae > Trinorchestia > Trinorchestia longiramus. The sequence continues at coordinate 150,315 of VCRD01000411.1, read as the reverse complement.
AGAGAATATAATTGGAGATAAGTTTGAGCAGATTTAACGTGCAATATATCAAGCACATGGCAATAGCCGTATGATTATGATATCAAAATTATATTTGTATCTAGTAGTGAGAAAATTTACGTGCGATATATAATGACTTAGAATGATGATATATGTTGCGTGTTTGGGAAATGTAAAGACTATGGTTACAAATACAATGCTTAAAAATTTCAGTTCCACAAATCAATTTCGAGTATACACGGAGAAATTCTCTCGCCCATTAATGGAGAATGAACTGAACTCCAGATTTTGAAAGCGACTCAATGCCTTCTATCAGAACGTATTAAGCCTCGGATTGTCCGTAGGATTATCCTTTTACCTTTGGCCTTTGCTTTATTTATCGCATCTGCACCAGCCGGTCACTTGGGCAGGGCTCTTTGCTCTCGTTCCATAATAGGCTCGTTTTCAAGAGAGATTAGTTGTGTGGTAACTGGACTTAATTAACCTTATTCATTAAACATCCATCAATAACATCGGTTGCAAAAATTTTGCATTTATAAAAGTTTATAAATCAGAAAAAAGGACCAGGCCTGACAGACTCATGCATTCGATGCTGTATATATTTGTTGGTCTTTCTAGGGTTAATGACGCATTGTTCTACGTGCTGCTCCAGAGGCTCTGTCCAGCACGACGTGCTGAATTGAAATGCCGTCTCAATATTGTTTCATCCAGCGCAGAAACAATGACAATCCGTTCATGTAACTTGAAGAACAATATTGTGTGGATATAGTCAAAGGAATGATTATACCATCAAATATTATGTTGCAAAGTCAAAGGACGACTTGCAGCTCATTTACTTGAAATAATTGGATGTTCTATCATTCAATAAGAAATCAATATCATAGATAAAAGCATGATGGAGAGAGTGTCATGTAAGTCACTAATCAGAATGCATAACATATTGATATAAATACACCAAGGAGAAGTATATAAATTTCATCTTGAACTTTGAAACTGAAGTTACGTTAACAAATGAAATTACCAAGAGGAGGCCATATACAGAAAAGGAGTGTCCGTCTTGCGTGCAGATAATTTTGACCTGATAATACGCTGTACCTTCTCCCGACACGCACTCCTGCAGCAAGTAAACGTCTCTTCAATTTCGGTCCCCTCTTTTTATGCTTTGATCAAATCAGCTACTGTGAAAATATTCACGTGTACACAGTTACAAATAATGCAGTGTAGCACTTCCACTACTTCTCTTTAATTATCTCTTAGGTTTTCTCCAGTTCAAGATGACATAAGAAATGGTTAAGGTAAATGATCTATCACGATGCAGAATTATGAGTTACATCAACGGGAACAATGAAAGATAGGTCTTGAATGAACCTTGGTAGTAATTGGGATTTTTTTAAACGTTAAGGTTTTTAACACGTTTGTTGCGATTGCCTGATTGGTGTAAAACTTCACTTTGTACGCATAGTCACTAGAAGGATCTGAAAAAATTACAGAACCTAACCTAAGTGACCCACCGGTGGGTCGCATCGCAACAAACGTGTTAATGAACTTTGTTAGTTAAATGGGAATTTCTTAAATATTTCTAATGCAGGAGTAACAAAATGTTAACATGAGCTTTGTGGTTAAACATCTTTCCATTGTTGACATATTCTGTTCTTTACGTAGGCCTATATCTTCTGTTATAATATGTATTGAAATAGAATTAGAGGAATAATTCTATGTTAATTAATACGTTGGTAAATTTCTACATTAACAAGCGTGACAGTTGCAGAAATAAAGAAAAAACATGTCTCAATCGTTGTAAAATTAAAACTAATTAAATTATAATGAATTTTAATTATAACTAATTTAAAAACTGCTTAAAAAGTTTTCGTAGGAGTCAGAAAAATGTCGCCAAATATTGTTCTTCCAAGTTTGAACAACATCATGAGGTCTCAGTAATTTAACACTGACTGCAAAATACATGGCGCAAGCCGTTCAAAGAACGGATTTTTCCTCTCATTTAATCGAAGTCAGTTAGCGAATACCGTACACTGCCGTCTAAAAATCAATTGTATGTTAGTTGACGGAAATCGTCGTTGATCTGGCACCACAGGGAGGCTGGTGCAATATCTATTTTATACTAGGACGCTCAACTGCGTGGATTACCGGAATTACACCAGCATAAACTCGCAAAAATTGTTACACACGAGTCGTTGATGATTTACGAGCTTGATGCGTAACTTGATGCATCCCCGGGTGTTGGTGTTGAAGTTACCTTGTGCATTTGATACGTCTGAAGCAAGAAATAAACACAATGTCCTCCTTTGAATTCAGCCAACCTCAAACTTGACTGTCAGACCCCGTGGACTAACAGGGCTGCCCAACGTGTTCACGTTTGATCTCTAGAGACCTCTACGTTAATCTATTGCTAGAAATTATGCTGAAACCAATATCTTGGCTCGCACAGAATGCGTTGACGTTCCCTTGACACACGCATGACATCAAACATAGCTTAGAGTAAGACACGCATGAAACTGTTGACCTATAATTATGCACTGGCTGCTAGAAATATTTACTCAATGGATTGGTACTCATCGTTGTGGTATTGACACTTTACTCACGTAGATCACTTCTTGCTAATTCTCTGAGGTCTCTTCACGCCTGACTTTTTTCAGATCTCAGTTTAGGCGTATAATACTACAGTACATATTTAATTCATGTTTTATTGACCCCTTGAAATTATAATACAAAATGTCAAGGAAATGAAATACCTAATCATTTACCTGCAGCCTACGACTGGCCAGTTATGTGGGAGCCCTTTCCCTTAATAGCTTATGCAACACACCTACTAACACCATCTTAATTTAATGCATGCAATGAATACTGCAATGTATCTTCCTTCTAGCGCTTGATAAACTGATTTCCGGCGCGATAATTTAAGAATGACTAAGATAAAGGCCATAATCTCGTGACGATTTCTTAGAGTCAATTTTAGAGTCCCATTAATCAATTGTTTATTAATCAGCTTAATCCCAATTCCCACATCAAAGAATCATCGTGCGGGTTCCCTCTTCCACTCGGTGTTCACTGAGCTCCGATTCCAAATCGTGTAGGATCCTTGATGTCAGAGAAAACGTCTTCTTTCACGAGAAAAGACCCACCACATGTGGCAATCCACCAAGGATTCATTCATCTCCAGACCATATCACTATTTCGTTTATTCCATCTCCATACTTCTGACTTTGACATCCTCATTTGCTTAAAATTGGTAATTTCTCTCCCTGAATTGTATTCAGTTTAGGAATATATATTTAGCCTCGGAGGGATTGTATAACATTTAAAGAGCACGTGACTCCCTGTTTCTTGATCAGTTGTCGAGAAATCCCCTAAATTTTCGAAATTTATCGATTGATTACTTCGGCGGTGTAGTATGCTTGATTTTTAACGTGGTCTCTTTGTATGATAAATCCATGGCTGATTTCCTTTGCATTTCATTTCCACAATTTTCTAACCTACCCTCTCCATACTAACAAATTGTTTTTTGTGTGTGTGTGTTTTTTCTATGCCCCGCTTGGGTCTCTTCACGTATTCGTTTCAACTGTTAGCACGGGTCTGATCTTACGCTTCCGTTTTTAGTTTTAAATCCTTTTTTCATCCTTCTTTTATTTTATTGTCGTAGCCAACTGTGATTTAGACTTCTTGTGACGAGGCTGTTCCTTGTTCGAGACTACACCCACTTTTGAACTTTTCTTGTTCGGGTTGAAATGAAGCTCCAGTAATCTCATGCTTTTTTTAGTCCGCACACTTTTTGCATGTGTTTTTAATGGCCTGCGTTCATGGCTTTGTTATTACAAAGCTTGTTTTCCTTGCGACAGTTGTATACATTTTGAGTCCCTCTCGGCGTAGAGTGATTGACTCCTTTGACGTGGAGTGATTACACACGTAAACCAATGCTCCGTTCGAGAGTAAACTTTCAACCTTGACTGATGGCCCAATCTTCACTGGGTTAGTGTTACAAATTTCACTAGTACAGTATTACTTCAGAAAAATCCCTATTTCTCACAAGAACACATTATTTTCATAACAATGATCACGAAGAACCTTTTGTTTATGTCTCGATTTAGAGTTTAAATTTTCCACAAGAAGTGATTTTAGTAGAACAATCGTCCTCAGAGAGCACACATCGACTGTGAAATATTCAGAATAATAATTAATAAGTATGGATCTCTCAGTAACAGTTGGGAAACGTTCCTCTGTCATAATTCCGTTTGCCATGATATTTACCATACACATTTTGATGAGGAATGCAATTCCTAATCTTTGCGATCACAACAAAATCATACCGGACCGAATTCAAGCACTTGACTATCTTTATTTTCTGTCCTACATATTTTCAAGCGTTTGTTAGTATCTGTTCCTGGTAGTAAGAGATCCATCATCGAGGAGTTTGTAGGCACTTAACAAAGGTGTCAAATATTGCCATGGGTTCCCAGGTGAGTAAAATTTAATTAACTGATTCAATTTCTGGGCACGATGAACAATTTTCGATGAACGGGATCAAGTTATCGCAAAGAAACGTAAATTAAGATTTACTAAAAGAATATAAGTTCCATTCATGTAGGGTAGCCAAACGTTGCTTCTGACGTGGCACGCTATTTTTACACTGTTGTTCATATTGAAACTGATCGACATTGAAAAGTGTTCAAATACATTTATACCAATAGTCTCTGAGCATTTTAAAACATTGGCGTCATTGTAGAATTGCTTTCAAAAATCTTTTCATATGTGTCATCCGTTCATCTCTTCACACACTCAATTCACGCCAAATTCGCAAGGGCTGATAAAAACAAATGCGAGTCCAATATATTGTTCCAAAGCACACTTGGCTTTGTTTGAACACAGGCGTCGTTTTTAATTAAAACAAGCAGTATACTTTTGGGCGAGAAATTTTTTACCTGGTGTAAAAACTCTGCATTTGGAGGGAAATTTACTTGAAAATTTAGTCAATAGCACACACACGAATACCTTGTTGTTTTAACTCCATAAATAACATTTGAACAATAATATTGTTTTTGTCTATAAAGTTCCCGGAACCAACAAGAAATCAAGCTCACACTTAACTTTAAACAGTTTTTTCCCAGTTTCAAAATTTGCTATATTTTTCCCAGTTTCAAAATTCGCTATATTTTTCGCAGTTTCAAAATTTGCTGTATATTTCTTATCAAAACTTCGCTCCGTTGGTTCCAAACTCATTAAAGTGAAGAGAGCGTTTGTTGTGCGACACCTTCTGTAGTCAAGTCTGCTTCCTGAAGCTCATCAACGAAACGAGGGGTCATAGTCAACCGGAAATTCAGAACTCGAATACCAAACAATTATTGAAACAGAAGAGGCGAGTCTGATTTCTTCCCCAGTGCTTATCAATCAAGTTTCAAAGGTCTGTGTACTACTGTAGTCACTAACGCAACGGTTGTATTCAAACAATGTATTCGTTGTATTTAATTTCATGAGGCTGTGGAGCAGAGCATTGATCAAATAAATCTAAAGTTGGCTATCGATGAAACCAACGCATGTTGAAAATTGTTTCTCGTATTTAGGAAGAGTTACTCGTATTTTTTGTCAATAAATTGTTTGCATTGCGTGTTTTTACATTATTCTTTGAATATTCTGTTTGGGAAGATGGTTTAACTTTGCTTAATGAAAATTTCGGAAGAAGTTGAAGCGTAAAAATTATACAATATTGGTAATGAAGATTGGGATATACGAGTACAACGAAGAGGAACACCGAAGTCCTGTCAAATGAGCATTTATGAACTAGGTGTTCGCCGAGACCATCCAGCGCTCCGTACACATACAAAGACAAGCGCTGCGTAAACGTTTTCAACACGTCACAAACGCTGTAGGAAACTCTCGTCCAATTACTGATCTTCTGTAAACATGATTAAGCCAGCGCAAACTCATCGGTAATAGTGGACACTCGTGTGCCTGTCACTCTACGAGCAACAGGGATGGACCAACTATACGAGTACAACCAATGCGGCGGCTGTTCTAGGTGTTAGTTTTGGTCACAAAAAAATGTCTTCAGTTTAAATCCTCTTACCGATAATCAAAGATGCAGTGATGCTTAAATCTTTAAGGAATATACGAGCGAGATGATGTAGAATTTAATTTCACCTGAGGAAAGACTCCAATTACTCGACGATAATTTACATTATGTACGAGCCCTTAATATACCAGAGGCGTAAATGATTGGTAGAATTGAACTCTAAAAGCCTACGGATAACTCCCTCTACATTTAAGTTCACTTTGAAATAATAAACAAAAATTTCTAGCCTATAATTTTGGAAGAACGAAGGAGGTTATTTGGTAATCCCATACGAATCAATAGAATTAACGCTAGGCTAGAACCCCATTAAGAGTGCATCCTCTTATGTGACTGCGACGCTAATGGTTTTGGCAGAATTACAGCGGTCTTCCTCTACGGCTGCTATAGGTACCGTTTCTTTCTTTTCCCCGTCAGGTTAATCGTGTCTCAACCTAGGATTTCCTACTCTTTTTCCCTCTCGCCTGCTGCTGCTGTGCAGCCGGTGCTCTCTCTCTTCCCTCGGTAAGTAAGCATACATAACTTCCCTCTCTCAGTCTGCCCCTGCGCCTGCCCCTGCGTCTGGAGTCTGGACTTGCGCTCTCTATTATGTCTCCTCGTGTACCGCCACTCTCTAGCTGTTGCCTTCCGTGTGTGGCTGCAGCTGTCAGCGGCGTCTCGCTCTCTGTTGTGTGTCTCATGCTCTCTGTTGACAGGGACTTGTGATCGAGCCTTCTGTTGTTTTTCAGGAGTGACGTGTGATCGAGTCTTCTGTTGTTTTTCAGGAGTGACGTGTGATCGAGTCTTCTGTTGTTTTTCAGGAGTGACGTGCGGGTTTTGTTGCAATAAAACAAACAAACAAACAACTTTATTTCCAATCAAGTACACAGTACATAGACATTAGTACATTGGTTTTTCAAATTCTTAAGGTTAACATTCTTAGACTAAGGATGATGGTGAGCTCCATGCGACGATCCTGGGATGTGTCCATGGGCTTACCGATGGGTTGAGGGCTTACCGATAAGTGCGAGCTCACGGCGCAAAACGAGAAACAGCTCGTATTCACGGCCAGGTTTCGAGCCCGCGGTCTTTCTGCCCGAAGCAGAGACCTGATACCTAACACAGGTCGCAGACCACTCGACCACGGTGGCTTAATAATAATGTGTGGCTAGACTAGAATAATGTATGGCTAGACTTCTGTCAGGGGCTTGTGACTGAGCCTTTTGTTTTGTGTTAAGTGAGATGTTAGAGCTCTGTTGCCTACGGGTTATGACTGGAGATTCTGTTGTCTGCACCAAGTGACTGTTTATTGACTCAAATTATCTCCCTACGAGCTCTTGGTTATTGGTGGTGGTCATAGCTCTCTGTTCCATCTGTCATGCAACAGATGCTCTCTATTAAATTTTTGTTCGTGACTAACGATCACCGCCACTCCAACAGCTGGAATAGTTATGGCTGTTGTATGGCCCGTCAGCTGAGACCTGCATAAGGAACATTGAAACTTATATTTCATTTCATGTGTCGCTGCCTCAAAAAGTCTGCATCGTAATCTCTATTGTTGTCCATCGTAGTCTTTGTTTTGTGTTGTTCAGCAGCGGTGTATTAAAATTACATATTTTTAAATACCTTAGGATTTCAGATGAACAATTTGTAAACTATACCTGTAAAATAATTATGTAGCTGTGAGTAATAATTCACTCTGAGTAAGATGTTTTGAGAAAATCGTGCAATAGCGATTGTTTATTTATATGTTACACACACAACATTAAGCGCACGATGTTGTACGTGCTTACATATTCGAGAGCTGAAAGTTTAGCTTAGGTTTAATAAAGACTGGAAAATGTTTTAGGTAATTTAGCAGCTAGTTTTCTATTTATTTTTATTCTTATGAGTGAGATTCGTGAGATCGATTCGTCATTTACTACAATGCCCATTACGGCATGGGACTTGGGTAACAACCCAAGAATGGACCAAACAGCTCGTTTCTATTGCCTTTACCCATTCTCGACCGACTGGACTACGGGTATTATTATATCATAATAAAAATTAGCAGATCTATGGGTGCCTACAGCCCTGTACTAACGTCCCCCTATGGTCCTAAAACTGACCACGAGCACAGTTCGGAATCAAGCCTCTGATCGTTTACCGAACAGAAGAAGTGGGTACACCACTAATCCGTTATCCAATCATACATCGATCTTAGTCCTTCGTTTATTAGGGAAGTCATCACGCATGGCGCACGGTTTGCTCTCCAGAAAGGCCTGTCATTCAATTGAATTACTAGTTTCAAACAGGCAAGGTCACGTCTTGCAGGAGTATCTCTGGTATTGAGGTGCAAGGCCATTGGTTGTGAGGTTAGAGAAAGCAGAGTTGCCAGATGCTGAGTGGTTTTCGTGGCCAAATTTTAGTTGGAAAAAGCCAAAATAAGCCAAATGTAGTTTTGACATATACGAGTAGAAAATATGTCTAAAACTATCTTAATTTAATAAATGAAAGAAAAATGTTAGACTGACTCCAAATCTTGCCTCAAACAGGTTTAAATTTTTCATAATTTAATCAACGAAAGAAAAATGTATTACCTGACTTTACTTATTTTATAAAAGAACATCAATATATGCAGCTCATCTTCGTCATTCGGGTCTTCTAGCGAAGAGGGAAAAACTGCTTTGACGTCGCCAAAAATACACTATCAATCTTTTCGTCGATTTTAATGTTCGTGTTAGACGAATCTTGTGTTCGGTCAATCATCAAGCACCATATTAGACCGCGTCCGTGTTTTCCAACTTGTTGGAAAACACGAACACGAACACGACATTCGTCATGGAGGGCGAGTGGCGTAGAACGGATATTTTAGTATTAATCGAGTCTTTAAAGGAAAACCCATGCTTTTCCGTAGCGTTGAAGCCACTTTTTTGTCCATTTGGTCCTTGCCTTCATAGCCTGAGCCTTCTTAAATTTCTCTTTATCAATTGCAAGGGCTAATAGCATTGTTGATACTGCCAACTTTTTCTTCTTTATTAAATCATCCATCATGAATATTTCCAATTTTACAGTGCTTAATACTTCGTACAAATTATCTGTAAAATAACAATGATATTAACACTAAAAATTACATATATGAAGAATGAAAATTATATGAACAATACAAATTAAACGAACAATGAAAGTTTACAAAACCTTGAAAGTCAAATAAGAGATTTTATACTCACATCATCATTTCTTGATTCATTAATGAATATTTCAACAATATCTCCCCTATTTTTTCCACATTTCAGTGAGAATGTGTATCCAAAATCAAGGGCAAAACAGAACATGTTATGCAGACTGGCAGATTTGATCATCCTTTCTGTGTTGAGATACTGCTCAATTAAACACAAATTCTAGCTCTAGATTTCTAAAAATTTAAAATAACATTTTATTTAAAACTCTTTAAATAGAAATTCAAAGTAACAATTCCATAAACTAATAGTATATCATGTCAAAGTATCAGAAATATCTGTGTGTCCAAGTGACATGAAGTTTACAGAAGAAAGTATGTCTTGCTCACCAATTAAAATTGATCAATTTCAATGACCAACTTTATCCGATCGTTCGAACAGCTGACTCAAAAACTCCGGTTTTTTCATCAAGCAAAACAGTGTGGACGCTCTTCAAATTTGTCCCTATCGTGTTCGCTGAATTCAGTGCTCGTCATTGATGAAAAGATTGATAGTGTGGAGGGACCTTAATGCTAGGGTTTATTACCTTAGGGTATGCATGATTATTTTTTTATCAATTTATCTGATATTTCATGATCCTTACAGCACATCGAATTGTTGATAACATGAGCTCTTATTCTAATTGTAGCGTTCAACAAATTAAGTTGCATTCTATTTCTTGTTGGTTTTTTTTGAAAGCAGACAAGGTAAAATATTCTTTCAACGGTGATATTGTTCACTGGAGTTGCGTGACATTGAAATGCATTGGTAAATAATTCCTTGAGATGTTGATGTCGGTAGATGCCAAGCCAGAAGGTAACTGTTTTCTTCATTGAATTTCATCCCCTAAAATATTTTTATGGCCACAATCAATCAAAATAACTTCATTGCTGTTCAATGACACCAATGTTGTCGGCGGCTAAAAAAATGTTCCAAGAATTCTCTTTCCGAGAATTCGTTTGGCTAAACACATTACTTGGACTTAGCAACGAAAGAGTTTCGAACTACATAACAAAGCCATATTTTTCTTACAGAAATATCTGTTGGTTCATCAATTAATAGCGCAAACTTTTAACTTTCAACATTTTATCAAAAATCCTTCTCTGACACTAGTCTTGCAACATTTTTTATATTATGAAAGCACTTCTGTGTAATTTTATCCCGCCGACAGTACTACTTATTCTTTCTTTAGTTATTTCATCATTGTGGTCAATTACCATCACTGAACAGTGGCAGCTTACGGACACAACCAACCTTATTTCAGATTTCTTGCAGGGTTCTTTAACTTTTCATGTATTTTTGGCACAAATGATGAAAGATTGGTTTGGCTGGAAGGAACAGTGCTAGCTATATGTCTGGTAGAAGCTTCATGGTGAGTAAAATTTAAAATTTGGATTCTAGTTCTATCTAGTAAAACTAGATAGTTCCGGTAGAAATTCCACGATTTCGATTTGACTAATTTGAAATCTATATCCATCTCACTATCCCACTGTATAATAATACACAGTTTTTTGCTTGTTGCTTGCTTGGTTGGTCTGTCTCTCTGTCACGCTCTTGAGGATTTAGATACGAGAACATTCGGTAGGTATACATGTATTGTAAGCATTGTATTGTGGATAGCAAAGGCACATCCTTCAATGTGGGAACTCCTTCGCAAAGCCCCACGTCCACAGGTAAATCAAACGAAAAAATTAAGTAAAAAAATACGTGAATTCTTTGACATGTGGGTCTGCTTCACTATACATATAATAATACACATTTTGTTGCTTGCTTGCTTGCTTGGTCCGTCTTTCCGTCACGTTCTTAAGGATTTAAATATGAGAAAATTCGATAAGATATACATGTATTGTTAGTACTCTATTATGGATAGCAAAGGCACATCCTTCAATGTGGAAACTCCTTCGCAAAGCCCGCGTCCACTGGTAAATTAAAATAAAAATTTCAGTAAGAAACAAGTGAATTTTTCACTTGTGGGTCTACTAGTACTATTATAATAAGAGCTGTGTCCGTCTGTGTGTAACGCTCTACCAGATTTTATCGATATAAACGCATTTGACACACGCAATCAATTGACGTACGTATTCGGATTAGTTCTAAATGTTAAATGAAAAAATCTTTTTGATTTTACTTATTTCTCTAAGTATAAAAGAATAAAGATCATTGGATAAAATAGGTAAAGAATTCAGATAAATGTAAATTACTTATCAATGTTATTAAATTAATTTAAAAATCAACATCAGACTATTCTTAAACCATGTATCCTGGATGCTGCCATACTTCAGGAATGTATTAAAAATCTGATACTAAGAATGACCGTCGTGTGTTTATATATTTACTAGTGCAATGCCCGCTAATAATTTGTTGGACACGAAGTGCCTTATCAATATATCCTTATTCGATAATATTAGGCACTTTATCTTAGTATTATTCGCCTTGAATAATAAGAAATACTACCAAGTGGTAATGCATTTCCAAATGCAATTTCTAAGAGATTACTTTTTGAAAAAGAAAAGACTTTAAGAACGGTAACTGTGACTCAACACATCGAAACAGATCGCACTATTGTACCTGTGTCATCAAAAATAATGGCAAAAAATATTCATAAATCTTTTTTCAGATACTTTCTCTCGCTCTTCTTTTACGGTCTCGATTCAGTTTTTTTTTCGTTCGAGTGGAGTTTCCATGCTTAAGCTTATTTCAAAGGTAACTTATTTTTCTTGTGACAGTAATAAACACTTAAAATACAGTATTTTTGAGCTGCAATACCCCGCCGAACTCGGTATCCACTATACGGACTCGAGTATATAAGGCTCTGGATCTCTCTAATTTTTTTGAAAGTGACTTATTATAGTGCACTTGTACAGCGAAAATGAATGCATTAATTTACCAGTGAACTGGTAAATCACCAGCTTGGTCGACTGGTGAGCGAATCTGCTTGCGAGCGGAAAGACCCGGGTTCTAATCCCGCTGCCGACATGGTTGACGCGGCTAGAAATACGGCATGGGACTTGGGTATACAACCGAATAATTATCGAAGTAATTATCCGACCCAAGAATGGGCCAGAATGTTCGTTCCTATAGCCTCATTCTACTATTCTATTCTATTCTATTCTAAACCAAGACCGCCAGTGCTAATCTATTCTTAAGAGCGTGACACGAAATCAATTTCCAAAATCTTTGGCCTTATACTAAGTGGTAGCCAGGTTACTGGTCAAACTAATTTAAAATATTTCTGTTCGCATTTTCAATTAAAAATATCAAAGCATCATGATGAATTTCAACAGAAAAAGGTCAAAGAAAATTTCGATTTGTAAAAATAAACCGATTGTGTATTCTGGATACCATAATGCAAGTGAAAGGGAATTGAATTGCAACAGAAAAATAATGCAATAGAATGATTTCTTGTATATCTTAAGCTTTATCCTTGTTGCTATCAAAGCTATCGATTAGAAGACAGACGGACGGACGCGGCTCTTATTATAGTATAGATATAGATTTATACATATGATTCGTGTCACGCTCTTTAGAATAGATAAGAAGAAATTAGCACTGGCGGTCTTGGTTTCAGTTCACTGGCAAATTAATACACTCATTTTCGCTGTACAACTGCACTATAATGAGTCAATTTCAAAAAAATTAGAGAGATCCAGAGCCTTATATACTCGAGTCCATATCGTGTATACCGAGTTCGGCGGGGTATTGCATATTACAATATGCATACACAAGCTCGCAGTTACTTTCAGTAATGCTGAATTTCTGTATCTAGGATATGACACGAAGGGCTATAACTACTTCTATTGTGGCTCAAAAATACTGTATTCTAAGTGTTTATTACTGTCACAAGAAATATAAGTAACCTCTGAAATAAGCGTGAGCATGGAAGCTCCACTTGAACGAAGAAAAAGACTGAATCGAGAGCGAGAGAAAGATTAACTCAAGAACAACAAGCTGTTGTAAGGCAACATAGGCGGGATCAGTATGCAAGTAGTTCACAAGAACGACTAGAGGCCATACGCTCAGCAGCAAGACTAAGGCAGGCCCAGAGACGTGAACAGGAGGATGATGACCAGCGTTATGTTCGTAGAAGGCATCACAGAATAGCAGCGCAAGAAAGAATAGCTGCTGAAATGATGGCAGTATTTGCCATCATTTTTAATGGCATGGGTACACTGGTAAAAATATAAATGGGTCATGTACTATACCCGTTGACCTACTTATTATTAAGACGAATGTATTAAAATTTACAACGAATTACTGTATTTTAGATGAATATTTTTTATAAATCTATACAGAATTTCCATTCTGTGTTTTATCTACCGATAACATAGCTTAGAATTTAATCCATGTTGTTATACTATCTAGGCCCTAGAATATCTAGGCCATGGAATTTTTACGGATACTATCTAGGCCGAGCCTAGATAGTACCCGTGAAAATTCCATGTTTTAAAAGGGATAAAATTAAGGATCTATGAAATAAATACATTTGTCACTTTTACCCGTGGTACTATCAGAACATGAATATTTTTCAGAAATGTATACAGAATTTCCATTCTTTATCTGATCTACCGATAATACGAGTATGACCGTGTAGGAGAAGGCTAATTACAGTGAAAAATGACGTATTTGATAGAAATTCAGCGTCTTTCGTATCCATAATACAATGCAAACTTGTATAACAGCTCTGATTTCAGTTCAATCATTTTTTTTCAGTAATAGATGGGAAGAAATGGACACACGCACAGATAGAGAGAGAGAGAGAGTGAGAGTGAGATTGAGAGAGACGGTAGGTAGGTAGGTATAGAATGAAGAATGATTACGTCGTAACGGATGGCAAACGAAGCACGTGCGCAATTAAAGTTCTCGGACTTGTATTTCAGTATCAAACTCGTTTTATTTCCGTGATATCTAAATTTGATTTTAAATCACTTACACTCAAATAAAATTATCGCTTTGTGCAGTGTCTGTGAACACTGAAATTGTGTCTAATTAGAGAAAATATCAAAAATATTATTAAGATGTTAGGTATAAGCCAATAACAAGCCAAAAGTATAAAAAATAGCCAAACGTAAAATCCTAAGGCCAAATTATTATAAAAAAGCCAGATTTGAGGATTTTGGCCGAAAAAGGCCAATCAGGCAACCCTTGGCGAAAGGTTCATGCGCTGGGCCACACAGACCGCCACGATTGGCGGTAAAAGGTCGGTCTTGCTTCCAGAAAGCGTAGTATGGCCGTGGTTGTCAGTGCATGAGGATGCAAGTCAGTCTTGAGCTCCGTAGTCACTGAGTGACGCGGCTGGGCATCGCGCTTAGTCGCCTACTACTGACCTCATAACAATAAAAGGTGATCGTTTCCGCGTCAGGGGCGGGAAGTGGTACTATCTTCCATCAGGTTATCTTTGTGAACTTCATATAATTAAAGAGCTATTCACCTGTGAACCTTCTATCGTCTACAATTTAATTTTAACTCTACTTCTGATAGATAAGAATTACTTTGGGTACGTATTTGTTAAGTTGTCATTTGTTCAGTTTCAGTAGAATTTTACTTTCTTGTTCCAAGAAAAATCTGATTGTGTGATTGTATCATGAATTAATATGTACGTAGTTTCTACAGAGAGATGAATGTTTTCACTGTTCAATTCTACATTTTCACGCTCCGTGCTGTCACTGTCAAGTTAAATTGTTGACGCTTTCTTTTCACTGGCCGTAAAAATTTATTCGTGATGAATAAATTCGAGTTTAAATTTATGTGAAAAACTGCATGAAATTAATTATTAACAACAACAATTTCATCAGGCGCTACTCAATAAATTATGAATTTAGGTACAGAGTATAATTTGGTCAGGCTCAAGATATTCCTGACAATTTTCACTTTTTTGGAAAGCGAGTGTCTATGGTGCCTAAAAAAATCTTTTCGAAATATGTTCGGTTACGAGCGGAAAAATCAACGCCACGCATAAATTAGATAATTCGTCAGATCAACCAGAGGCCCAAGTGTATTGATTAAAAATACGTGTCTAGTTATGTGTAAACAAACAAAAACGTATGTGTGAACAACTCTAAACATAAGTACCATACCATTTCTCAAGTGCACAAGTATGTATTCAGGACCAAAAGCAACTTCAGAATAAACTGTTACAGACAGCGCCATTCCAATATCGTACGATGGTGTTTTTGGAGCACTTTTACTCAGTTGATGAATAATGCAAGACGTTTTACCTTGAGAAGTTTTGTCGCCCATCTTTTTGATCCGAGTGCCTCTGGGGTTATACTTGAAGGTCTCTGGTAACTTTTTTATCGTATTTCAACTTTGATAAACACAAGATTGCTTCAAAATTCTGTGTGCGAGTATTTGTTTCCGACAGGTCGTGCTTCTTACTCACATCATAAGTTTAATATTCAAATGACACTTTGTGTGGGGTTATACAAGTCATCAAGCTTGTGTTATACAGACACATAGTTTCTAAAGATACTATGCGTGCACTGACAGTGAGTTGTGTGTAATTCAGCATAAGGATCTATGACAAAGTTGGAGTATTCGTCCGCACTCTCCAGGGGTTGAAAAATGAAATTCCAAGCTGATAGAATAATAAATGTCCCACAGGGTCTTTGAGGTAAAAACAACGCTTCTAGACGGTGTGTCGCAATAATGAGTAATATAAAGCCTGTATGAATAACATATTGCTTTCATACCAAGGTAATATCGCATTTCATACGTCATTCCTTGTTTTGTACTTTTTAAATAGGTTAAGGCAATAGGAAGGAGCCGTTTGGCCCATTCTTGGGTCGATACCTCAAGTCCCATGCCGTGCATAGGATTTCATTTTTTAGCCATTTAATTTTCTGAGTTTCCAAAACATCGAACTTCTTGAGAAACAAAGTACGGAAAATTCAATTTGTGTTCTGTATATGAGGCCATTTTTCGCATAAATAGAATGTTATAAGTCTTGTTTTTCGTTCGCTTAACTTTTCCAGTCCCCAACGAATTCTGAAATGAACTCTTTTGTTCAGCGCGTATAAACATATAATATTCTTAATAGTCACCGTATTTCAGTGCCTTGAAAGGTATCTCACCACCCTCAACATTTCAAAAGGCTGCATTTTAGCTTCAACGAAAAGAGAAACCTATCTCCTGCTCCTATCTTCCAATTTTAAATTCTCCTTCAAATTAAAAAAAAACAAATTAAAAACGGAAATCTTCAACATATATTAAGTACTGACTGGCGTATCGCATTATGTTTTTTTAAAGCTACTTGAATTGCAACATGCTCTTCGACATGCTTTCAACATGTCTGCGGTCGCTAATGACTCCTTGCAGCAATGCGGGCGCTCGTGTCCAGGGCATTGAAAGCTCTGGAAGACGCCGCCAAAAGATCGTTTAGAACTCATGGCCTGCGAGCGTCGCAGTTGTTCGTTGTACGATGATTACTTCATCTTGCAAATTTAAGAAGGGAAGAGCCCACCTAATTAAAAATGCTAAAGAATGTTTTCAAGCACTAAGAAATATTGTAGCACACCATGTAAATTTTTGAACACAAATTTGTGTGTGGGCTTTACGTGTTTTCGGAATTTATTTCAATATTAATTTGCTTGCGTTGCGTAACATTTCTGAAAATATATAGTATGATTCCTCAAAATTTTATTGAAATTAGAAGTGATGCTACGATGCTCACAAAGAAAGTTTCTTAAAATTCCTATATTATACCAAATATCGAAAATTGTTAAATCGTTTTAATAACATTTGCACAACTTTACTAACGCTAAAAATGAAGTTACTTGTATATAAGTTTCATTTATATCACCGATACTCGACAGCCTTCGTTTGTGGATGGAAAATCCAACTTTTTAAACTGTCATCACCAACCAGTTTGCCGTGGCATCTTCTGTGTATATGATACTTTGATTGAATATTAGATTTCCTTATTTTTCATGAGTAATACGAAAACTTTTCAGCATAAACTTTCCTCATTTACTAAAAGCATAAAATATCAAGTTAAATCACACTAATTTACACTGAAATCGCATTGGTTTCGAAACACAATTTTGAATGTCTGAGAAAAATTTATACAGTAAAATGAAAATCCTAAACTGAAATCTCTACTGTAGCGCGACCTCCGCCGAATGAAGTCCACTCTATCACTTTATTTATATCACTTTATTTACAATTACTCGCATTTTTAGCTGAATTCATACGGAGGCGTCATGGGGCAAAAGTGACTTAATTCATGATAATGTGATGAACAATTTTAAGTAACATGTATTTAAAAGAATTAAAGTTCACGATGTGAACTTGAAACAAATACAACCACTCAAACTATTGAAAGTTTTCCATACGTGTGGTGCGTCTTTGTAAATTTCAAATTAAACTGTTTTAGAGAATGGTGAGTTTTGCATATTGTAGGTTCGTATGAAATACAAAAAGAAAACACAAATAATTCTGAGCCAACAAACTACAACGATATTTTTCTATCCTTCAGAGATAACTTGAATTTACAGTGGAAATTTTCTGCTTAATACGAACGAAATTTAGAAGCTTCCAAATTTGTGGTAGTCCAAAGAGTGTGTCACTGTTGTGCGAAGTTGCTGATTGCTTAACAAAAGAGAATCATCAACATATATTATATAAGGCCATGGTCAACAACTCTGTATACAATAATATGTTATCGAATATCTACCACATTTCATGGAAAAGCATTTAAAAAAAATATGTAACATATTGCAGGCATAAACATTGTTGGAAATAGTGTTTCTTAATGGGAAGGGAAGTTATTCAGAGTTTCTAGCACATATCTTTCCTTACATAATTAAAAAATGCGATTAGTGTTTATGTTTTAAACATTTGGCAACAGAACAACATCATGTTCATTTTTCAAGGACCACAATATGGTAAGCAAGGTGAAAGCTGAAGGTCTGATATTAAATATTAGTAGGAGTACATGTTTTGTAACTATTTTTAAAATCAGTGCAAGGTCTCTTCCAGCAGAAACGCTTTCAAAAACTCTGGCTATATCATGTGCTCGTCTTAGCTTTAAAACAGTAAAACCATAATAGTTTAATAGCCTCCACAGAGTTCAGTTTTTAAAATTGAATCCAAAAAAACATTATAAAAAGCTATTAATCCTCCATGGTTTGGTGAAAGAATGCTTATACATTTATCGTTTCTTACGTGTATAAGGTAGCCTGTAATAGATTTAAACTGTATTTGCTACTGCATACTTCATATATGGATGTATTTATGTTCGCTGGTCACGATCATTTTAAAAACAATGAATGAATGCACGAATATTAGTTAGATTTTAGTGCCACAGCACTTGGGGAAAAATGGGGTTGGAATTTTCCGAGCTGCAGTTTTAGAGTCTTTATTTTTTAAAACACTTAGAAAATCTTAGAGAATATCGGGGCAATAAAGGAGCAGCCCAATTCCAAGAATTGCATCACCGACCTTACTAGCAGCCCATAACAGATTTACCTTTTATAAAATAGCCAGGGACTGAAAAGGACTTCGAGATTTCAAAACTATTCTTTAGTCTTATTTTCATTAAAAAAACTCAGTTCAGAACTGATATTGTGTGACCGCTATGCACTAAAGCTTTATCTATGGTTGGATAAATGCTTCCATTTTTTTCCATCCGGATTCATATGCACAATTTTTGCTCTACACTTTCTATCATAGATTCACGTCTTATGCTGTTGTTTCACAAAAATCTTTGATCATGTTCTGGAAATGAAACATGTTAAACGACACCACTAAACTGGGATGAAGTGGGCTGTTCATCCCTAAAGTCAGTTTCTTACTTTTTTCTTCTGTTATAAAACTAAAATTCATCGGTAAAGGTTCGGATTCTGTGTGACGATCACTAATCCTTTAAGTGATATTCAAAGAAGGAAATGTTTTCTTCTAAAAACATTGTAAGATAGATAATTGTTCACAAAGTGTTCTAAAAAATATAACATATAAGGCTGTTTTTAGCCCTAAATAATATTAATAAGTTTTATGACGACCTCGGCAACATTTTAGCTTTGTGTTTCATTTCTTTCCCAAGAAATGTCAAGTTCTAAGGAAATTGCAAGCATACTTGTTACTCAATATGTGTCAACTTTTTTCATGTTACCATTGGCATTGTTTATTTATTGAACGCATGTATGTTCTGATATAACTGTAAATGTAGGAATCACAAGGAAGAAGTTGTATTTTTGTGAAATGACCTTATCGTAATATTCACATTTATCAAGTAAATTAAAATGTTTGAGGTACAGAACCGCGCTGCATATTGAATAACTAAGTAATCGATCTATGATACACATCCTTATTTTCAGTGTTTTGTGTTTGCTGTGATTTAAACTCTCACTCCGGTGCATGCAACAGGGATGTTGTGATTTTTGTCTTTTTTTTAAACGAAGCGTCAGTAATTAATTTGGGGCCTGTATTAGTCTAATATATAAAAGGTTCTAACAGCCCATTTAGTTCTTTTAACTTAGATAACGTTCTTCGCTCATTTCCTGAAAAGTAAAAACCGTCTTAGTTTCTGGATTGGGAAAATAATCTTACGTATGTGTTTCCATCTCTGTGTCGTCGTACTGCTGGCAAGAGTATCCCAAATAGTGGCAGCATTAGTGTCACCATTTTAATGCTACATAATCTAAAATAAAAAAATGAGCTTCGGCGTATGATAGATGTTCAGTAACACGGAGTAGTAGGAGTCCCTGTGTTTTTTGAGTGAGGAGATTTCACGTGTACGAGTGGTCATTGGAGAGAGCATGGTTGTCAAAATAAGGTTTGACCGACTAGAAAATTACTTATTACAAGACATTTGTTCCAATCAGCAATATTTTTAATTATGGACATCATCAGATAGCTCAAAAATTTCCAATATTAGCAATGACACCTTTCACTTTGTTATTGGTTTGTTTTGAATATAATTTATTTATGAATCAAAAATTGATGTCCAAAGAAAAAATAACAAATTGTTTGAGTCGTGGTCACATTTGAGGAGCCTGTGTCACCACCTGACGCATTCACCATGCATGTCAGCGGTCACCGCCGCAACCCAATAACGAGGAGCTTTGCTTGTGAGCAGAATACTCTCTTTATGTCACCATTGCTTTCTTTACATGCATAACATCCCACGAAGTACAAATAAGGGTAGGTAACAGCGTTTTGGATTATTCAGATGCTACCATCGTAGCATTATCTGACTTGGTAACTTAAAAAAGAATTTATTTAAGACAAGCGTTTTTGCATCGGACACCTCTGTTGCATGAATTGCTGAGATAATATCAACGGAAAGGTGTGCCGTGGTGAGGGATTCTTGATCAAGACATACCCTTTAGAATATAATAGGGCTCTTAATTTCTGAGTAGGTATTGTCGAGCGAAATATATTCAGCCATTGTAGTCAAAGGCACCGGTTTATAAGGTCGTATTTGTCGGGCTTCGTTTTTCTTTTATGCTAACTTTATAAATTTTTGCAACCAACGTTGAAAGGGATAGAACAGTATAAATAGATTGATTCAGAAGAATTCGAAGGAAAGCTCTGATTGAAAGACAATTTAAACCTATCGGTTTTCCTTCACTGAACGAATGTAACTGTATTTAGTGATAAAATTGTGAGTAATGAAACAGCTGTAATGAAGTTTCCGAGCTGCACCAACACTGTAAAACATGGAAATATGCAACCACGCATATGAAACATGGAAATACGCAACCACGCATATGGAACACGGAAGTCTGCAAACACGCATATGAAACACGGAAGTCTGCAAACACACATTTGAAACATGGAAATACGCAACCATGCACATAAAACACGAAAGTCTGCAAACACACATTTGAAACATGGAAATACGCAATCACGCTCATGAAACACGGAAGTCTGCAAACACGCATATAAAACATGGAAATACGCAACCACGCACATGAAACACGGAAGTCTGCAAACACACATTTGAAACATGGAAATACGCAACTATGCATATGAATCACGGAAGTCTGCAAACACACATTTGAAACATGGAAATACGCAACCATGCATATGAAACACGGAAGTCTGCAAACACGTATATAAAACATGGAAATACGCAACCACGCATATGAAACACGGATATACGCAAACACGCAGAGGAAACACACGAATACACGTCAGAGGAAAATAAGTCATGAGGACAATAAAACGTTAGGCATGAATTAGGAATACAAGCCCTCAGCAGCAATAAGTGAAGAAATACAGACGAGTTATGGTCATTTAAGGCTCGAGTTTCCTAACTTTATTCCCCCTTAAACCTAACTCTAATTTTAACTATGAGAAATATCTCACGACTTCCTTAAAGGATCTACTATAATATCCCCTGGGGGATCATGTACTCTTGTTAGGGAACCACTGTTTCTCTGAATTACACTTCTCAATATTCTACAAAAATTTTGCGAAGAGATATCCCCTTTACAGCCGTTTATTCTATCAAAAGAAATTAGGAAAACTCATCCTTATGCTTGACGTATTAGATGTTTTAATTTATGACTACTTAATCTATTTAGAGGTTCTTGAATCATGTATCACCGAACGCGTGTTTGGCATTCCAGGATCGCCTTGTCTGTTTCCAGTTACAGGGCTCGTTGAATGCAGGTCAGGTTCCAGTCTCTCGTTAAACAATAACCATGCTCGAATATCGCACGCTCCCAAGTTAATCTGCTCAATGACCGTCACATTTCCAGT
Source organism: Trinorchestia longiramus (assembly GCA_006783055.1). NCBI lineage: Eukaryota > Metazoa > Arthropoda > Malacostraca > Amphipoda > Talitridae > Trinorchestia > Trinorchestia longiramus. Next base: position 128,355 of record VCRD01000411.1, on the reverse strand, counting down.
TAATACGCTTATTGTCAGGCGCAAGATTTAGTCGCTGCGCCTATAGGTTTACTAAGCATGGAGTAATTGCTCGCTGGAATTACTCTTCAGCTTTACTCTATTAAGAAAGCTTTAATGTTGTTAATTGAATTGCCTCTTTGCAAGAGCTTAATTTGTAATTTTATGTATTGAAACAAAATGGAAATTCAGCAAATAGAGTGTAGTTCCCAGGATAAGGTGTTCAATCGCACAAAGTTATCTATTAAATTTACCCAAGAGTTAATGTGTGTACTTTTGAGATTGATGGAATTGATAAGAGTTCGTTAGGCCTTAGATACATCAACAAAATTCTCAGAAGCTTAATTGTATACCCACGTTATTGCTTGTTCTTCATATAATTTTAGTGGCATACATAAATAATAAGCTTATTAACAGTAGTACAAACTCTGCTCGGCATGAATAAGCTTGCATTTCAAATCATAATATTAAATTCAGGAAACATTACCTCATTAGCGAAGATGTCCAAACTTTTGAGAGTAGTTGCTCTTTCGAGTTTCTTGTGTGGGTAATAAATACTTTTTGAGGACCTAAAATCAAACATGAATTGAAAGAAACCGTTCCAGAGTGAATGTATTGGTAAAATTTCTACAAGAGGTAGCACCATCTACTGATGTTAATGATTATTCGCACGAGAAATATTAATACGCTGTGCTACATGTTTATCTGTCTAATTTCATTGAGTTGATTTTTGTTTTGAGTTCGAGAACCGACCGATAAGAAGCTTCATGAGTAAGTGATGGCAATGGTTAAGTTTTCTAATCTAATTGTCTAATTGACGAGGGCTGATTAGTTTCTGGTTACTGAAACTTTCAAGTTTTCAATATTATGGGTATAGATTTCATACCTAGAAGCAGTAGTAGGTCTCTCACGAGGTGGGATCTTAATGTAAACGCTCATAAAAGGAAGGTGAGCCCCAACAAAATTAATATTTATAGTATTTAAACGGTTGGACTTTGCATGTCCAGTTAACACAAGTAGTTTTGTCCGGCTGCAGAAGGAGATGAAACATAAGAGGAGATTTCTCTTTATTAGGAGGTAGTAGCACGTAAAACTACGTGCCATCGTTGCAGAAACTAATTATTGTTAGTTTGAAGAAAGTCCCGTGTCTCGTCCCTCTAATCCGTAACAATTGAGATGGAGCATAACTCGAGGTCGACCATAACTGCTCGACCTCCAGCGTTGTCCAACCTGACAGGCCAAAGCAGTTTCCTAAGTGGAGAAGACTTCGATGAAAAATTTTGGAATGAAGGTACCAAGTAAGAAAGAAGGTATCAATTAAATAACAATTTTCAACTATCAACCATTGATTCTTGGAACTAATGATAAATTATTAAGAATCATTAGAAAAAATCTGAGGCTACTTCACAAATTCATGAACGGCATCAAGAAACAAGCTGAGTGACAGGTGGACGGTCCAGAAAAGTGACGGTAGGGCAACTACACCACCTCAGCCCCGCAGTTGCCAAAGCGGTGGTGCGATCCTTGCTCGGTAAGGGCGACAGTTCTCCGGTGCTCCCGCGGTTCTCCTCAACGCGACGCAGTCAGAGTTGTGTCTCCGTTCCATGTGCACCCAATACACACCCTGCGTCGGACACTACCACTCCGGACTGCAGCCTGATACTTGCAGGGCTGACGCAGTAACTGCAGGCCCCCGAGACGATGTTTCAGTACTCCGTGACGCAGGTGCAGTGCTTCACTAACGAACTTCGCCTACGTGGCGAGGCGGAACTGCCGACGTGAGGCAGTCGCAACAGTGAAGTAGTCTTACGGTTGAGTTCAGAGCTGTTGACAACTGTGAACGACCAAAAAGAACGTAACAACCCTTAAATAATTTCCCTGAACTAATCCCGCACTGTCAACTGCCTTGGCTCATTACTCATCAAATGTTAACATAAGAACAACTTTGCTTGCTTGCCAACCGTTTTTTCAGTCAACTTCAATTATAACGTTGAGTTGCTTAAAGTGTTTGCAGTAACTCGTATACCAAGTCGACTAACTCAATTTCTGGCATACCTCAAGTGTAGAAATGAATATTTTTAACATGCTGAAATCTAATTCCATGCAAAATCTCTGGCAAATCCATATACCACCTGATCAAACATTGCTTCCTAACTCTTTTCCCAAAACTAACACGAGTTAATTCAATTTCTCTCTCGCACTCGCGACAAGATATTTTGAAGCTGCATCTTAACGACGTTCTCCAGCTCGCTACGATACGCTGCGCTTCTAAAAATTGCTGTCTTCTTGCTGTTAGGTTGTCTCTTAAATCCTCTTATTTTTGTTCTGCTTTAAACACTGTATACGTATAAACGAGAGAAATGATGGCTGTTATTCATGTCACAATTGGAAGTTCACGATGAATTTAGCTGGGACTTGTTAATGATTTTTAAAACGTTGCATCATTTGTGTGCTTAGTTCTGTCCCTCTGTTTTTTGTCATTTTTCATGATGAATTATTCCGTTATCTAAAACTGAAATAACTTAATTTTTTATCACTTTCATTAATGAACTGCTTTGCTGAAGAAAATGTTCCCAATTCTGATAAAGAATATTTGAATAATTGGAATATCGCTATCAAAAATACACCGTTATGATTATGAAGTATAAGGAAGCTCCTACATGCAATCACGTAGGGCTCTGTGCATGAATGAGGCGCGTGTACGGGACTGAAACGCTTGTGTATGATTGAGATTGATGCCTTAAATTGATGTCTTAACTTTAGACGGCATGATAGCAGCCCATGAATGGATTGAACGGCTCGTTACTGTAGTTATATTCTATTTTACTAGTGTGTATGCCCGTTAAAAATAACAGGTTTTAATAACATGTATTTGAAGGAACAACTTAAAGCAATAGGTTCACAGACCTAATCAGAAAGTCTATGGATTTAACTCCAGCTGTTAAGAATCTATAAACCTGAAACTCTACGGATTTAACTACCAGTATTTAACCCTTTCGCTGCGGGACGGTATAGCCAGCGCGCGGCGCAGCCAGTGAGCTCACTCATGATTTACAGGAGCTCGATAAGTGTAGCAGCGGTACACACACATGCTTATGACTGATCTCCTCAGTCACCCGTCACTGGCGCGTCATTTTGATGACTGATTTCCTCAGTCACCCGTCACTGGTGAGCGTTTTCAATGACTGAGGAGATCAGTCCCACGCAGCGAAAGGGTTAAGGGAGATTCCCATTGTAAGAACATAAGATAAATTACGCACAAAAATACATAAATTTATTTATTCAAGGAGACATCTGACGTTTTATTATATAGTTTTGATTGATTCTATCTTTTACCTATGCTTCTGGAAGCAGCTCATGAACAACTACCGCCAGTATCATAATTATTTATCATCAGGTAATTATTAATTCATGTTAATTTAAACTGGTCCTTCTTTCGTCCGATAACTCGTTAACGTAAAATTAGACTTATAAAGTCTAGCATTAAAAACACTCACTCGAATAATTGTAGTAACTTATTATTCAGATAGCTTTTATTTATAGGTCCTCATTTAAATCTGCGGTTTTGATCTTAGATTTCATTGAATGAATCAATTAGGCTGCGGCTTGTAAAGAGACTAATTAAAAAGAGCATGCACACTCTTTGTTCCTTTAGTTTTATATTGGGACACAATAAGTGTATTACCCTAGTAGTGCACTTGCATGGTCTAAACATTTCAAGCTTCGAATGAAATACGTAAAGTAAGATTCAGGAGTTGCTAATAATGAAGGGAATTTAGACGCAAATTGAAAATTTTTAATACCTCAGGATATGTACAAAATAATAATCCAAATTTATGTGTAAGGAAAGAGAATCTAGATGTAAACTTAAGTTTTTTATGGTTCACAAAATACATCCAATGACAATCAGGAGTTCTGTGTAATGAAAGCAAATTCAGACGCATATTGTAGTTTTTAATAGTTCAAAAATGCATCAAACAACAATCGGAAGTTACGATCTTAAAAAAAGAATGTGGACATAAATTGAAATCTTTTAATAGTTCACAAACATTTCCTCACCAGTCACCGGAGGGTGAGACGAAATAGTTCTAAACTGCTCGTTTAGGCAAAAAAGCTACATCCGCGTCACGGTCGTCGGTCTCTTTTCTCTAATTTGGCACGCTGCGCTCCGGGACCGCTTCAGGAGCCTCTTCTCAAACTTTTCTGGCCGAGTGCTCCCCTAATTGTGACTGAAAAATATTTCATGTAAGGCCAACTGGAAGGTAAACAAAGCGACTAGAATACTAAAACATTCTTCCTTAATGAATGGTTTTTATTTCCCAATGAAGTAGATAAATTTTCTTTAGTGGCATTAGTATTATAATTCAAAAATAATCACATAACATTCTCTCTGTGTTTTCTTGCTGTATACTTTTAGCGTCGTAAGACAAGTATATTACTTGCAAAAACATAAACTTCTTAGTTCTCTGATAACTGAGATTCAACAGTAGAATACGTGAGCGCCTCAGCCTTGAATAATTCGTACGATCTTGGCACTTTGGGAAATTTTAACTACGTTAAGAGAATAGCACCATCACACGAATTCGAGTTTGTTAGCACTGATCGTTTTCCTAGCCACTACTGTATGTAGGGACGTGTTAACCCCCTACCGCATTATGTCACTCACAGAGAACAGGGAAACTAATTCAAATTATGCTTACATTCCCGGCAGTAGGAACGTCATGCCGGTTGTCTCTGACAGGAGACAAACAGCAACAACCCGAAAATATTGTCATCGAAGTTCAGTAGAAAAAAATTGTTGTGGAGTAGAGGAGTACGTCAGATGTGCTTCAGGTTGTAAAAGTGTAATATTCATAATTTAAACGCAAAAACGGGAACAGGTGCGGTTGTTAATATTTTATGTATAGCCACAACTCAAATGTATGGAGAAGTATAAATATTGTGTAGTACACATGTCCCTTGTAGAGCTGAACATCGCTATGAATTAATACAAAATTTTATGTGAAGTGATTATTTTTTTGTCAGAAATCAACAAAAATTCGCCTACCATTTAAGAGTCTTGTCATAATTTAATTTTTACACAAGCTTGAGATTTTAGAAATACTGAGCGGATCCAGTGGCGAAGTGAAACTTCTTCTTGATTTTACTGCAGTTAAAAGTCTCAACGAACAGAAATTTTGCATGAATAAGGTCGACATGATCTAAACCTACTCTCGAAGCGTAGCTTCGTTACCAAAATGAAATTTTGGGTCGTCTTCTTTGTTATTGTAAATGTAAAATGTTGTCACGCATATTGCAGACAACTTGTAATTTCATCAAAATAAATAGGTGAACGATATTTTTTGACTAATTTGTGGTATTTAGGAGTCTTTTAAAATTTCTCCATCAAAAGCCATTATAAAATAAACCTAAAGTTAGGCGTTACCGAAGGGAGATAGCAAAAATTCGTATAGACTCTAATAAACAAAATATTCCGCAATGGCCTTAACATAAAAAATAAATATCTATAATTGGCATATGTTTCTTTTATTACGTCGTGTATAAAGAAATAATAAGCTGTTTAGTCTTTATTAAAATTTGAGAAGAAGTAACAATTTAAAACTTGCAATTCCTAAAACGTTTGAAGCGGATTTTTTTTCTTTAGTTCTCAAGTCCGGAAACTGTTCTTGTATGGCTGATGTTGCGACGCTGCACGCGTCTGCCAGACAAACAGGGAGTTTGTTGCTGTGTGTGGGTGCTAAGTTTGATTTTTTTCAAACGGAAGTGCAACAGAGCACATTTCAGTAGATACGTGACATTTGAGCGGTAGTTTAACTCTAACTTAGTGGAAGTCTCAGAGTTCGAAGAATTTGCAGTACATCGGCTACGAAGGAAAAGTTTGGTATACTGGTGTCGATATTTTCAGTTTGAAGTGAACTTTTGCATAGTTTTAACCAAGCTATTCTTATGTATCGCGAACACCTGATGTTACATAATACCCAACAGGACACCACTGCATGAATATTGTAAAGTCCCTTTAACTTCTGTACGAAAATTTACTGTGGAGTTAAAAATTCGGTGTTGGTATTATCTTTACAATGTGTGACAATGATTACACTTTTTAAAAGTAGGTTTGTGAAGTTATTGTCGATTATGTAAACGATATCGGCAGTTCTCACGATCGGCCAAAACGCATTTCCGTGAACTCATTATTGACAGAGTATTAAAATGGCAATAATTCTGGACCAAGCAACTGTACACAGGAGTAAAAATTTTAAGTAGTTGTTATCTTCTATAGCGCATCACTGTCCAATCTTTTTTTGATTAATTTTTCCGGCCAGCAATCTCTTTTATTTCTACTGATTTCAGAGTACATCGAATGGCGACCTATCATTTCAATGAACGATCCTTCTTATGGCCGTACTTCTGTCACCAGCAGAAACTTGGAGTTGAGAAAAGTTGAGACCGATCGTCTTGCTCTTATCGATTGCTGTGTTAAATATCGCGCTATAAAAGACAAAAACTTTCAACTATATGGGATAGAACACACTTATTGCGAATACTTGGTTTATCATCCTCTCAAACAAGTATTTCTCCCTATTATGATGCATGTATTTGCAGCACAAGGTGTCATCAAGCGTTAACTGACTCAACCGTGTATGATCTAAAGAAGTCAAATAGATACGCCTGCAGTCATTCGTTGTACTAAAGAAGCATGAGAGCTACTAATAAGCGCTACATGCTGGTCTGCCCTGGATGGACGTACTTTATGATGCAATACATAATATGAATGAAAATATCCGATAGTGAGGCATGAACATGTACTTATAAAACACGGTGAACGATGAGACAGCCGTTTGTAATGTCAGGTTGAATGTAGTGCAGCCAAGTGACATTAACATTTCATTCAGAAATGTATCATGCATGATATAGTCAATCTTATTTCCTTCTGCCAATAGTTGAACAAAAATAATTTTGGGCTAACATTTAAAATACATTGCACAGTAAAGAGTTATGAGTGACAGTGTGTCGTTTAATTTCTTGGCAATTCATTTATTTGCTTAGTACGACACTCATGGTAGTACTAAATGTTGTAGTCGTCTTTGAAAATAGAAAATTGTAAAGTCTCTGATGAAATGACGAGGGAGTTAAAAATAAGATTGACTAAATTGAAGATACATGAACTATACTAGCAATTTTTTCACATCAACGTTAAGTATTTTTCATTCTCTAATTAATCAAAACACTCCAGTATTGTGGATTGCTAAAGAAAAAACTAAATCCGGAAAAAGCGATATTCTAATTCCTAACGAATGGTACCTGATTTAGTCAGTTTTCATCAAATACCAATTGCATTACAACAAATGGTTAATCTATTTCAGTGCTCGGGCAGTTTGAAAAAAGTCATGAAAGTAATTGGTCAAATCACAAACAGGCAGAGGTAACAGTCTAACATAAAATGAGGTTCAAGTGAGGGGAAAATGATATTTCGTATCATTTTCCCCTCACTTGAACCTCATTTTATGTCAGACTGTTACTTCCCTCTGCCTGTTTGTGATTTGACCAGTTACTTTCATGACTTTTTTCAAACTGCCCGAACACTGAAATAGATTGACCATTTGTTGTAATGCAATTGGTATTTGATGAAAACTGACTAGAGAGAGGATCACTGCCCCTTGTGATGTAAGCAATCCAAATTAAAAAAAGGACTAAAGCGATTTGAAAGAACCTCACTGCAAACTAAATGGCGTAGTTCAAATCTGCAAGATTACTCAGGGTCACAAAATTGTTTCGGATTGTTGAAACTTTTTTGATAAAGCGATCAACATTGGTGGGCCATGACAGATTTTCTTTATCGCCCTGCATCGAAGACACGAGTTTCTTCCGATGAACTGGTAGCCGGTGATTGTGCTTCGTTTCATCTGGACATTAACACATGGAAAGTATGTGATACGAGTACAGCGGTGCCTGGAGTTTATTGGTAGATATGAAATTTCAAAACTTGTAGGAGTGTCGACAAATGCCTCTCGGCCACGAAAGCAAGGAAGCCGCCATGGTCACATTTCGCTCCAAAACCTCTTTGTTCAGAGCAGTGATCTGAGGCACGTGTCTGGTGAGATTAGGACTCTTTGTTTGATTTCATGGGTGCTTTTTGAAATACTTTTGTCGGTTCTATTGTGTTTGTACCCTTAACATATTGCATTTTGATTTATGCTTGCGTATGAAAAGTATCTTGAAATTTAATTCCTACCGGCTTTTCATTCATGTATTATCGTTGAACTCAAATATTAACTATTAATAACTTTTTGAATGTTCAAGCGAATTTCCAGTTGGATTTTGAAGTTCTATATTACATAGCAATGGTCTTTTAAGCTTTTGAATAAGGATGTAACTCAAAAACGACAATATTAATTTTATCTCTGGAATTGTCTTAATTTCATGAAACGATGAACTCAAACTGTTGAAAGCAAGTGCAAGTGTTTTAAGTTACAAAATTCACAGTCAATTAAATGCTTACCCTGCAAAAAGTGGACAAATATTCTAGCTTTCAAGCACCACGTGCTTCCTCGTTGCCTTCATTCGATGGATTCAATGACACTTTCTATAATTTGGCTAGCAATATTTCTTGGCTTTTAGAATTTACTCGCTCTCGTTTGACGGAGACCTTGAGTTTTAATTTATTGGTCTGCAGAGAACTCTCCACCACTTACAGCAAAGATTTATTCTGAGCGACAGCCTTGAGATAACTTCTCGGGTGGCTAATATCTTCCTGAAGTTAGATTGTCAAGTGGACATTTATTGCTTCTTCACTTACTCTGCTCATGCTGCTACGTGTGTGAAACTTTGATGAAGCTGGAACGCTTTTCGTTCGCTTTTGTGTTCACATTGCACAAATTTTGATTTGATTGCATTTGTGTAGTTTGAGATCCCTAAGGACGGCCAGGATGTGGAGAGCATGGTAGAGAACAAGTTTAAATTTTAGACCTCTCGCGTGGATAATCAATCACGATGGCATCGCTGCTGCTGTTTCTTAACTCAGCGAATTGATTCACACGAAAACGTCAGGCTCGAACAGCCTCGTTCTAGTATTAGCGGAATGGCGCAAACTTTATTTTCAACTTCGGATTAGAATGTTGTGACTTTATTGTTCTTGGTTCGCATTCAATTTACCAAAAATCAGAGGTTTATTAGTAATTTAAGAACTGTAATATAGAAATGTGAAATTAAGAGTTTGGCTCTCTGTTTTTGTCATTGACTGAGGGAAGGAAAATCACGACCGGTAAAATCACAGGGGAGTAGTTCACTGACAAACTAGACTAGTTTTCCGAAAATAGCAAATTAGAAACTGCAAATCAGTCGTAAATTGAACAAATTTCTTTTGCGCACTTCGCTGGACAAAATTATTCTTAGTGAAGATATGCACCCATGTGGCAGGCTTAACACGTTGCCTCCGATTGCCTGATTGGTGTAAAACTTCACTTTGTACGCATAGTCACTAGAAGGATCTGAAAAAAATTACAGAACCTAACCTCAGTGGTACACATACGTACCACTTCAGAGTCAACGTGTAAATGCCTTTTAGGCCACTTCCGTTGTTGCTGTTTGGACATCACCATTCAGCGAAGAAATATATACGGTAATCCTGAGTTGAACTTCAATAGTGAATAACTCCACAGCTTCATTGCGTGTAATTAGCGACTTTCCTCCTTCCTGTTCAGAGGCTATTATTTCACTACAAATGTTATAGGATCCTAGCAAGTTATCGTGTTTTTAACATCGACTGAATTGACGATGTTTACTGGGGAGAAAAGACTTTAATTTTACGTTTCTGGACTTTCTTCTCAATTTAACGAACAATGAACTCGAGCATGTGCAGCATCGGGTTACCTGTGGGCGCCAGCCAATTTGTTGCTCTTAATTATCAAACAAAGCTGAACTAAAATACCCGCTAACTCTATTGTAGCACGTGGACGTTTAGTGTGCTGGTGTAGGACTGCTAGTGTCCTGCGCTGTAATTCATGAGTTACATCTACGGTAAAAATAATTAATGCATCGCTCATTTTTATCTCTGTGATATTCCTCGTAGTCTGCTCAATATTACCGTGGAACTCTACGTATTCTGGTGCCACCTCTGCGTGACTGATGTCTGAAGGCATGGGAGTTTCGTATCAGCCCAAGGATGAATCACAAGGCTTGTTCCGGTTGCTATATTCTATTCTGTTGGTTCAAATTTCTTGCACGCGAGTACATTGGCTTCGGGACTAGGAGGTGTGAAGTTTTGTGACTTGTTTTCATCTCATAAATATTAAGCTGCAGCCTGTGTAATCATTTGAAATTTATTGAAAAAAGTTGGTCAAACGTAAGAGGAAATAATAATTTTCTGGCTTATGATAACAATACTGTAGATTAGGTTATCAGATACAGAAAATTATTAACTCCATTCAAATCTAATACATCTACCCGCATTTCTAATGACGTTGAATCCCATTTGCTCAAGTGGCTTCCCATTTTCTTCTCAATAACACTTTTGAGTGAATTTGACCGCGTCCTTCCTCTTCAACTCATCTTATGGTTGCTTTGAAAAATTCTCACTTTATGGCCCGATCGAATGACTGCAGTCAGCCCGCTAGGTTGCGAAAATCTATTAAGGCTGCGCGTTTTCTTCCTATTTCGCTCGTGCGTACGCCATCGTCCTTTACAGCTAGTGCACCCTCGTGAAAGCGTCATCGCTTTTTGGCCATCCATGTTTTCTTTACTCATATTTAATTTTACAAGGCATTTGAGAGGTCACTATTTCCTGCTTTGAATCGTTTTACTGCTTACAACAATCGAGCTGCCATAAATTTTCGTTATTGTTTGAATTTGTGCAGTAATTACCGAGCTCGAGTTACTAGTATGGTGAAGATCGTTCAAGCAGCAGACACTCAGAGCTTTGAGTTAGTAATACAATAATAAAATCTATTCATGAAGCAGTGTTACATTACGTTTTATTAAATTGTATATATTTATTTGCACTTTTGCAGATGAATCATAATTTACCAGTAATTATTAATACTCAATGTGGGGCATTGAAAACCTGCAGTTTTCTTTATTGAAAACGATCTAGCTGTCGATTACGACCTCAATTTAGTACTGCTTAAAAATCATAATTATTTTTACCAACTCAGCAAGTGAATAGCGCGGCCTACCAAATGCGAAAAAATTAATAAAGTTTAAATTTGAATGAATATGTGCTTTGCTATATTTAAAAAACGGTGACGAAGGAAACGATAATAAAGTATAAATTAATTAAAATGGCTGGCATTGAAGCTTCAGTAGCTTGACTCTTATCAGTTGAGAATCAATTCGTGTTCGTGGCATCGTATCTCGTTTACTTTTTAGTATGGAAAATTTAAACGTTTTCCACAATTACACAGTTTTTCCTTGCATCAAATAAAATTGATAGGAATTTTACAGTGTCTTCTTTCATTAAGCTACTGTACGTAGACATGAATATACGTACATATGTGCGCTGCAGCAGCCGATATAGTATGTATTAATATTNTTGCTCACATATAATATAATTTTAACATAATTAGCATTTTTTCTGATGTTCCCCGTGAGTGCCATACGGCGGTAGAGGGTTAAGGCAAACAGACTAACACAAAAACAATCCTTTATTATTTCTTATAGGGCTGTGAGTCTCGCTACCTGTCCGCATACCACACACTGGAAAATAATTTTCTCGTTCAATTCACTGTATCGTGGTAGATCGTGAAGACTCTGGTCCAATGTTTCACAAGACTGAGCTTGAAGATGCGCAAGTTTACCAAATTGACTGACATTAACACCGTTTAATCACCTTTGCGATAATTTTAAATTTGTATTCAATCCTCAACGAGTTCATCCATGATATCATTCCACTATATTATATACAGTTTGTTACTTGCTTGCTTGGTCCGTCTCTCTGACACGCTCTTTAGGATTTAGATAGGAGGAAATTCGGTAGCAGTACATTGTAAGCATTGTATTGTGAATACCAAAGGCACAGCCTTCAATGTGAAAACTCTTTCGTAAAACCCGCGTCCACTGGTAGACCAATCGAAAAAATTCAGTAAAAAACACGTGAATTTTTACGTGTAGGTCTACTAGTTCATAATGATTTTCAAGGCTCGAAATACGAACAGAATACGCTTACGTGAGCTACGTGGAATAACAGGAGGTTTTGACCCTTGTTGTTGGGGTGCACGTCAGCGCCAGAGTCCTGTGTGTCTTCCTCCCAATTTGTTGAACGTCGGCAATATTTGGAACAGTGGAACAGGAGCCCAACATGTCTTGTCTGATACCAATCTTGAAATGTTTAATTGAACTGAACTTCGGTTACACCAGCCAAGTTAGAGGGGTCTTGAGCGCCTTGTCATCGAGGGTTGGTTGTGAAGGCCTGTAGTCCTGCTACCGTTTGTCGAGTTCTTCGACTAACATTGAATCTTCTATACTATGTTATATGTTAAAAGCCGTCATGTATTTATCTATGAACTTGTTTAAAAATTAATACACTTCCTTGTTCTCCTCTGAGTAGAATTAGATATAGGAAATTATTTTAAAACAAGCTATTACTAATAAGTTAAATAAAGGGTTTATTTTAAGCCAAGAAGTTTTGTGGATATTGTTCCTAAATAACTGCCACATTTCTACATTAAAAACTAATGGGATTTGTAGTGTGTTTATAAATAAATACAGGATGGGTTTTATCATGTAGTCAAATATTTGCGTTTGGTGTCACACTCTGTAGGAAATATCGAAAATTCACTTTTTTTAAATTTAGGGTCTTAAAAATGTAATTCTTGTATTTTTACACGCACGCAAATTAATTATTTGCGACCACAGATAATTTTTTTTCCGACATAACATTCTTTGTTTTCAATGCATGTATCATATTTTTAGTATTGGATTGTGGATAGCATAGTCGCCGGATTATTATAAAACACTTGATTTTTCTCATTATTAGCATTCTTTTCTCTTAATGAGGAACTTCCTTCTGAAGGGTGGTACAACTGGCATGGGAAAGAATGGTATTCATTAAAAAATGCGTGAATGTTTTCACACGTTTATCGCTGGTCAGATGTAAATAAAGCAAGAAGTATAATTAAGAATGATTTCATCCTTAAATCAGCTAACAACGTGACTTGGAAGCAAGGCGTTTGAGAGCGTGAGTTAACCATGATAGCGTGCAACGAAATATTGAACCAGTTTTGTTCAGAATCGGCCACTGGTTTGACTGAAAATATGTCTTATAGAGGAGCTTTATTTGTACCATTGATCAGTTTCAGAACAGGGAACAAAAATTTGAGAATCAGTGAAGTACTTTAGTATCAAGAATTCATGACCACGTACTATGATACAGCTGTGTACTACGTACTGCTTAATTTTGTGGATGCAAACGTTTTGATTTGCTTTAAGATTTTCGGGAGCAAATTTTTTGTAAATAAGATTGTGTCTCTGATAATACATTTATCTTATTTAGATGACGGCATCTTGTGTATTCTATTCAGGTGACTACAACTTGTGTATCCTATTCAGGTGACGACAACTTGTGTATCCTATTCAGGTGACTACAACTTGTGTATCCTATTCAGGTGACTACAACTTGTGTACCCTATTCAGGTGACGACAACTTGTGTATCCTATTCAGGTGACAACAACTTGTGTATCCTATTCAGGTGACAACAACTTGTGTATCCTATTCAGGTGACAACAACTTGTGTATCCTATTCAGGTGACTACAATTTGTGTATCCTATTCAGTTGACTACAACTTGTGTACCCTATTCAGGTGGTTGTAACTTGTGGATCCTATTCAAGTGGCTGCAACTTGTGTATTCTATTTAGGGGGCTGCAATTTGTGTAACCAGTGAAGGGTGAACTAACTTTGAACAGTTACCACTCTACACAATACTTGAACACACCACTACTCACAGAACCCAGACACAATATTTGACTTAGGACCAACCTAGATGCATCTACCTGCTGTATGCAGAAGAAACCTGATGCCGTGGCTCTCGCCATGAATTTATTCGATACAGAGGCTTGCTATTGTTGAATTTCAAATCCTTTAATGTGTCGAAAATGACCACTATTGTGCTGTACGGGGACAAAACTAGCCATCAAGGCAATGCAGCGCGTCAGAACATACGCATTCAACAACAGCTCGGCTAAATTTAGATTTACATATTCATGGACTGAATATAAAGCAAGTAATATTTGAGGGAATTGATTGTACAAGCATGATCCGTTAAGGATCTGGTATAGAGGCCCATGCAGGTAAATATTCAAATCAGAGCAGTTGACGAGCATCTTCATAGTGCTCGATTTGATTCTAGTCCGAGAGCCTCGGGTGACAGAGTCAAGGCTCTTGAGAATATAAATGAGTATGCGAAATTCCCGACCATCAGACTATGCTGCGATGTTCAAACAATGCTGAAAACCCAAACTGGAAAACTTTGTGATGTGAGGCAATGTGTCTAGTATTGCACTTACAGAGCGTGCCAGAATTGTATGCAACTCTTTTTTTTTATTCTCACTCCCATAGTTGTTAATAAAAATTAGCGACACAATACTAACACATGCTCAAATTTAAAATTGTAAGATGATCTGCGCAATAGTAAACAAACGGCAGCCATTGACTTGAATTCTAGCAAGTTTCAGCGTGCCAACTTTAAATACAAGATGGGACGTAAAGGTGCTTTGAGTCTTGGTGAGTAATCTAGAATTGTTCAAAAGCTGAGTAATAATATATCTACGTTAGAGATAGCAAAAGAATTGGGCCGTGACCATCGTAGCATTAAAAAAATTTGTGACCAACCCTGATCGTTGCAACGGTCGTTCTGACAAAGGGATATGTCGTAAGAAAGCACCTGTGTTGCATCGAACCATGAGTAGGATCACGAGAGAATGCCGCCGTAACCCACTTAAAACTAGCAAAGAAGTGTTTGAAAACACTTGCGTTCCTAATGTGCCCAAATCCACTCGATGCCGTATTCTGAGGGAGATTGGAAAATGTGGAAAGCCCGAGGTTCGCCCTCCATTAAAGGATATCCACAAGAAAAAGAGGATGGATTGGATGAAAAACCACGTGAAGGTAAATTTTCAAACTGTTCTGTTCACCGATGAGTGTCGAGCGACTCTTGATGGACCCGATGGGTGGAGTAGAGGATGGTACTGAAAGGATGGTCCACGTCCCTACCGAATCAGGCGTCAGCAAGGAGGTGGGGGTGTCATGTTTGGGCTGAAATCATTGGTAATGAACTGGTAGGGCCATTCAAAGTAGCAGATGGAATGAAAATGACTGCCAAACTCTTTAATGACTTCATTAAGGAACACCTTTTATCCAGGTACAAGATGTAGAATTTGGCATTCCGGAAAGAGAGGGTATTTATGCATGATATGCCCCGTCTCATGCTGCAAGAATAACCACGGAATATTTGGAGAGTGTTTTTGCCAGGCACGGGGAAATCATGCAATGGTCAGCTTGTTCTCCGGATATAAACCCCATCGAGAATCTATTGAACATCCTGAAAATGAAGATTTACTCCGGTGGAAGGCAGTACACCTCCAAGGACGACCTCTGGAATGCCGTTCTAACTGCTGCCTAAGAAACTTCATCAGGTGAAATAAAAAATTTGACATCTTCAATGGATGAAAGGCTTTTCTTTGTTGTTAAAGAACATGGTAATTATATACGATATGAATTGCACTATTCAACCACATTGAAGCCTTTTGTTTTGTAATGTCGTTTCCACATAAAATACTCCTAAGATAATCTATTTTATCAATTTTCGTCACCAGTTGGCCATATTTGACACTATATAGATGATTTGCATATAAAGTTGGCACGCTGACCCTTGCAGGAATTCAAGTCAATAGCTGCCGTTTGTTTACTGCTGCGCAGATCATCTTAAAAGTTTAGATCTGAGCATGCGTTAGTATTATCATGTAATGTACAAAGTGTCGCTAAGTTTTATTAACAAATATGGGAGTGAGAATCAAAAAATAGAGTTGCATATAATTTTGGCACACACTTTATATCTGAAATAGTGGTAAAAGTACGATTTTAGGTTCCATGTTCGGTATTAGTTTTCTTCTTATAGCTTAGAGGATTTTGGGTGGATGCAGCACTTTTGATAGTAAGGTCTTAGAGCTTAAGTTTGCCTACTTTCCGTCGTAGGAGTTCAAGTTGAAAAGCTCAACGAGTCTTGATAATTTGTTTTTTATAATTATTGTTTGATGCTTGGTCTAGTCTTTATTTTTCTTAGTAGCTACATTTCTTTTAATATTCTGTGCTTTGTTTGGTGTTTTCAATTCGCTGATGCGAGAGAGACAGATTAATTTCCAGCTAACTAATTCGAGAGAACAAAATATAACTTTATCATTCTGTTGGTGATCATAGAAAGATGGAGTAATGTAAAGACGGCTAATTTCTTCCAACCGAAATAAAAATTTGCCTTTGAGCCCCTTTTCAAATTTACAGGATAATTATACACAGTATCACATTTAGTAGGTAAGTGCTGAGTAATAAAGGATACATAATTTCACAGACTTGCCTATGATGGCATTCTGTTTATGGGATACAAGCGCTAGTTGATTCTTCGAGGAATAAAACTATTCAAAATCTGCCTCTCTAAAACTGAAGGTAATCGTAGGTCTAGATGACGAGTCACATAAAACTGAAGCGACAAGGGAAACCTTGGAAGGAAGAACTCGCGGTAAAAGGCTTGATATATAACCAAAATGTTCGGTTGTACTCAAAAAATCAAATCATTGTACTTCAATTGACTTTATTAACAGAACTGTAAGAAAAATGACATTGATTATGGATCTGATTTCTACGTTATTGACGTTACGAAGTGGCGTTGCACAGCGTCTCGTTATTCCCGAGTGAATGGAATTAGTTTTTTTCGAGATCTGCCCTTCCGTGTTTGCTCCGAGTGAGGGCTAAGATTTAAAGGATATTGATTGCTCTGGAAAATGAATACAAACACTAGTGTGTCGGCTTCTGGATATGCAGGCAAAATGATATCGGTGTAGGTTCCAGAACTGAATAATTGCATTGTACTCGAATTTCATTGTTTGGTTTTGCATCAGTTTTTGAGTCCTAAAGCTTGTAGTTTTCCCAGTTATTTTATTATTTCTTTTTAAGCTTGATCAGAAAATGTGTTTTAATGTTGTCTATGTGAAAATGACTCCAAGAAATTCAATATGTTAACCCATTATTGCCAGATGGGAATATATGTATGTGCCCAGAGATAATCATTCCCTTTAGTCCCATATTCTGAATGTTTCGTTCAAAATTACGGTAAAGTTACATAGCAATGAGTAAAGATGAGTGGTAATTTACGTAGTATTTTTATCAATCTGAAAATAAATTGGTTGCTAAAGAATTAAAACTTCAAGGGAGAAGGACTTGCGAGTAAGTTAGGGTACTTAAGAAAATGAAAGTGAAAACCAGGAAATAATGCAAACGCTCTGCTCATAGAGAACACATTTTTGATATTTGTCCACATCAGACGTAAAACAATACGAAAAGCGTAATTTGAACGAAACTTAAATTTATAAACGCTTGAATGCATACAATTTCATTATTTCATATATTGTACATCAACTTCTATTAGATAACGAAATGGCGCTTCAGCAATCAGAATAGTTAACTTGTTCTTAAAGTACAAAATAAATTCATATTTGGAAGTGACGCGTGGTTAAGGAAAAGGTAAAAATGAAAAGCCTATTGTTATTGACTTCTGTGTCTTGGCCACGGGCACGAGATCTGAAAGAACACTGGAGCTAACCAATGGCCAGTACGTCTGTCCTGTGTCGTCTGCAACTTTTCTTACTACATACAAGTTAATTCAGTTTGCGACTTTAGACTCGCAACGTGAACTACTTATAAGGAAACAAAAGGCACACGTGTTTCAAGAGAGTGTATGTAAACCGAAACATAAAACTGATTCTATATTTATTAATTCGAATTCGAACACAATTGGCCCCAAAAATAAGCAAGCAGTTTTGCTTAATACTCTGTCTTTAACTTGTTTCGTTGACTTTCACACGAAAGGGGTTAAAAATATTTATTTATTTATTGCGCATGGTGCAACAGTTTTATGAATCCTTGATACAAACAGCTGATTTTATTATTACTAATAATTTTTGCGTGAGTGAAGTGCGTGTACGTGACTGCATTGAGTTACGGGATTAAGGTGTACGTGCGTGATTGATGCCCGTACTCTAAGCGCATGGGACTTGGTATCAACCCAAGAATGAGAGAAACGACTCGTTTTTATTGCCTTATTCTATTCTAAGAAAGCATTAAAGAAAAACCCTCGATGATAAAAATTCTTCCAAAATTCAGAATCTTTGCGCAGTGTATGAAGAGTGGGCATTTTAAAATAGACTTATTGATACCAAATTGAAACTTTAATTTTTATAATTTCCATTCTTTTATTGAAATGAACCAGCTTCATCTTGAATTTCGTATCATGTTTGGAGTTCGAATAACTTACAATGAAAGCTGAATGGAAATTGGTTTCTGAACATCAGAAAGGAATGAAGCGTGCATTGCCTATATGAAGGCCGTTTAAATTCGGCAGGATGTTCTCGTAGTCATTTCTGTTCGTGAAAACACGTAAAAAATTTGCAAGTGACGGCCAATGGGGAAGGTATCGAAAGACTTTATTTCTGTCGGTTTGTAAGATGTTCTTCCATAACACGAAAAACAAAACGAAGTTAAAATCGAGAGTTTTAAAAGTTTTATTAAAAAGTTTTTGAAGGGCACGTAAAATTGTACAGTGATGATGATAATTATGCTGCTAAGAGAGTGTAGAGTGTGACCCTGGTGTGATTATTAATAAAGTTTCAACGTACCAGAAAGCCTTTAATGAACGTTTCGTTACAAAAGTTTTTACTGTTGAACGAAGTTATGAATAAACTTTCAGCATTTTTGAAAGCAGAAATGAAACTGGAAAATAAATCTGAGTTGTCGACAGCATAACGGTTACAACGCGAAGACTTCAAAAAAGAATTCAAATTGCGTCTAAAATATTATTTTTGACTTCCATAAATTCGTTTAGCCTTGTGTTGGAGCGGGAAAATAAGAGACTGTATCTTAAAACTATTATGTCTCGTGGCTGTATTCACAGTGGCAGTCCAAGTCTCAATGACTTCAATTTTATTTCGCAGGCAAAGCAGGAATGTAGCACACAACATGAACATTAGTTCAAGAATGTTTGGCTATTGTTGAGGCCAGTAATGGTCATTTATTAAGATTAGCTGTAGGCAGTTAGCAGTCACGCCACATCAACTTTGTGTTCGCTTGCCTTAATCAGCGCTGTGGGAATGCAGGACTCGCGCTACATGGACTAGTTTTCGAAGCCCCAAATAAACACGATATAGAACACGACATAGAAGAAGAAGACTTACATGTTCAGCGCATACTTGTTCTTGTGTTACGGGATCCGAAAAGAAACCGGAATAACTCAGGAAGTGTTAGTCATGGTAAAAAATACCATTATTACCCACCATTAGACATAAATCAATTTGACTTAGATTATAATGTGTATTTTTTAGAAACTATCTCTTTGAGATGGTCGTCCTTGACTCTTGAACAGTCCTGTGCTCTTATGACCTTGCTACGCATCATCTGGATGTTCTTTCTGATCTGGTGACATTAATTCTCCAGTTTCTAATTGATTAAAAGAGTTAACATATGCTTCTGATTTTAAATAGTATTTTTGTGTTTTCATGACTTAAAATTTCTGAATTAAATCAATCTCTTTTCGGGTTTTGTGACGCTGATACACATTTAACACATTGACTCCGAAGTGGTACGTATGTGTACCACTTAGGTTAGGTTCTGTAATTTTTTCAGATCCTTCTGGTGACTATGCGTACAAAGTGAAGTTTTACACCAATCAGGCAATCGGAGTCAACGTGTTAATCTAAGCCACTTCATAACCCCAAATTTTGTGGTTGAAATACATGAGAGAGAATGTAAACAACATTAACGTATGAATTATTCGAAGGTAACAAATGTGACATTGAATGGGATTAATTAACCTCGGATAATTCTTGCTTCTCTGGTCCCGGATCAATAACGTGCAAGTATTTATGTACAGTATTTCATGGGTTGTGGGAATTTTGTGATTTTGAGTTTGTGAATTAAGTTTTGACTTTATTTCTGATTTTAGTGTAAACCTTTCGTTACTATTTTATCTTCTTAATGCAATCGGTTATGATTGTAATTTGATTTGTGTTTACAGTTTTGGCATTGGCTATCATTTACTAGGTTTGCATGGCACAAGCTTAGTTGGGAATAGCCCGAAAAATCTGTATAGTCTCGGGCAGTTGGTTAGGTTAAGTTGAAGCAGAGTAAGTTTTACGAACGTTGCAAATTATGCTCAACTGAGACTATATTTTAAGTTGTCTAAGAAATTCTAAAATCTTGTTCGGTTAAGTTTGATAACTTTCTTCAGCCAAAGAAGGTAGATGTGCATACTTATGCTACTAAAGTAATTTTTTTCCATTGCTTTCATGATAGCGAATAACTTTGTAAGCTACTTCCCTGGCTACAAAATGTTGTCTTAGACCCTTTCCGACCTCTGCCTCCCAAACCTAAGCATTCCACTCGAGAGTTTCCTACCCATTTTAACACGTTGACTCCGAAGTGGTACGTATGTGTACCACTTAGGTTAGGTTCTGTACTTTTTTCAGATCCTTCTAGTGACTATGCGTACAAAGTGAAGATTTACACGTCAGGCAATCGGAGTCAACGTGTTAACACGTTGACTCCGATTGCTTGATTGGTGTAAAACTTCACTTTGTACGCATAGTCACTAGAAGGATCTGAAAAAAGTACAGAACCGAACCTAACCTAAGTGGTACACATACGTACCACTTCGGATTCAACGTGTTAACAGTACTTTTTTCTTCTACCATTTAATTTTTCTGCACTGTCGTAGAAAAAGTGAAAAAAACGTTCTAACTTTTCCCGGAGCTCTCATTTTCTATCATTGTGTTTTTACATTTGTTGTGTAAATATTATCATAGTTTGTGGATCGAGGAGTTTACTACTGTTTAATAGTGGAACAAATTAAATTCAATCGTAAATTTCCTTTAGGTTAATTGCAGAATAAACTTTTAATCGTGAAAATATTTGCCTGAATCATGGGATAGACGTTGGTTTTATGTTGTAGTAAACTGTAGAATGAATACAGCGTAGGCATGAAGATATTACCGAGGCTTCTGTGTGGTTTCAAACTGCGACACTTGTTGTGGATTTGTTCTCTTTATCTGTTACTTATTTTGTCTAAAACGACCGGCTTAAAATTAAAGAAATACTGTAGTGCCTGCATAACGACACACTTACTTGAGACAGAAAGTTTACTTCAGTTGTTGTTTGAGTTTGCTTGATAGTTAGTGGACGGAGAACTTCCCTGATCTTCAGTGAAGCAGGAGGTGGAATTGAGATGCAATAAAATATTCTCAAGAAATGCAAGAGATTTATCGTTATCAAGATTTCTTAACGTAACGCCACTGTAGGATGTCATCAGTTATGTAGGAATTCATCCATATCTACGCTTTTGAGCGGGATCTTTTTCATCATTAATACCATCAATATTCATTGTCCCTCTTATTATATTGTTAATTACGGGACTTCTTACTCAAGTATAGGCTGCTTAGCACATTTTTATTTGCATTTTTTGAGAACGTACCCTCATCTCTCCAAGACTCGATCACAAAGAGCTTCCAAAAAAGAGCTTGGATTGTGCCATAACATGTCTAATTGGAGATACAGCCTCTAAGAAGCTGATGAGTGGACAGAGTCATTAGATATGTTTCAAAACAATTTACTTGGTGGAATGAAAGCTTGCTGACGTAAGCGAGAATGCCCGCACTTCAAGAATAGGATTACAAGTTGGACGAATCATGATTTTTTTGTTTTCACGAGATAAAAGACTGCATAAGTTGGACCCTCATCCATTGCGTGTTGGGCGTATCCAAATAATTTTCCTCCCATCATCCATCAGACACGAATAAAGAAAATGTCAACGAGGTGCAACAAATGAAAGCCTGCGTTACGATAAACATGAGCTCTTTTCTTTCACTTATGGCCCCAGAACTGGGACAGCATTTTATGGCTCTCACTTTTGTGTTATGCTTTGAACTACGTATATTGCCTTAACTCAAGGCAGCTTCGAGCGGCTCATCACTTCCCTCACTTTAAATACCTCTCATTTTATCAACAGCCTTTATTCAAAGAGGCCTAGCATAAAAGAAATTACGTTCTCGTTGATTTTACTTGTTTCCTGCAATAAATTCTAGATCGTATTTCGCTCATGAGTTGCGAAGATTTTTGTGTATTTATGAGTTTGGAAAGTCTTTCACAACATCATGCGTGCCTGTTCATGAAATTTAGAGGTTGGCGAGGTGATTGCTTCATATTTTTGGGTGACTCGACTTCCATGGTGAAACAAAATCACAAGCGCTAGATCTGCTAGAATAGAATAGAATAAAATGAAGCGATAGAAACGAGCCTTTTGGCCCATTCTTGAATCGGTACCCAAATCCCATGCCGTAATTCTGGCCGCCGATGGTCATACACAAACTGACCACCGCGGCAACGGACCTCGAACCCGGGTCTTCCCGCATCGTAAGCGGGTTCGCTCACCAGTTGACCAAGCTGGTGGTGTACTACTATGCACTATGTCCAATCGAATACCTTATTCTTAGTTCACACAACTGATATTAGCAATGGAAATTTATAGCCTTTTTTGCTTTTGATTGTTTGCTGTGAACTGTGATTTTATTGGTCATGATTGCTTAGAGGATGAGGCTATAAGAATCCCTTCACAAAATGTTAAGCATTTCTTTATGATGGGTCAATAATTGAAGTAGAGATTTATGGATATGTTATTGCGATAATATGTTATAATAACTATAA
This sequence comes from Trinorchestia longiramus, assembly GCA_006783055.1. Lineage (NCBI taxonomy): Eukaryota > Metazoa > Arthropoda > Malacostraca > Amphipoda > Talitridae > Trinorchestia > Trinorchestia longiramus. Next base: position 105,411 of record VCRD01000411.1, on the reverse strand, counting down.
TTTTTGCCGCTTATGAAAACCGACCTGAATTATTTTCTACAAGTAAAAGAAATTTTAGTCATCGGAAAGGAAAAATTGAACCGAACGTCATATAACACAAGATTTTAAATTAATTCTAACTGTAAACTTTAGCCGCAACTTGATTCCTACGAAACCTAGCTGAAATTTTTCTAGTTTCATTTTTTATTACCCAATCAACCAAACCTAACGGAAGCTTAAATTATCTAGTAGTTAATCTAACTCAACCTAATATTACTCTTTCATCTCATGAACAACCGTTACAACTAAATATGTAACGACTTTTGTTATCTGAAACGTGAATTGAACGCTTGCTCTGAAATTTTAAACTTTGGAAGCCAGAACGTGTCTCTGATATTTTTGAGTCTTTTTCGAAAAATTGAAGATGTACGTCAGGTATGTATTTGTGGAGTGATTCGTTCGTGTTCTAAAGATCATTTTAAAAATATTTTCTGGTGTCTGTTCCAGTGTTTGCATCAATAGCAGTTCCAACACGTGTGGGTATCATGTTCATTAGAATTGCAATAAAGTTTTTCATCTCTTGTAGGGTACATTTGTAGATTTGGCATTGAACTTCACTTAGTTTGTCGGAAATCAGCTTTTCCTTGTATCCTTTTTCCCTTTTGACTAACCTAACTTCCCATTACGCTTATTAGCATGAATAAGGAAAGACATAGATGATTTTTTATTCTAAAAACAGATGTTAGAACAGAACGTTCAATTTGTCCTCAAATGAATCTATTTAATGAGGCATTCGACGCTTGAGGCTGTCCCTGTATTAACTGTTATGATAGTGGGGAAGGGAGGGGGGCGTGACCTACAATCGAAACTTGACTTTCAGAAATTAAACTAGGATACTATCGTGTGAACGGTCAATCAGGTCACCAGGTTACAGACGTGTCTTGAGAAAAATATACTGCATTCGCGTTCAGACTGAGCTAGCTAGGGTCTGTAGGAAACTTAGGACACATATACCGTGGGGAGCAAAATAATACAACACGTTGATTAAATCGCCAGATTGCACATTTATAGACCACGTACAATTATGAAAATTGGACTATATTTAAACATAGTCTAAAAAGGTTAATAATATATCTAAAACCCACAAATATTTAATAGAAAAAATAAATAGGAACATGTATAATAAATACATGAACAAAAGTTTACAACACATATGAAGATATACATACTCGTACATTAATTATTCGTTACGTAGCCCTTATTATTAAATATAGCTTCGAGACGCTTATAGTAATTCACTACCAGCCTTTTACAAGTTTCGGGCGTAATCTTATTCCATTCTTCAATAAAAATTTCTTTGAGTTCAGCGATGTTATTGGGACCTCTCTTTTGAATTTTCAATTTCAACTCCCTCCACAAGTTTTCGATCGGATTCATGTCCAAGGATTGATTTGGCTATTCTAAAATGTTTATCTTCATCTTCAACCATTCATTGGTTTAGTTTGCAGTACGCTTTGGAGCGTTGTCTTGTTGGAATTGCCATTCAAGCTTCAATTTTAACAAACGAGCTGAAGGTAGGAGTTGCTCTTCCAATATTTCACGATATTTCCTGCCATTCATGGTTCCTTCAATGATGTGAAGTTTACCTGCCCTTGATGAGCTGAAACATCCCCACACCATGATTGAGCCACCTCCAAACTTAACAGTGTGTATGGTGCACTTTGGTTTATACTCTTCGTTTTGTTGCCTCCAAATGGTTTGTGCTGTTTCTCGCAAATAGTTCGATTTGGTTTCATCTGATCGCAGTACTGAGTGCCAAAACGCTGCTGGCTTGTTCAAATGGTCGTTGGCATACTTCAGCCCGGCTTTGACGTGACGTTTTTTGAGAAGGGGTGTCCTATGAGGGGTGCGGGAGCGAAGACCTTCACGGCGTAGTGCCCTGCTGATTGTGTGTTTGCTGGCTTCGATCCCAGATGCCTTGAGATCATCCTTCAATTATTCACGAGTAGTTTGAGGCCTCTGCACTACTGTTTGGACCAATTTTCGAGCAGCACAGTCGTTAATCTTCCGAGGACGGGCAGTTCGAGGCTTGCTGAGAGTCGTATTCCGGCATTTCCACTTATGTTCTAACCGAGGCTATAGGAACACACAGTTTTGCACTTATCTTCCGATATCTCAAACCTTCATTATGGAGCTCCGCAATACGTTCGCAAAGATCTAGGCTGATGTCCTTATTCTCACTCATGCCTGCGACCTTTCAGAACGAGAGCTGCTGTACCAATAACACGTTATTGGAGATGAATATTTAACACGTTTATTGCGATTGCCTGATTGGTGTAAAACTACACTTTGTACGCATAGTCACTAGATGGATCTGAAAAAATTACAGAACCTAACCTAAGTGACCCACCGGTGGGTCGCATCGCAACAAACGTGTTAGAGAAGTTTGATAGCCAAATAGTAGAATGTATTAGAACATTTTGAAATAATCCTACAATAATTTTCATGTATAATATCGAAAAAAAGTCGGGTACTGTATAATTTTGTTCACGTATTTATTATTCATGTTCTTGTATATTTTTCTATTAAATATTTGTCGGTTTTAGATACATTATTAGCCTTTTTATACTATTGTTAATTGTTCGCGGTCTATAAATGTGCAATCTGGCGATTTAATCAACGTGTTGTATTATTTTGCTCTCCACGGTACGCTATGATTCCGGAGATCCTTTTGTCCATAGGGTGATTTGAGGAGCCAGAAACTTTGGAGAACAATAGAACCCTTATCTGTCTTACATTTAACATTTAAAAACACTTGTTTTAGAGAGAGGAAATAGTTTGCGCCTTCTTAGCTCACTGAATTTAGACCTTACAGCTTGCAACAGAACTTGGCATGACAAATTATTCTCGCTTCATGAATTCCTAGAGCAATGCGCTCACTTTCCCTAATGACCTCATTTGTTCGCGAGAAGATTGTAAAGAAATGTTCAATTGTTTCTCAGACATTTACCAATGTAGATAGAAGCCGATACTGTCACCAAGCTCAGTAGAACTATTGACTGAGATGTACAATCAGCGAATCTTCCTGCTACAACAAAGACAGAACTCCCTTTACCAAATGCTTCTGATAAATTCTCCTAGACGAAAACTTTGGGGTTGAAAAAATGAAGATTACCACTTCCGTGACTAGGTTTTTGTTTTGGTTCCGTGCGGAGTGCATGTGGCTCTGCTTCCAGGTTGTTCCGGCCTTAGTATCCTTTGTGCAGTTTTTCGTCTCCAAGAGATGGCACGACTTTTCCACATTTGGGCTGAGAAGTGCTTAATGAAATTTGACTTCTTATCTGCGTAGTCACAAGCTTTGTTTTTTTTCCTCGTCTGAGCATCATGCAGAGACGTACATACGATATACACTGTGAATAAAGAACTGTATGGCCGTGTGGTAGCTTCCGCAAACTTAAATGATTTTCATCATTTGATTTGGGTATCTATTACAGTCTCTAAGAATGATTTCAATCACTTGTTCCCAATGTGTAAACATCAAGCCCGGAGATTTATATTTTCATTCTTTACTTGTAACAAACAGTTATTTGACGCTTGATCTCATTCCTTTCTTGGCAACCTTTAGTGTTACTGAGCCTACTACATTGCTATCGGTTTTGCGATCAAAGATTTCTTTTCCTTGTGAACATCAAGCTCTAAAGTGAAGTTTTCAGAGCTTGCAGTAGCCGTTGGCCCACTTTACGGTGTAGTATACAAATCGTATCAAGACGAAGAACTCTTCGGTGTTTGAAGTTACAACGCTGAGAGTTGGTGTTAGATGTGAGAGGATGATCAAAGCCGAAATTCTTGATCTTCGACTGAGGTTTACCAGTAACTGTTACGGTAATGGAGATTTGCTTTAAAGTCATACCTTTAGTCGGCAATGGAAAGTAAAAACATTCAATTTCAAACTATCTTCAGTCTGTATTTTCTTTTTACGTCTGGAACCGAATTGGAATTGTTTGAAGAGCTTTCCGATGGTTTTAACTGCCTATCCTGCATCACTGGGGCGGCAAAAGTATATCCTGTCTTGAATTTAGATTTAGTATGCAAGTGAAGAAGTGAGGCGAACACGGAACAGAGTCCTACGTCCCAATATCGCCCGACAGCTCGCTTTCCTGAGCATTATTTCCTGCACCTGCACGCGCTTGCCGACTGCTCGATAGGGCCACGCGCTACTGGCTGTCCACGCCAAGAATTGATATTTCTTAAAGAATTTCGATGGAAATAAACTTGAATTTAATTTTCCGAGCATTTCTGTAGGATTGTTTAGGAAAGGATGATGAAGATGAATTGGGATTAGAGTTTCTGGGTGAATAAGGTTCGTTGACAATTAATTGCACGTTGTGGACTACTACTAAAACACTGACATTTTCCCCTGTACTGCGGGGAGGGAACCATTTGTCAGAAAACCTTTACCGTTAAATTACGAATAAATTTTCATAAGCGGCAATGAAAGATTCTAACCAGACTGTGGATTTTTGGACAAGTGATCTAATGAATGAATAAAAAGTACCAAATTAATGATGATACAACTTAGTGATTATCAGGAATGAAATAGTTGAGGCACCATTAATTTCCGCATGTTATAGTGTTATATATTAATTACATATGATTAGTGTTCCTCGAGATTAGGCTCAACTCATGTCCTGATCTTGCAAGATTGTCAGGTAAAGTCACAGACTTCAGGTGTTTTTGTGTTCATGATTACAATTCACTTTAACTTTGAATTAGGCTTTTTCTAACATCAAAAAATCAATCCAAATCCAAGCATAAATTTCAAGATACCTAACTGAATGTCTATTTGGTAAAATATGTCCTTAGAATCAGTATAAATAAATTTGTTGACTTCCATAACCTCTGGTTCTGAATAAGACTGTCGGAGTTATGTGAGGCAGCTAGTCGAACTCCGAAAATGTCAGCGACGTTTCGACAACCGAGTCGATCCACTTCTTGAAAACTTGTTTTATTCTCTGAGAAGCATGAATTCACAGGAGCAGTTATTCATTAATATTAGTTCTATGAAACTTTCCTTAGGGTTCAATCGATGTCATTGTAGGTATTTGCCATTTAGCAGGCAATCTTCGAAGTTCTAGATTTTTGAATTACTTGATAGAACACGTCTGTCAGTATAGGATATAAATCTTTGGTCTTCATTGCAGAATTTAACACGTTACCTCCGATTGCCTGATTGGTGTAAAACTTCACTTTGTACGCATAGTCACTAGAAAGATCTGAAAAAATTACAGAACCTAACCTAAGTGATACACATATGTACCACTTCGGAGTCAACGTGTTAAAACATTTAAAAACAATGCTTTAATGGATTAAAAATGTAGTGATTACTAAGCATTTTAATAGAAAATGATGCCAGCGCTATTTTTATTTGAGGCATTCCGTGCCACAAGGACAAAGACACCACCCGCTAAAAAAACTATTTTCCATGGTACTGAAATCTTACAGCCGAGCTTCATTAATTTTAACCCAATCAACCAGTGAGACGGAGAACACATCGATATGTAATTAATTAATTATCTCATGGAAATTTCTATTTTGCAAAATTCGTATGGCTTTTACTCGAAACTTATTTTGGGCATCTTTGATATTGTGGCACGCAACCCCTCGTTTGTTCATAGATTCGTCGCTCACTTGCCTCAGTCAGGTGTGTTTGCGGGGCCTGCCCCTTTAATTTCGCTTGCTTCGTATTAGACTTCTTACCCCTGGGTCAGCAGCATTGGCGTTCGGGCAGACTAGTATTATTGCAAGGAAGGGAAATTTTTCTTTATGCTATTTTTTTAATCTTTAGGTTGTATGTAGATTGGCCAGCATATGAACTTCTTGCCTACTGAATTCAGTATCTTCAGTTTACCTTTTCCTGGTCTCTCTCAATATACAGGGAGGTCCAAAAGTTGAGTTGAGTTGGTTTATTTTGAAATTACGTATACATACAATTATATTTACTAATACAATTATTACATTGGCAATTATATCTTATTGTAAACAATAATACAAAAGCCATTAAATTGTATCAACTTACATGCTCAAACTGTTTTCCATCACAATTTACACAGCTTTGAAACATCAAGGATTGTGCCAGTGACATCGAATTTGTCACGAATGTGATAAATGATTTGTCTCTTTAGGGCTTGAGTACCAAATGTTTCAACCCAATTTGTTCTAACGCGTTCAGCATTTTGAGATTTTCAATACTCTTTTAAGGCCTATTTTTTCATCTGCATTTAAATTATTTGCCATTATGGGTTGTCTGAATCATCTTAAAAAAACAAATAAAACGTAAATGATTGTATTTATAAAATTGTCAATAATATAGCACAACCAATAGTTATGATGAACACAATTGTTATAATATAACTGATACATAAACCTATTCCACATACTGTCCACCTACTTTTGGACCAAGCTGTATATGTGGCAATAGACATATGTACATGTATTTGAGATTCTTAGGAAGATTACACAAAATTTCATCATTCAGACCGATAATTAGATAACGACCATGCTTATTTCATGGATTTACTTTTGTCAGGGGTAAATTGATGACTGTTCGTTTGGGTTTATTAACTTCTCATCAAATACTCTTTTCTGATGAGAACATTCTTTACTGTTCCAAGGCAAGAAGAATACTTCATTATCCATTTAGCCTATCAGAGAGTAGATATAAGTCTAATTTCAAGATTCAACGAGAACATTGGCTTCATGCCTCACATACAAACTTAAGATCAGTACCACATGATTATATGATGATTGTTACACGATTATATGATGATTGTTACTACATGATTTTATGAGGATTGTTACTACATGATTTTATGAGGATTATTACCACATGATTTTATGATGATTGTTACCACACGATTATATAATGATTGGTACCACATGATTACCTGGTAATTGTTACCACATGATTACCTAAAAATTGTCATCACATAATTACCCGAGGGTTGTTACTACATGATTACCTGATGATTGTTACCCAGGATTGCCTGATGGTTGTTACCACAAACGAGTCAACGACTGGATGATGAGTTATGTTGATGATGATCTGTTTTGAGTTACATGATCGTCCTGCTGGAGGACATAGCGAACAGTTACAGATGACTTCATTTTAACGAGGATCTCGCATCATATCAATAGGCCTTCGGATAATTTATTCGTGTTTTAGTTGGCTTTCGAAAATAATCCTAAAAATTGGCGAGTTTTTTCAATCGGTTGAGTTATTAAGCAACGCAAAGTCCACAGTATTATTATTATTCCATCTTCTACTCAGCTTTCACCTTTCTATTTATGGGAAGTTCAGTAGCAATCTCTGTTACTTCTATGTATGTGCACGATGTGTCCTATAATATTGCATTGTTTACGTGAATATTATGTCCAGGTTTTTGTTGATATTATATGAAGGTTTTTGTTGATATCATATGAAGGTTTTCGTCGATATTATACCAAGGTTTGCGTCGCTATTATGCCAAGATTTTTGTCGATATTATACCAAAGTTTGCGTCACTATTATGCCAAGATTTTTGTCGATATTATGCCAAGGTTTGCGTCGCTGCTATGCCAAGGTTTTTGTCGATATTATTCCAAGGTTTGCGTCGCTGTTACGCCAAGATTTGCGTCGATATTATGCCAAGGTTTGCGTTGCTATTATGCCTATATTTTTGTCGATA
>VCRD01000411.1:64207-95337 GCA_006783055.1 Trinorchestia longiramus | reverse complement strand
ATCATGGAAATTTCTATTTTGCAAAATTCGTATGGCTTTTACTCGAAACTTGCTTTCGGCATCTTCGACATTGTGGCACGCAACCCCTCGTTTGTTCATAGATTCGTCGCTCACTTGCCTCAGTCAGGTGTGTTTGCGGGGCCTGCCCCTTTAATTTCGCTTGCTTCGTATTAGACTTCTTACCCTGGGTCAGCAGCATTGGCGTTCTGGCAGACTAGTATTATTGCAAGAAAGTGAAATTTTTCTTTATGCTATTTTTTTAATCTTTAGGTTGTATGTAGATTGGCCAGCATATGAACTTCTTGCCTACTGAACGCAGTATCTTCAGTTTACCTTTTCCTGGTCTCTCTCAATATACAGGGTGGTCCAAAAGTTGAGTTGAGTTGGCTTATTTTGAAATTACGTATACATAAAATTATATTTACTAATACAATTATTACATGGGCAATTATATCTTATTGTAAACAATAATACAAAAGCCTTTAAATTTTATCAACGCACATGCTCAAACTGTTTTCCATCACAATTTACACAGCTTTGAAACATCAAGGATTGTGCCAGTGACATCGAATTTGTCACGAATGTGATAAATGGGTTGTCTCTTTAGGGCTTGAGTACCAAATGTTTCAACCCAATTTGTTCTAACGCGTTCAGCATTTTGAGATTTTCAATACTCTTTTAAGGCCTATTTTTTTCATCTGCATTTAAATTATTTGCCATTATGGGTTGTCTGAATCATCTTAAAAAAACAAATAAAACGTAAATGATTGTATTTATAAAATTATCAATAATATAGCACAACTAATAGTTATGATGAACACAATTGTTATAATATAACTGATACATAAACCTATTCCACATACTGTCCACCTACTTTTGGACCAAGCTGTATATGTGGCAATAGATATCATACGTACATGTATTTGAGCTTCTTAGGAAGATTACACAAAATTTCATCATTCAGACTGATAATTAGATAACGACCATGCTTATTTCATGGATTTACTTTTGTCCGGGGTAAATTGATGACTGTCCGTTTGGGTTTATTAACTTCTCATCAAATACTCTTTACTGATGAGAACATTCTTTACTGTTCCAAGGCAAGAAGAATATGTACTTCATTATCCATTTAGCCTATCAAAGAGTAGATATAAAGTCTAATTTCAAGATTCAACGAGAACATTGGCTTCATGCCTCACATACAAACTTAAGATCAGTACCACATGATTATATGATTATTGTTATTACATGATTATACGATGATTGTTACATAATTATATGATGATTGTTACTACATGATTTTATGAGGATTGTTACTACATGATTTTATGAGGATTATTACCACATGATTTTATAATTGTTACCACATGATTTTATGATGATTGTTGCCACATGATTTTATGATGATTGTTACCACATGATTATATGATGATTGGTACCACATGATTATCTGATAACTGTTATCACATGATTACCTGATAATTGTTAGTTATCACATGATTACCTGATAATTGTTACCACATGATTACCTAAAAATTGTCATCACATAATTACCCGAGGGTTGTTACCACATGATTACCTGATGATTGTTACCACAAACGAGTCAACGACTGGATGTTGAGTTATGTTGATGATGATCTGTTTTGAGTTACATGATCGTCCTGCTGGAGGACATGGCGAACAGTTACAGATGACTTCATTTTAACGAGGATCTCACATCAAATCAATAGGCCTTCAGATAATTTATTCGCGTTTTAGTTGGCTTTCGAAAATAATCCTAAAAATTCGCGAGTTTTTTAAATCGGTTGAGTTATTAAGCAACGCAAAGTCCACAGTATTATAATTATTCCATCTTCTACTCAGCTTTCACCTTTCTATTTATGGGAAGTTCAGTAGCAATCTCTGTTACGTTTATGTATGCACACGATGTGTCCTATAATATTGCATTGAATATTATGTCCAGGTTTTTGTTGATATTATATGAAGGTTTTTGTTGATATCATATGAAGGTTTTCGTCGATATTATACCAAGGTTTGCGTCGCTATTATGCCAAGTTTTTTGTCGGTATTATACCAAAGTTTGCGTTACTATTATGCCAAGATTTTTGTCGATATTATGCCAAGGTTTGCGTCGCTGCTATGCCAAGGTTTTTGTCGATATTATTCCAAGGTTTGCGTCGCTGTTACGCCAAGATTTTTGTCGATATTATGCCAAGGTTTGCGTTGCTATTATGCCTATATTTTTGTCGATATTATGCTAAGGTTTTCGTCGATATTGTAACAAGGTTTTCGTCGATATTGTACTAAGGTTTTCGTCGATATTGTACCAAGGTTTTCGTCCTTATTGTACCAAGGTTTTCGTCGATATTATACCAAGGTTTGCGTTGACATTATACCAAGGTATACATAGAGGCAAGGGCCTCTAGCTATGCAGATACTACACTCATATGTGAGTACATCTATGACAAAAGTTTTTCTCGGTATCTTCTATTTTGTTGCATACAGTAGAAACAGTTCGAAAAAAGTAAAACTTCTGCCCACTCCATGTTAAAGATTTTTCTGTTCCCCTCACAGTGACAATTAAATGGATGCATGGACAATGGAATTCTCTGGCCTCTGCGTTTGAGTGGCTCCATGTTCACTGACAAATACTTTTCAGTAACTAACGTCAGAAAATCGCATCACCAAATATTTTGTCATTGTGCAAAGTTCATTAATGCCCATGAAAACAATGTATTCAAACCTATTCCCTCTTGCCCTACATCGCATTGACTCGAGCTTATGAATTTTTCACCTGTTATTACAATTTCCTTTCTGACCATTAATCATTGGAAGCATTTTCTTCTTCTCTGGCTCCGAAAATTAGCATACTTTGTTTCCTGCGATTCCTACTTGCACACGGGGGTTTTAACGTGTTTATATCATTCCTAAGTCTATCCTTCTCGTTGCAACCTCCTTCTCCCTCCCTCCTGTTCGTGTATCCTTCCTGTTGGTGTAACTACCACGTTCGCCCCTCCCTCCTGCTCGTATATCCTCCCTGTTGGTGTAACTACCACGTGTTCGCCCCTCCCTCCTGCTCGTATATCCTCCCTGTTGGTGTAACTACCACGTGTTCGCCCCTCCCTTCTGCTCGTATATCCTCCCTGTTGGCGTAACTACCACGTGTTCGCCGCTTCCTCCTGCTCGTGTATCCTCCCTGTTGCTGTAACTACCACGTGTTTGCTTACCGAGGCTTCCGTTCTTCTCCCCAATAACTTCTAATTTTCACTGTTGCATTAACTCCTGAGTAATCCTCAATTTTTGTGCTTCTCCCATTGCCACGTATAACTGCTACTGCACCTCGCAATCCAAAGCTTCTGCTCCAATTATTCCTCGCTAATTGAATGATTGCGCAAAGGATTGATTGTTACTGCGTCGCTTACATCAGCAAACTCACTCATTTCTACCTTTGCTTGCATTCCTACGCTGGTTTTGTTACTGCAGTTGTCCCTACTACGTGCTTGGGTAGTTAATTTCCCATAAATCAATTGGAACACTCGATAAAATAAAAGACAATAGAAAATACTTTTGACCTCTCAACTGCAATGTAAATTCTCGAACCAACGAGACGATATAATATTCGGAACATCGATATCATGACCCTTTATTTCAAAATAAGTTACTTCGAGATCACATGTACGACGACTACGTCAACAGTAATGTTTCGGTTCTCGTACATTGTCCTGATTCGTGTACGAGGTGAAGAGAGACCCTGGAGCTCTCACGGGAAATCTTTGATTGAATAAAGGAGGTACTTGGCTGCTTGGATTACAAAGAAAGAATTGGTGACAAAAATATCCAATTATGTTTTACGATGCTAAGAGACGAAATTGCAACTGCTATTGAGCGCAATATTCTAACGAAGCGACAATCTTCAGGAACTGCAAATCTTTATTTTGTCTCTAGCCTCAAAGGGCTCATTCTTTTTGCTACTAATTCCCGTCCTTCATCCTAGGCCTTATTTTTAGAGTTATCACGCGTACTCACTCGCGTCGTCATTTTTCTCAGTTTTACGAGTTCAGTTTTGTGACTACTTGTGCTACTTCCATTTGCACCATGAATACTATTACTGTTACTGCCTGTGCTCGCGTATTGTTACTAATACTTTAATATTACTGATATTGAAACTGCCACGTACTCATTGCTATCTAGCTTCCCCCCCTGTCACGTGCTCCCTCATTGTTACATACTCCCACTGACACGTGTTCCTGCATTGTTACGTACTCCCACAGACATGTGCTCCCTCATTGTTACGTACTCCCACTGACACGTGCTCCCTCATTGTTACGTACTCCCACAGACATGTGCTCCCTCATTGTTACGTACTCCCACTGACACGTCTCCCTCATTGTTACGTACTCCCACAGACATGTGCTCCCTCATTGTTACGTACTCCCACTGACACGTGCTCCCTCATTGTTACGTACTCCCACTGACACGTGCTCCCTCATTGTTACGTACTCCCACAGACATGTGCTCCTGCATTGTATGTCAATTTCCGCTAGCGTTCTTTTGATGGGAATTTTTTTCTTTAGTTTCTTCAATACGTTGGATTTTTTTCTCGTCACTGAAACTCGAGATTAATGACAGCGTAGTGCCGTAAATGCCTTTCTATGTCTTCTTTTATATCCTGAGATCCACTCGCAGCAGTGCTGTGTGATTGATTTTTGAGTTTATCTTCCAAGACTTAAACTTGTCTCGTAGTAAACACTTATCCTTGGCGGGAAATTTTCCCTGCTATCTATTTCTTCTTCTCAGGAATACGTGGATGAAAATTTTTCGGCGAGTTAAGTATTGCTTCATTTTATCAAATTTTTCTCGTAAATTGAAGTACAAAGAAAGCAACTATGATCAGAGTAGGAAAAATACGAACTTAAAACAGCCTGTGGTTAGAAGGACTATGTCAACTACGAGCCTAAAATTAATTTGACTGTGCATTGTGAACGACTGGAAATTGTAATGAAGTAGGTATCATAGTGCGATGCAATCGTTTAGATGTACGCAGTTTGCTCGGGCAGTCAGTAATTAGAATAATCGTTGCCTGAAGTCCAGCGTACCCATTTAAAGAATCTCATCGCGCTAGAAAAAGTCATTTTAAAACACGATTTCAGTGAGATGCCAAGTGCAGCCTTCAGAATCACACTGCGATAAATTTAAACTCTAATTTTATGGATCTCCCTGAAGTTTCTACGAAGGTTATATACATTTTATTTGCCAAAGACATCGTCTTCAATACGTGAGTAATAATGGGAGGTTGTGGGATTCCCAAATGAAGTGCATATTTTTACTTTCGTAAACGTTATATTTCATGTCATTTGGAAGCCACATTGTAACAAAAATTGGTATAAAAGTGTATGCAAGAACCTCTTGAAGCATAAATTCCATTATATGAGTCGAGTATCACCCATTTGGCTCTTTGCAGTGCAATCTGCACGACCAGTTTCTTATCAGTATTTTTTGTGGTTACTTTGGTCGATAGCGGGGCAACTTTGGAAGGACTCTTGTGGCACAAAAAAATGCTACCTCGAGCCTTTCCTTCTTTCCATATCACATCTGCGATGCATCATGTGTCCTATTGCTTAGTTTTTACGACTGCTACAGGATGCAGTCGAGCGCAAGGTTTCCTCTCACTCGCTTTTACTTTGGAAAACATTTGTGCTCATCATTTATCATAATCTTTCGAGATTGAAGAGCTTTGCTCTCTGTATTCTGGCGGCAGTTCTCATTTGTGGGCTGGTGTCAGCAAATCTTGTGATGACACGTGCTTTCCTTTGCTCTTTTTCTTCTTCTCGCTCGTTGGTTTCTTGAAAACTTTTGTGACAAGTTTTAGCACAATTTAAGAGTGATTTCCACTTTTTGGGATTCAAAATTTAAATGAAATACATTCTAAAAACACAAGTGAAGGATAAAAACTGAGGAAACAAGAGCCAAAATAATTGACTTTTTTGTTGGATGATAGCTATTGTCATATATGTAAGTGGTCGCATTTGCAAAACAATTTAAAATCATTGGTAGTTATGAACAAAAGTTATGTATGAATAAAAAGAACTTGTTTCGTTATTAACGGGCACTCAAAATGTTATCAGATTTAAGGTACAAATTTGGAAATTTACGTCGATATCCACTCAAGTTTTCAATTATTCAATTTGATCAACTTCTGAGATGCAATTGATTTCATTTATTTCCTGAAGACGTTATTGATCTGGCTTGAATTTTACTGTTCTGAGTTCTCACTTACTGCGTAGCTCTCATTTTGTCTATCATGAATTAATTCATTTTCTATAATTATTATTCCCTAAAATTTCACTGACTGTTTTATAATGACATGAACAGTGTTATTCCTACTATTACGAGGTAGCTTAATGAAAACGACATCGTCCGCAACGTAAACAATTGACCAATTCATGCGAATGTACTGTCAATGGCGCTTTAATTAGGCGATGACCTTTCTTTTTGATTTTGCCAAAGAAAGAGTATTGTTGTGGCGGATAAAATTTCCCTCGCTAAAGAGGGCATTTCGAATGCGTTCAATTTTCTCATGTACTCGTGCAATAGCGTTCAAGCTCTACTGAGACCAGGGAGTGCAAAATCCCATCATTGTTTTGTAATGAAAAGCACCACATACGCTGTATTTTGTTCCTTTGTTCTTACGTACGTGATAAGCTCACAGTTGGTCTTAGGCTACCGTTTATAAAGCATGTGGCAAACATTATTTATAGGTTTAAAATTTTTTCAGCTACGACTAGATATTACTGATCGACGTTATCTAACAGGAATATTTTCAATTTTTTACGTTTGGTTACTTTGTGTGTTTCTCCAAGAGAACTCGTGCTGACAGTGAGGTAAGACATACTAGAATTCGGCCTGGCCTGTTTTCTAGAGGCGTTGAACATTCAGCCTCGAGCAGGACTGGCACATCAGTCTTCTGATGTGACAAGCCCGACCGCCGTTGCATGAAATTAAACCTCAATGAAGCAAATTGGGTCTAAAATCGCTCAAAAATGAATCTCAAAGGGAGTAATTTTATGTTAATTTCGGAAACCAAATAACTGCATGAGCACAAGGTTGATGTATCACGAATAGCGCAATCATTTTGCTCTGCTGATAAATATTTAATTTTGAAACCAAATTAGTAGTAACGTCCAGATGAACTACGGAAGATGACTGCTGAAAAGATTCAAGTGTAAAGTACAATTTTATTTTTCTATGTTTAAAAAGTTTCTTTTAATCCCAAGTAAAGTATGAAAGTTAATCGGGCTTCATATTTTTATTATGTACTTTATCAACGAACTTAATTTACAATGTTGAAAATCTTTTATCCTTGGAGACGTGCTAGTGTCAGATGTCCGGGAAATAAATCGAAGTAATTACTACAAACAAAAGCGGAAAGATGCCGATCGAGAAGCCCTCAAGAAGAATGAAATATGTTTGATTGCCGAGATGCTATGCGTAATGTGCAGGCTTTGGTGACTTCAAACTGAGGCGCAGACTCGAATTGGCTTCAAACTTAGGCCAGACTTGAATTAACTTTAAATGAGGTGCAGACTTGAATTAACTTCAAACTGAAGCGCAGGCTTAAATGACTTTAAAATGAGGCACAGACTGTATTTAGTGACACTTTTTGATGCACATCATGCTGTATTGTGAATATGAAAACACTTATATTTTCATGAAAGACTCTACTAGAATACCGTAATAAGCAACTTTAATATTTCTTAGAGTAGCACTTATGGCACCCGGAAATCATCACTCTACAATTAGATCTTAGATTCCTTAGTAGCACAGTTGAGGCACCGCGTGCTACAAGGTTGAAGATCCCAAAAATAAATTTTGAGTAAGCGCCATACAAAGTTTATGAAATGGAAATTCACATAACATGATTAATGTTATGACCTGAATGGCGAACAGTATCGCTTAGCTGACGAGGCTAAAAGTCAAGCTCGGCTGTGAGATTTCGGTACCATAGAAAACTGTTTTTTTAACTGGTAGCTTCTTAGCGCTTGTGGCACGGAGCATCTCAAGGGTGCTAGAAAATTGGCCAAAATTTCAGTCTAGACCTTAGTAATCTATAAATAATGCTATGCATGAAGTGCTACGTAATATCTGAGACTATTTGGATTTTTGCTCGAGAACTTTCCCATACTCCTTTTTCTTTGTCTGCGATGTCGTAACTTCGTATATTAAGTAGGAGTATGTCGTAAAAATGTCTCATGCTCGTTTTCTTTTTCAGATTCCCAGATTGACAACCTTCGTAATTCCTATCCTGTTTTCTTCCGAAACACTGTGATGTTAAGTGGTGCTTCTCGCGCGCTTCTTGAGTTACACTTTACTGTGTCCGTTATACAATAGTAGAGCTTCCTCATCCCTTGAGAATCCCTCCCTTTCCAACAGGAATTCAATGTGTTTTTTAGGGCAACGCCAAAAGATGTCTCTGTTTTGCCATTTCTAGGCCTCGATCTCATCCGCTACCAAATGATCCTTTTCAACGAAGACAGGAATCTGGCTATCCGTCACCTCCAAAAGAGTATGCCTTCTATCTCGCTTCGGTCTCACGAAAGTCTTCACCGCCGAAGATCTGCTCGAGAGAACACGGAATGAAACATGGCTTTATGGATCTTGTATCTCATGCTAACATTTGGTGCGAAGCCTACTGGGCAGAAGCATCACAGTCGAGGAGCAAGAGTTGACAAACTGGGGCTTAATTGGCCAGCTCGCCAGCGAAGAGTTTCTCGACAGTCGAACGCTGTAACAACAACACTCTGTGTCTGCGCCCTGATCTCGGTCACGGTGTGTGAGGCTCATCCTGCTTGTCATCCGCCCAACAGTCCGGAAGGAAGTGAGTACTCGCATTGTTTGTCAACGTGTCTTTGTCTGTGCCTAATGTTTGATCTATTTTCAAATTTATTGTAGGCTTTAACAGCGACTTTTAATGTGTGCATACTGTGTTGAACTAATTTCACGAGTGTCTCTTTCTCAATGGGATTTAGGTGGAATGTTTCAAATATTTTTCTGGTAATTTTCTTCTTCATAAATTAAGGTGGATAAAATAAGCATTGTTAAGTGTACTGGTGGCCATATAAATTTTAAAACTACAAATATTTCTCAGTTTATTAAATGATATATTTTTTCAGTTTATGCTAAATTTTAGTTATCACTATTGTTACCAAGATTTCATGATTAATAATGATACGGGCCTCAGTGGGGACGATAACACTCATAAGAATAAATAGCAGCATATACCATACATACCTCAAGAAGACACACACGAGTATAGTATAGGATACAAACAAAAATGAAAACTGTGTATTCTAGTCGGTGTTTATAACGTTTTTTACGAACGCTAGATAACAGTAGAAATATTGTAAATACCCTTTATTTGATACAATGATATGTATCATACTGAACTTTTTCAATCTCTGAGTGAAAGGGAAATATTTGTTCAATTTAAAGAGTCTCAAGATAAAAGCACTGTCGATTATTTTCGCATGAGTCAGTATTCATACACGAGAAATGGTTTCACTTAAAACTACATATTAACCGCATAAAATAAAAATATTGGAACAAAAAATATTTTCTCTGGGACGACTCGATAAAACGAGGCTACGAAAGATACGGTCATGGACAGCAATTGTGGACAGTAGATTCCTACGGATTATGTGGTTTAAAGATGATGAACCAGCGAATTCCGGAAAAGTACCTCTATGTTATAAAAAAATTGTGGCTGCTGTTAGATATGATGCTTGAAGTAAGGGTACGACTATCAATAAGATAGTGCTCCTGCTCATTGCTCCAACGAATGTCTATTTTTGTCGAACAAATTTTCCAACTGAGTGATCAGCCGCCAATCGAACAAACCTCGACCCGCTTGTAGCCCTTACCTTAGCCGCCCTTTGACTGTTTTTGGCAAGAGATGGAATCTATTAACCACCAACGGAAGCCATCTATCGACAGTTGAAGATTTGAAGAAACTTGTATGCAAGACTTCGAGAGAAATGAGCAAGGAAAATGTTCGACGAGCCACTATTTGTTCAGGCGAAGCGTCCTGATCTGCAAATGGATCTCATTTTGAAACTGAAATTTTGATTTTGACATGAAAGACAATAAAACCCTAAAATTCTCTCTTTTCCAATATATTCTTTCAATTTACAGTCAACTAGTGTCATGATATTTCTGTAAAGCGCATAAATTAAAAAAACTTAATGAACTCAGTGTTTGAAAAATGACATTAAAAATTAGCTTAAAACCGTTCGATTCTAAACCGAGTAATTGAGTTTACTTGGCTAAATACATACTTATAAACAAGGTTTCTTTACAACAGTAATCTATTGTTACATGCAGTTGAGTAAGTTGTGCAAAAAACTCCATTAGAATGCATTGCAAGTGATGGAACAGCAGTTGGTTTCACGTCACTTACATTGAAGTCTAAGACTTGAACTGTTTACTTTTCATAAATTCATTTGTTCAAGCACGGTCATGGAAGTAAAATTTTACCCCCCTTGAAAATGGAAAAAAATACTCGCTATGCTTCTCTGACCGTTTCGCAAGGCTTCTCTTATGTTATTACAGTTGCTCAGCGTAATGTGTTGATGAAGAGCAGAACATAAGGAGAAGTCCCTGCGTTTCTTTGTAGTTTTATCGCAGAAAACGATCAAACGGACGTCATGCCAGTGCTATAGTTCGTAAAATTTCATGTGAATAATCGAAAACGTCGGTAAACACTCAATATTTTTTAAAGGAACTTTGAGTTGTACTGTCTGTGTTTTGACTAAATTAATAACAATAATTTGGAAAAGCCTGTTTTTTCGCTTTATTTCGTTAAAAATCATGTTAATAAAATTTGAGTTGTATGTAATTCACCACACGAGTTCTCAACATCGTTAATTAATTTTAAATTATTTTAAACTACTGCAAACTAGTATTTTCGACACTTTCCATGTGAATGGGGTAGTACTGACCACACAGCGGCACATCACCACTAACACTAATACATCTTTTGTCATTTGTGATATTTACACGACCTGCTTACCGGCGGTGTAGTTTTATTGACAACTCTAGGATTGATGTGCCACTGAACACAAACTGTGCGAAATGCTAGAACTAATTTTACGTCGTAAGCTGTTCGAGGTTTCACATTCCTGTGAGGTTTTTATCGATGCCCTCATATTTTGCTTTTATGCTTTCTAACACGATGAAAAAGCGCAGAATAAATAAATTACATTTATAATTTTTTTTTGCAGAATGAACTAATAACACCACATTTAGTGAAAAAAATTGGAAATTTATGTTTTTTTTCGTTAAATAGTTTCGCATGACTATGGTTCGAAAGTTTTTATGTTATCACAATAATTAAAATGTATGCAAAATTACCATGGGGAGTTACGGTTCCATAATTACAATAATACGAGTTCACTGGGCTCCATATCCTCACATAATACCGTAGCTATGCCATAAACTTATAATTATCAGCAGCCTTAACTTAACCCTAACCTCAATTGAAACACAATTCAAGCTAAATGGTATAACTAACTCAACCTAACTTAGATTCCTTCAAACCAACTAGCATAACAAAACCTCTTTTATATGTAAAATAACTACATAAAAATCAGTATTATAACTCCAGATTTCGAATTATCATACGTACAGTTTTTGGCTGGCATTTGCTACGTCCGGCGGTGGCAACGCTAGGGTGGATATCCTTCCACGTTCAATTTTGGCAAAACAGATGTAGCTTTAAGGCGCAGAGTAAAACAATAACACTAAAAAATAGTGAAAGTAATTATTTATAAAGGTAAAGTAGATCAATAGTATTAACATTTAACTACATAGTTAAAGTAACAGCGTAACTAGTCATAGTGGTGCAATACTATTAATAATACAATGGTAAAAACGTTGGCTTTGGAGCTAAATGTATGGAGTGGTACAGCGAATGACGTTTCCGCTTCTTCCCGAATAAAATATTTGCTCTGGTCGGAAACAGTAGGTGCGTACAACTTTTGACGTTGTTGGAAAACAGTCAGTGCAGTTCAAAAAGGTATAAAATGTAATAAAAGTGCAAATAACAGAGTCAAAGAATTCATTTCCCAAATGTTTTTCGAAACATTAATACCGGAATGTCTTCCCGACTGTGCAGCAAGTATTTTCAATCAGAGGTAGTAGTGAACATGATGGGGGTTGTGATAATACAAGTAATAAGAATGTAATTAATATTAGTAGTGGTCTTTAGCATGTGTATAGCTTTACATCCCTTAGAATTTCGACTCGCTTGCAGTAAACAACAAATTAAAAAAGTTTTTTTCGCGTTTTTTGGCACGCACAACTCCATGCGTGTCAGAATGAGCGATGTTGTGGTGGATGCCTATTTCAATTAGTTAATTGTTTTCCCGAGGGGAAATAGGCTGTGCTTTGACATTCTTGCTTCTGTAGAACATTAAGCCAGACATCCGATATCGTTTTTTTGTAGCTTTTTCGTAACACAAGCTAAAGCAACGAAATGGCTTTATACCTGATGCCTGCACAGAATAAGTTAAGGAAAAACTTGAGTTTCTACATCACAGACTAGAATATAAATCCACAGGGCAAGAAATCAGGGTTTCAACTCTTAACACTAACATCTTGTTTAGTGATACCGTTATTGTAAAGCTTTACATGATAGGTATTTTAGGCAGAGTAGGCGATATATCAGTTACGTAAACCGTTATATCATGGAGGTAAAGCTTAGAATTACATGTACACTAAAACTGAAACATAGCGTTCACTTTGGAAGTATGTAGTTGTATATAAGATAATGTTATAGTTTGAATTTCCAGCAGTATGGCTGAAATATTGAATCTCAAAACAGGAGTTAGACTGAAACTTTAAGTTGTGATTTCGAACATAGTGGTGGACCGTTTAGTGTGATGTGCTGATGATACGTAAAATTTAATTATCATTGTAAATTGAAAATTTTATTGCATTTTATGAATCAAAAGTTACATGTGTATCAAGTGAAGACGAGAAGGTGAAACACGTTATGAATTACCAAGATTGAAATATCAATAAAGAAAGAGTTTGCAGTCGATAAACAGTTCTAAGGTTTCACAATCGTTTTTTATTACGAAACATTTACTAACACTGGCACATGATCTTCATAGAGGTTTCAAACTCGATGCATCTTAGATCCTTTGCCAGTAATTAACAAATTTGTAACTCAACAGTCGTCCTAAAATAAACTGAAGTCCTGATTTTTCTTCTAAAAATACAAAGATACGCTTTGCGAGAACAGAATTTCCTTTACTTGGACAAAACACAATTTTAGAATATTTTATAAAGCAAGACATTTTTAAAAAATACCTGAGAATATTTTTGATCGTTTACAAACCGATATCGGTTTGTTTGATATAATTTTTTTTAATGATCAGATATTGGGGGATTGCTGTTGTTGAATGCTTCAAGACTTTTGCAAGATTTCATGAACATTTTTTTATGAGTACGTTTTTCGTTCTTGTAAATCAAATATGATTCATTTACGAAGCATCAGCGATTACGTTTCAATGTAAACTGATAATATCAGAGTGCTGCTCAAGAATATAATATTTCTTCCAATAAATGAAAGGAGATTCTAAGTTCATTGAATAGCGTCTTCTCTTTTGAAGAATTTATGTTTCTCATTTTCCTTGTTCAGATCGCATGGGACGGTTGCAAATGTTTCTCCGTAGTGACGTTAATAGTTAATTGACGCTCTCAGTAATCTATTAAAAATCTTTCAACACAGAAAAGATTTCAAACAAATGGCGAAAAGACACCTTGAGAAATGTGACAGTTGTATGCAGAATCTGATAGGTTGATGAACCATGTCTATTCCAAATGAAATTAATTTGCTTCTAAAATCAGTTCACAGAAACACTTGCACTTGGGGTAAAGTTAGGAGAATACGACACCTATGCAAAATAAGCAAGCGTCTGTGGCTGTTCGTGCTGATGATCAGGACTTGAGACGCGTTATTATCTTGTGGAACTTCACACTTGCACTTGTTCTTGAACTTGCATGAACTTTCAAATTACGGCAATTTTGCCCTGACTTAAGCAAACTTTTTCTTCTTTTATCAGTCCATTTTCTTGAGCATCTCGAAATTAATACGCATCAGTTGTCCTTTGTTCTTTTTTTGAACTTGTCATTCGTATGATGATTGATGATGCCAAGGTTCTGCTCGGAATTATGAAATGAATCGTGAAGTGACTGATTTAAACCTGCCTCTAGTGTGTGCGTATTCAGTTGTATGTGCGCACATTCTGCATCATAAATGTCTTGTGTGGCAAAATAGTAAAATAAAATTATACTATATTCGAATAAATTTCTGAATCATGGTGGTTCTACTACTATGATGCTTCAAAACCGGCTTAGTCTGTGACTTAATGAATTCAAAATATGGTAGTGTATACTATTTTGGAAAACCATAAATGACATTGTTCAATAATTTCACTCACTGAAAATCCACTTGTATAATAGACAGTGTATCGCCCTCTCTGTGTGTCCGTCCCATGATTTCTTATTTATTACTGAAGAAAAATTGTTGAACTGAAATCAGAACGGGTACACATGTATTATAAACATTGAATTGTGGGTACCAAAGGCGCCGGATCACTATAAAATGCACAATTTTTTCCTTATTAGCTTTCTTCTCACACACGGCCATCAGTAGATAAATTACAGAATGAAAGTTCTCTACGTAATTCTAAAAAAAAATATTCGGGTTTTAATAGTACCACGGTAAAACTGAAAAATGTTTGTAATTTCATGGATCCATTATTTTACCACTTTTAACTATTGTGGAATTTCAACAGGTACTATCTAGGCCACGATATCATTAGATAAGATACAGAATGGAAGTTCTGTATGTATTCATGAAAAATATTAATTGGAAACAATGATTCATCGTAAACCTTTGATATAGTCGTCTTTATAATAATTTCAAATTAGTCAAGTCTAAATTGTTGAACTTCCACGGGAACTGCCTAATTTTTATAATATTTTCATATTAGTCAAATTTAAATCCCGGAATATCCCCGGGAACTGTCTAGTCACTATAGTGCTTAATATTTGGAAGCTATGAAATTTTGGACTTTACTTTACAAAGTTGGCGAGTAACCATGGTTACATAATCAGCTTAAAATATAAATTTAAGCGGATTTTTGAAACATATTAAGAATTTCTAACAGTATTAATGATATTTTCCTCATTCTCGGTGACAATGTCTTGTTCATTATTGATACAGCATTTAAACGACCTACGTACGTTTTAACATTACAAGTATTTCAGAATTAGAGGCCGAGAACCGATTAAATTTTCCTAATATCTCGAGTTTTCTTGATGCTCTCCTCAGTAATGACACACTTCAAATAGCCTGTTTACATGAAACTAACTTTTTGGGCTTAGTCCAATGTTAGTCTGGCCAAATTTAGTAGTTTAGTTGTTCTTAGTTGGCTGTAGTTTAGTAGTTGTGTCTAGTGTAGTGATGGGCTTAGTTTAATAGTTGAGTCTAATTTAGTATTTGGGTTTAATTTAGTATTTGGGTCTAATTTAGTATTTGTGTCCAGTTTAGTAGTTGGGCGTAGTGTAGAAGAATAGAATACGGCACCAGGAAGGAGTCGTTCGATCCATTCTTAGGCTGCTACCCAAGTCCCATGCTGTCTATGATTGAGCCTTGTTTAGTAACTGGTCTTACTGTAGTAGTGTAGTTACTTGCGTCTTATTTAGTCTTTTCCTATGTGATTCCAGCTAAAATCCACACTAACACAGAAACCCCCTACGGTGGTCTAGTCTATGCCAACTATACTTTTAATCATGAAATTTGATTGCATTTTTACGTGCATAGACATCGATAGATTTTCACGCACTTCTTATTCCAAGCTTAGCAACAGGCTGTATTACATATAAATGTGTTTATTTATATCATGTAATAAGCCTAATACATTAAATTTTGCTAACTGTATTTCGCACTATTTTAAATTTTATTCGAAAAAAAAAGCATTTTACAATAATTTATCTAATATTTAGTGCTTTCAGTCCGTGTCTTTTTAGTTCGTTACGGCCCCGTTGAATTACTTCAGATATACAGTACTACCAACTGTTATGTGATATTAGAAGTTAAATGTTTCGATTACTTATATTATTTTGCTTCAGAAAAAATAATTCTTTATTTCATAGATCAAACTTTTTTTGCCTGTGGCGGCGTGCCTTAAAGAAGCACGGGTAGTTTTGATCATGCAGGAAATGGGCAACTTTCCTTGTGAAAAAATATGCAATTTTGATGCTAAATAAACTGGGTAATTTTGATTCTGATGTAAAGAGGTATAAAGTAAGTTTTCAAAATATTAATGCAGTTTCATTAACAATGTATGAGTGTGTAGTTGTGCGTGTGATATGTGTGCGCTGTTGAAAAATGTTCCGTAGTCAATGTTTTATAGTACATGTTGTATATATGTATGTACTCCTGGCTATTACCCATATATAAAACACAAATAAATTTATTTGGAAGAGATAAGCGGGCAACTACCTTCTTACAATAACATACATGACACATTAGTGCAATGTGGTTTCATTTGAAAAGACGATTTGTTAGTGACAGGTTATTGAATAACAAATACTTTTTCGCGATAAATAATGCAAAAAAATGAGTTGCGTACTTCTTGGTTTAACTACTGATTACGAACTGCGTATATTTTTTGTTGACTGATACTCGTTAAAAAATTAAAATTATTAGTGCTTTCATATCAATTTTCCGTTGTTCATGTTTAGAAGCAAGGCAAAAATTCCATGTTTTTGGTGACTATTTTGCTTTAGATCTACGATATGTTCTAGTGAGTAGACAAAACCGGTAGTGATGTGTTGTAGAATTCGTAGGGAAATATGATAGAACTTCAAGTGAGTGATTCGTGACTGCACCTCGACACTCTTCATGGCATTAGAATGTCTCAAGTTACAGTCGCTGAACTCCACTCGACACGTGGCCGCTGAACTAAAACAGCAACATTTCATAGGCAAATTTGGTGCGAGTGCACGATTTCCTAATGAAATTTTGAGGGCTCTAAGCTCTAGACCCCTGAACGAAAGGGCAGAGGCTACAAAAAGTCTGAGAGCCACTGATTTAAACGTTCGTAAACTGAAGTTTTAAAGCTGTGGAGGTCGATACTAGCTCATGCAGAGAGTGTTAGAGCTACGAGCTGTTTTGTATCCCTACTGGCCTCAGGTAAACCAAGTCTCTGTCGAGGCGCATTACGTACATCAACTTTTAGTAAGCATCTTGGTTAAAGATACAAGAAGTTATAAACTTGAAGCATTTATATCCCTCTTTCTTAGAAGTCTGCACAAAGTTTCATGAGGCATGAATTATAATAAAAAAGCAGAGGAAATAATTTGTTATTTTAGAAATTTTGTGGTATCTTCGCTTGTTGTGAAGTGGCAACTTAATCCTACGACGCTGTTATTTTTTGACTGGACGAAGTATTGCATAATTGATCATTCATATTTACCAGTTTATGTAATTTCATTTAACTTTTGAACGGAACACTTGGATTTTAGGACCAAAGTGAATTATTTTTAACGTACTTCAGGAAAAATAGTGGTCCACATAGGTTCAAAAATGTAATCGATTTATTGAATTGTATTAAGCTTCATATCATTCATGCTGCATCATGTGTATCATAAAGTGTTGTGTTTGCATAACTTGTAAATTAGACAACTCTTGACTATGGAAACATCTTTTATTTTACCTTGATAGAAGATGCAGATTTTTTGAAAAAGTATTTGATGCGCCTCAAATTTTGAAAACCCAAAGATTTCTTAGTTCTGATTTTCACCCTGAAAGGTTTTTGTCTCGGTCCTGCTCGACATCTTTAATGAAGATGGAATCTGCGTCACAAAGTCCTAATCCATACCCTGCCTCTTCGATGAAAATTGGAAGCTGAAAAATCGACAGGAATCTAGTCCTTGGGATAAGATATCCTCCATTCGTTCGTGGAGTGTATTATCTGTTTTTTGAAGCTCAAACAAAGAGTTTGTTAGGAAAACTCGATCTCGGGCACTGACGTCGATTTTCTGTCTCGTTCCTTGTTTTTCATTAACTTTTTGTTGAGTTTTCAGAAGGATGAAATGAAGTTGAGAGTCGCGGGATCGAAAACAGTTTTGGTTTTCGGGCTTGTTGGGAGAATGTGTCGATTGTTGCACTCTGTAACTACGGATTGCGTTTGTTCTCCACACGGAAATACTTCAGCATCCTCACACACAAACTTGTCAGTGTATGCACGCGCTTGTAACAACATCATCAACATAAATGTACAGCAGCTCTTTCAAAGTTCAAAAGGAAATTTTGTGAGCTTAACATTTTGGGTTCAAATTGTATTTGAACTATCACTTATGGAATGGAATGCAATTCAATGAGGATTATTTTGAACCTATGGTAAAATGTAGTTTTGTGCGATTGAGAGGTCGGCTAAAAAAAGTTTTTTATTTTGATCATGACTTGAAAATTGTGTAACCCGAACAGTTTCAGATGAATTACCAACTTTTGCCCCTATTTTCAAAATTTCCAAGTGGAGAAAGATTTTAATCCTTCAATTGCATTTCCACTCAAAAGCGGTTCCATTTGCTTTCATTTCAATTAAAATTACGCAGAAAAATTTAAGATTGTTCTTTTTTTTTAGGTTGTGCTGTCTACCCTCAGCAAAATGCCTCATCGGCTTTAAAACGAATTCGTTGACTATCCCAATTCTAGTTACTGACCTGATTTATGACTATCTGAATAACAATATCCAGCTCAATCGATAACCACTTCTTGAAAGCGACATCCTGTGTGCCGTCCTTACTGTCACGCCCACGAGCTGGGCATTTCTCTGATGCAGCAGTCGTTTTTCCTATAATTTCAGTGACATGAATATAATTAATTGGCTATTTCATGGTCTTGTTGGTCTTGACTGCCTCTCTAAACATGGTAATGGCAAAAATTTGGACTTCACAAACAGATTTGGAGAGATATTCATACTAGAGGTTAAAAATCGTGAGCGCTGAGCCGCAAAGTATGTTTGCAAATTATGGTCTTCTGATAGAGCGTAAATTTTGGTTCAAATGTTTTAAACAAAGTATTATTCAAAAGTGAACGTATTCTGTTCATAAGTTTGAAATAGTTTAGGAAGATCAGTTCCGTAAATTTGATAGCGAGTTGTGCTTTATTTTTCTATGCGAATCTTGCACAAGTTCAGCCTAAATTTTATTTCATAAAACTTTCGTGAAGTATTATAGCTTTAAATCTTTAATCTACTCGTACATTTTATAACTGTCAACATTTTCTGTTGACTTCAAACGGAACGCTTAGTTCATATTTCAAGAAGCCGGATATAACTCCGATATTCATTGCTCCTTATTTTTGCTCAGAAAATTGACCTATGTTGTATCTCAGTTGTAAGTCTCAAAGGAAGATTTAAACTTTGCGACTCCCTGAGCTAAAGAATGGATCCTAAATTCTTTGTTCAGCGACTGCGAAGACCAGGGTCTCCAAAAGCGATTCTTTTGTAAAAAATTGAGGAAGTCGTACGATCACGAGTCATGAGGAGTAAAGAGCTAACTCGCTCGTAAAGCTAAGAGGAGAACTTTGGGTTTCATGTATAGCTGCCTTCTCAAGGACCACTAGAATACTCGTATAATCGTTCTTCAAAAACTCTCTACAAACTTCTATGGGAGTTGCAACCGTTTAATATTCGAAGAAGAACTTGGAACCTGATTGGAACAGACACTTCAATAATAACTCCTTCAGTCGATCTCACCAACTTTGATTGTAAAAATTTGGCTCTTCGTAAAAAGCATTCGAAGTTGGTGAGTGGCATGGCGTGATTGGTGTTTTTCATATCTCTCTTCCATCCAAATTATTGACAACGCCTAATAGGTTTCTCGGCAAATCGTTTCATCCTTGGGAATAGTTGGACGAGTTCGATTGAATGCATCGTAGAGAAAGATCTGTTTGAATGAGGTTGAGAAGCTGAATTAATGTCGCATTTTATGGAGGGATGAATGATTATTGTATCACGGATGTTCATCACCACTCGGGCGAAATGGGATATTATTTTTCTGAATAGAAATGACATTTCACTTGACTATAAATAGAATAGGTATTACTATTTTGTGATGCGAGAAATCACATACAAATAGTGTCCCTAGTTGCTTGTTGGCAAAATGACTTTACTGATTTATGTAGTGAATTTGAAGTCCGAGAAAATGATGCAAAATTGTTAAACATTATTAAGTGATCAGTTTTTCTTTGAATGGAAACGTTGAAAAAATGAACTAGGAATCATTTTGTAATTTAAAGACAAAACGAAGAGATATTTATAGAAGAGAGAGCAGTAAAATATGCAAGAGACAGGCAGTGTGGGTCATGGACTGGGTGAGCGGTGACATGGAAGCACAGCTTAGGTACTCGTTGATGTAGAAGTGTAAAGAGCTCTAAACTCTTGAGAAGGTAACTTTGTATAAAAGTGGGATTGTTATGACTGCTATGTTCTGCTTAGAGTCTCCGTAACTCAGTACAATAGTGATACGAATAAAAGTCATTTTTAGAACAACAGGGATGTCGTTTTTAGAACAACGATCAGAATAACTTTGATAGAGTGATTGAGGAATAAGGATGCTCTTGGAGAATACACTGAAATATGATCATGATAATGAACGTAATTTAAAACATCTTGAAATATTCTATTAGAACTTTCAAACCTGGCCTTATTATCAGTGAGCTATTTTAAAACATGGAAGGATGAATGAATAGATTATTCGAATTCAATCATTAAAAGTATATACTGGTCTACCAAAGTGGGGGAAGAATTAATGCAATTAATTAACTAATTAATTAATGCAATTAATTAACTAATTGGGTTCCAGAGTGATTCCGCTCTGGAACCCAAAAAAAACCTTGATAAATGAAGTCTTTAACTTAAAAATTTACATTATGTATTAGTACTACGTTCATATGGGTCATGTGTACAATATTTTCTCATATTATTATAGCTCGGAAGGGATGAATGTTTGTAGCCTCTTTCTCTTGCCTTCACGCTTTCCAGTCCTCGTATGAAATGTACAGTGAGCGGAACCAACACACTGCAAAGTACAACGTTTCAGATATCAATAACGAAAGACCGCATGTCAGTCGCTCGCCCAAATTTCCGTAGAACAATGATCGAATTGGATGCATGTTGAATAATACGAACAGAAGTT
Source organism: Trinorchestia longiramus (assembly GCA_006783055.1). Taxonomy (NCBI): domain Eukaryota; kingdom Metazoa; phylum Arthropoda; class Malacostraca; order Amphipoda; family Talitridae; genus Trinorchestia; species Trinorchestia longiramus. The sequence goes on along the minus strand of VCRD01000411.1, from coordinate 74,064 downwards.
TTCCCAAAGGAAAAAAGAAAGAAGGGAAGTATGCAGTAAGTATCGTTCATCGCTTGTTGTGAGACAGTTGAATAAATGTTATTCAAAGACCAGCTTGACTGAACGTTATGTAATGAACGTGAAGTAATGCGTGGACAACTGTCAACTGAAGCTTTGCTAGCACCGAATTTTAATTACTGCGTAGCACGTTTTTTTGGACTTCAAATCTGATAAATTGTGATTTCTGTATATTTTGTTTGAATTGTTACATAACTTTTTTATTATTTTATTTATCATTACTGTTGGAGTATTCTTCCAGTAGAAAGATATGTACATTACCGACTGAGATGAAACCTTACCTCTATTGCAACATTCTTGGTAATATTGAGCTTGTATTATATATGACAGTATGTGGGCTTGCACATTGCAGTAGGTATGTGGGCTTGTGCATTGCAGTCTGTGGGTTTGCACATTTCATCAAGTGAGCTTGTACCCTGCAGTAAGTGTGGTTGCACATGACTCTATATGGGCTTGTACATGAGTATGTGGGCTAATCTAAGCGAACGTTTTACGTAAAGCTTGCTGAACATTTTATTGTTTTCTATATTTTACCTCGCATGTCATTATTAGGCATCACTGTGCTAGTGGCTCACGTGAACGAACAAGTGGTGGTAAAATCAAAAATTTTAGACTCTTTCTAAAATAGTTAAGTCTGGCATTCGTAGTCTGGAGTCTTAGAAGAGAGCATACGCTTTTAAAGTATTGCCTGGTCACCCTTACCGTCGTTTTTGATATCCAGATGTTAAAAAATCAAATTTGAATAAACTCCTTTTCTCTTTTTCTATTTTCCCGTATCATGTGTAGATCGAGCCAAGATTCGAAATACACTTTAAGATTTTAAAGTATATTTTTTCACACCGCATTCATGGTTATTTAGCTTCGCTTAAAAAATGCATTTAACAACTAAGACATCTGCCATTTTATTGAACAATTAGGTAAATCAAATTTCTTAAATCTTTTTCTTAACCTTTATGAGTGTCAACAAATTTTACTCTTCTAAATCTTCAGAACTGTAAACTAAATACAATTATTTGTCATCTTATGGTGCTGACCATGGATGAAGTCAAGTGGCCTCTGTCAAGTAACGTATTTCGATATCTGTTCGGGCAACAGTCCTGGATTGTTTTTGTGTACATCTTACATAACACATATTATTATAAAACATATTAAATTTATAATGGAGCTCATTTTTTAACACGGAAAATAATCATTGTTTTAAAGAAGTTAGTTTAAAACGCACCGTATTGAAAAACGATTTGAAGCCTCTGATATTTGAACTTTCATTGGTGTTTATTTCAGGTTCATCCCATCTTATGAACAAAAATGTGCTTGATAGCGATTAAAATTGTTTATATTTTTGTGTCAGCTAACAGAACTACATCTTATTGATGAAACTACATCTTATTGATTACGTAAAAAGCTTTAATTCAACATGGACTCACCTAAAATTTTGTTTTAAAATGATTCGTTTTGACTACTAGATAGTTAGATTAGTTGTCTTTAGTTTCCTTGTTTTAAAATCGTTGATCCAATCTACTTGACTTCCGAAAGATAGTATTCTGTTGAACGTGATTTAAGTAATTCATATTTATTAAACTAACAAATGAATATTTTCTCTGAGCGATTTTTACATCGTGTTAGAGGACCGACATAACTTTTAGATGCGGAGAAAGTCAATCAACAGAGTTTAGTTAAAATAAATTTGGTGAGAACTTAGAGCGAAGGATGTAGGCTCAAGCGTGTCAGAGACTTGGTCCGTTTCTGCATGCTATTACACGTATGTTGCACTTCAAAAACTGTTATTTGACTTGCATTGATAGTATTTGAACATATTTGGTTTACGTGAAAACTGTTTTTGAAATCATTCTTTGATAAGAAGATACATAAAAAATTAATTTGTATCCTTATTCTGTTGTAATTATTGTCAAAATATGAATTAAATATTTTTTACTGCAATATCTAGAATTTGTGCAGGGGAGGATGAGATTATTAGGATGATGCGGGAAGAGGAACGCCTGGTGACGGAGGCTAATCTGTTAAACAAACAATCTTTATTTCCAATCGAGTACACAGTACGTACATACACATTAGTACATTGGTTTTTCAAATTCTTAAGGTTAACATTCTAAGAGTAAGGGTGATGGTGAGCTCCATGCGACGATCCCGGGGGGTTGATGGGCGTCTTCATGGGCGGGGAGTTGAGTGCTTAGCGGGTTGAGTGCACGGCGCGGCGTACGAGAAACAGCTCGTGTCCATGGCCGGGTTCGAACCCGCAGTCTTTCTACATGAAGCAGAGACCCGATACAGAACACGGGCCGCAGACCACTCGACCACGGTGGCTACTTAAGAGAACAGGAATATGAATCAGGGCACATAAGCCTAAGTAAATTAAGAAAACTTATAGATGTTGACTCTGCCCTGATCAGAAATTATCAATGCTTGTAAATATTTTGCATAGTCCTGATCGGAAATTAACAATGCATTTAAGTATTTAGCATAGCCGTGGTCAGAAACTAACAATGCATATAAGTATTTTGCATATTCCTGATCGGAAATTAATAATGCATGTAAGTATTTCGCATAGCTATGGTCAGAAATTAACAATGCATGCTAGTATTTTGTAACGCCCAGGTCGGAAATTACCAATTCCCGTCGATATTTACAGCAGCCCTGGTCGTGGCTAAAGGGGAAAGTCAGAACTTTTTGTTGTGGCAGGGGTGACTGAAGCTGATGAGAACTACAAGCCACCGTTGTTCTATCACTACATAAGAGGTATTTCGTGCCACTAGGGCAAAGACGCCACCAACTAATAAATCAGTTTTCGTTATCTTACCTTATGTATTATGGTTATAATCTACAGTAGTTAACCTACAAAATGAGACTAGGAACACATTGATGTGTACATTATGTACAAGGTTCTGGGAATTTTCATTTGTAAATTTAGTATGGTAATTACTCAAAACTTGTTTTTGGCATCTTCGCCCTTGTGGCACGCAACGCTTTATAGATTGTGATCTTTTGAAAGGCCCTGTTCGTCAGTAGGTGTATGAATGGGACTGTATCACAAAAGTTGTTTGAGTAACCTAATAAGAAAACCAAGAAGAAAGGCTCTACTCGTACGATTGCACTGGAACAAGCACAAAGTGTTTTTATCATTTATCCTGAAAATCATGTTATATATTTCATTTCGCTATAAAGACGTGTATTTTATCTTTGTCTTTAATGTATTATTGAATGTATCTGTTACATATGTCTTTGTCGTCATTAATGTTTCTTGCCTTTGAATGTGTGCTTGAGACCTGTTTGGTTGACTAGGTAGAACCTCCAAGTGGAAACAAAAAGCCTCATGCTCTTTGGGCCCTTCATTTCAAAACAACTGAACGGGTTTGTAACAACTGGTGGAGATTCTACTGTTGCGTTCAAATACAAACGTACTGTTGTCGGTCCAGACAAATACTCCTGTGGCTGAATGTGCCGTATTTAAATTAATTTTGCGCTCGTGGCAGACTACCGTTAATTCATCTTGTACATGAAATTGCAGCAGGACTTCATGCTCTTCGTTCCGCTAGACTGCAGATGGCAAGCCCGATGAGCGTTCTGTTAAGAGCTGGGAAAATTCCTGAAATTGCTTTACAATTTTACCTAAAATTTACAGAGTATAATTCCATGTCCAATACTGGCCTTCGCTTTGGATTTAATCCTTTATTTAATGATTCTGCAATAATAAGTTACGATCTTTTTGTAGGAACGACTGTTTGATTAGGTGAGCTTCAGTATCGAATGATAAATTAAATATTTAAGTTCTGGCGGTATGGTACTGAATTAATTAATTCATCCAAATTAATGCGATTAAATAGTTTCGTATCATCCCTCCAGGTAATTTACTTGCATTCAATAATTGCATGAAATTGTGTGGAATTTATTGCTAGAATACACAAGTTTACCTGGCTCACGTGTTAATTTTCTGTTTGATATTTTGAATATTAAATCGTATGTTGAGCTGCTTGTATAACTTAATTATTTAACTGTCAGTATAAAGTGCGACGTTGGCGATGATGAAAATACAAACATTTCAAAGAAATAGAAATGAATTATCATACATCCATTTTTTATGTTTCACGGGCAGTATAAGAGTATTTATTTACGTTTATGCTGTTGATAAATTTCTACATCTGCGTCGCAAGATCGTGTGAAGTTGTCTCCTGCTTAAGCCTTGCGTGCAAGTGTAGCAGCATGTGTGTGGGGATTTTGGTTTAATATTTTCACGTTCAATCCAAACCACTGCTAAAACAGTTCTTTATTCAGCATGTCAAATGCCTTTCCATTCATTTAGTGTAGTTGTATTGCATTCTGCAGCGAGTATCCACTTCAATTTCAATCATGAATTTTAGTTAATTAAAAATATTAAATGTATTGTTTTGGTTTCGATTAATTTCACTCATGGTGTCCCTCAACTACAGACTGCCTTTAGCTATAGGTTCTAAAAGAGAAAATGTTACCTGACATGTTATTGGGTATCTTTCATTTGGTGAAGCTTATCAAATATTAAACCTGAAGTAAAAGCAGTTTCTTGCTTGTGCTGCTGTATTTTACCTCTATTAATTTATAATTTGCTCATACCCACTTCGTGTTTATAACACACGAAGTGTGATGTCAATCATCAGGAAACTGCTGTCGAGCACGATATAATCCAGCTTTGATCCAGTTTGTAGCTTTCTCTTAAAACTTGTACCTATCACCCAAGTACGGTAATCAATTTGAAGACATCCGCTATTATTACCGACGTTAAACACACTTATTTATCCTTTCCGAAAAATTTGCCAACTCGACCTAAACTACAAGTAAAAGTAAAGCATCATGTTCCAGTGTACAACATCTGTATTTTACACTTGCAATTCGTCGGCTAGAGGAGGTGTTGACAAGTACAGATATCGCTGCCACGGCGGGCTGGAGCAGCTACACAATGGTGAGCCAGTCTCGGCCGCTGCTATGGTCGTTATCAGCCCTAGTAGCCCATAAGCTGCCTGAAGAGCGACGCCGCTCTGTAGCACAGAATAGAACTTTGCTGCCAGGCTTCTCGAGTCCTTTATCTGAAGCCGCTGTCTCTGCTGCCGCTTGTTTTATTTTCTGACACAGGTGAGACAATGAACTTCTGTCAGGCTTCAAGGCGTCTGGGTTGATACACTGGTGAGAGGACAATTTACTCTCTGAGGACACATTCTTTCATTATCTATTCTTAGGGAACATTATTTACGTCTTTATGAGAAAGATGGAAGATACGTGCATTTTATACGGTGCGTGTGAATAGCTTTTGTCATTTTCTTTGGCAGACTTCGAGGTTAAAATTCGAAGGCAATGTTACTCGCGAGAGCTCCTGAGTTTCGGTAAATATTGGGTTGGCTAAAAAGTTCGTTCGTTTTTTAAAGAGGAAGTTAAAACCGAATTAATATTTAGAAACATTTATTTAGTCAAGAAAGTAGTTTCAATGTACATTTATTACAATTTGTCATCTGTTTGGTAAGTTTTTAATCCCCTGTTCAAAGGATGTATGCTCTTTATTGGTGAAGAAGATATCCAAGAAACTTTTAACATCTTCATCAGAATAAAACTCCTTCCCATTCAATGAATTCTGCAGTGAATGAAACATGAAAATCAGAGGTAGCTAAATCTGGAGAATATGGAGAGTGAGGTAAAACTTCCCATCCAACCTACAGGAACTTTTCCCGAGTGGCCAAAGCAGTATGTGGCCGTGCGTTGTCATAATGAAAAACAACGACTTTACGATTGACTAGCTCCGGTCCCTTCTTATGGAGAGCCATGCTTGATTTATCCAGTTGTTCGCAGTAAACCGCTGAATTGACGGTTCTGTTAGCAGAAAGAAGTTCAAAAAAGATGGCACCTTTCCAATCCCACCATACCGATAACATCACTTTTTTTTAATGGAGGCCTGCTTTGGGTGTTCTTTGTGGTGGTCATCTGCGGTTTTTCACGATCTTTTGCGGATAACATTACTGTACACGATCCACCTCTCATCTCCAGTAACAATGCGTTTCAAAAATGGGTCATTACTTTCCCGTTTCAGCAACGAATCACAAATGGAAACTCTATGCATAAGATTTGCTTCTGTCAGTCAGTGTTAGTTCTGTGTTAGTGTGTTATTACACACTAGCGTCAACATGTTCGCTAAACCGAATACAGTATTTGAAGACTAAGAACATAAAATGCATTCTAGAGAGCCGGAAAGAGGGCATTTAAAAAACAAACGAACTTTTTGGCCAACCCAATACATCCTTGATGTGGTAATTTATAGGAATTTTTTACTTCAAAGATGAAGAATTTTATGCTGAAATTTTGACTTTTCCATTAGAACAGGGAAAAGGAAATGCGTTTACCAATTTGCTTATTTCTTTAGTCTCATCGAAATAAATTTTATTGGCCTTCAATTTCGCTGGAATTGGCATTCCATCTCTCAATTTCTCCCTCGACAATGGGCTGCTTAGGAGGTATCGGCAACATCGTTGTTTTCTAGACTGATGAATGAAAATGGCTGTGCTTATGGTCGGCTAGCTATTGCAAGTCATGAGATGCCTTCAATTCTGTGTCATGGAGACTTTGTGTGTAGTTCTCATAAGCAAAAATAAATTCGAATTTCTTCACCTAGTTTACTGCAATTCTTGAACACGTTTTGTATGCTAACAATCCTGTACGGCCTATTCATTGACGACGGTAAAAACTGAGGTATTTTTTGCTAGATTTATTTTTGATGTATTTTATGAATGCAAAATTAATGTTATGTGGTATTTAAGATGAGGGATTTTAGAATTTTGTGTAAGCAGAACATCACAGCAGCAAAAGTTGCGTTTTTCAAGATCATTATTTCTTAGAATAACTCTTAGTCTCGGCAACTTGTGTTGCCAATCCATACTTATCACATTGGTGTTCTTTTCGATAAAACTTGTTAAGTTCTTGCTGTAAAAACATAATTCCTTTAATTTCAGAATAAAAAAAGACGTTAGCAGAGAAATTGAGTCTGCAGCTGTATCTAATTTCCTCTTTTTTTACACGCGTGGTTTTAAGAAGTCTGGTTTCGATCATTTCTGCATCACATTTTAATACAGATGACCTTGCCGAGCACTGCTGCTCGTCGAGGTGAACCAGTAAACTTTATTTTGACCTAAAGTGTAGGCTGGAAGACTGCCCAGTTAATCTGCTCAAGCGAATTTTCATGTTTCTTCCATAAAAATGTGGGTCATAATGTATTTTTTACTCGTCTTCACTCCAAGGGTAAAGTGAGCGCTCTGAGTTTTGCTGAACAGTTTTTTTGGCAACACTCGCTCCTCCAACGTTCTTTGTACGCGACGCACGTTTACTCAGGTTAATATTTTTTAACAAAGTAACCTACGCATGTTATAGAATTCCTTAACTGAGTACGTGGTATTTTATTGAAGTACATACTAATATGTTACCTCCATTGAAAGAGTTTTATTAAACTACTTTTGCAGCCGCGTTCAACGTATATTTTGGACATGAAGAACTTTTGACTATAGTACATTCTGAGAAAATACACAGAGCTGAGTCGTGTAGAAAGTGTACTACTAGTGAAAACATTTATTTTACGTAGGCAGCGTTTAAGGTGTAGCATGAAATAGTTTGTTTCATATTCACAACTTTTATAATCTGTGGTTTTAGCCAATGAATAACGCTATTATATATGTATTACTTTTATATATTTAAAAATTTGAGAATGAAAATTATTCTTTGCTTCATTCAACTGATGTCCCAGTTAGACATTGTTCCAATTATAGAAGTTATAGTGTATATGATTTAATTGTAGTTCTTAAAGAGGTCTGGAAGCGCCTGCAAATTATTACAATTGAAAAAAATATTTGTCAATTTTACATTTACGAAATCATTTGTAAATAAGAGGAAAATTTTAATTTTATAGTTTTTTGTAAATTCGGTAAAATCAAACATTGAGTGGAGTGATGCATCAAAAAATAAACTGAATGCTGATTATAATGACTCAAAAAACTGTCTGCATATCAGTTTGTGCTACCTGTATTATAAGAAATTTGAATGACATGCTGAAAGATACTCGAGAATTAGCAATATGAAATCTAACTACATTCTTTTCTGAAGTCTTTACATTTGTTATTATTTTCTTATTGTAGAATGTATCTGAGAATTAAGTTCTGTGATGGCAGACGACTAATAGTGCTATTGCCTCTCTAGAATCACTCTAGATTTTGCGCCTGAGCGCAAAATCTAGCGCTAGGTCACCTCGATCTGTGACTTTAGTTCAAATATACGGTTTATGGCAATGAATTTGAGGTCGAGTATCAATTGCTCTTTCAAGCGGCCATCAAATGCCTGTTTATGTAACATTCTTTCTCTTAAAATTCAATTGGTGTCACGGTAATTGTATACCGAGTTAATGAGGCTGAGTAAATTACGGCTTAACACGTTGAGTGCGATACGACCCACCGGTGGGTCACTCAGGTTAGGTTCTGTAATTTTTTCAAAGCTTTCTAGTGACTGTGTGTACAAAGTAAAGATTTGCACCGGCTAGGTAATCGCAGGCAACGTGTTAATGGTAATAAAACAAGCGTGATTATACAAAAACTTTTAATGTATTCCGTCCTCAATGAATTATTACTCGTCCGCACAGGTGAAATTTTCCCATTCCCTGATGATGGTTCTGAAAGTTACGGCTCCAACTTTCTGCATGTGACGTGACTGTGAATGCGAATGAGGTTTTTGTTTGTCAGATCGGACAGAGCGTTCTCCGGCTTCCAGACTGATGGCTCAAAAAGCGCCTTTTACGTCCAAGTTTTTTTGCTTTCTCTCAAGTTGAAGTTTTTTCTTACGTGATCCTGAACGGTGGAGTGGAGCACTTCATCACTTTGCTGAAGCTTGACTTCAGAAACCTGAAACGTCAACTGGATCTGTGAATAAGATTCCGAATTTAGGTTTACTCGGGAAGCGAAAGTCGATCACAGAAATTTTCAGCGGCAGTGAGGTGAGCTCACTCTTTTGAGTTTCTCGATAACACAATAATACTCGAGTTGAATATCTATCCGGAATAATTCTTACGTCAATATAACTTCCTATCATGCATTTGGCGGGGGAATTTGGTTCTAGTTGATAGTTATATTTTTAAGAAGAGACGACGTGAAATACTCCATGGTTGTGTGGTGGTAGATAGAATATTTAAGACTCGGTAATTGTGTAGTTTGGAGAGAAGAGAAGAGGTATACATTAGAAAGAATATGGATCAATGACGTGAGGTGGGGAAAAAAATGAATTACAAAGAGCTCTTCAGAAAAATGGCAATAAATTAGGATTTAACGAATAAAGGAAAATGTTTTTTAATTAATAAAAAATCGAGAATAGACATGGGTAGAAAATTATTTTCTTAATTAAAATTCATGTACGGATGGAGCTTATTGTTACAAAAATAAAAATTATGGTAAGTTTTACATATATTTTAAGGAAAAATAACGTATTGAAAAATCAGTAAGGTCGAGAAATGATTGCAAAACTAAGTTAATACAGGCTTAAAATGACAATATCTAAGCGTTTTGGATGTTACTTAGGAGGCTCTTTCAATGGTATTTTTAGTCGCTCATCTCAGCTCTCTCATGGCCCGTACCAGCTATATGAAAAGCGACGGTCGAATCTTTCGGGGGTTCAGGAGGGGACTTTGTTGACATTACGGAAGGAAACCCTGTTGACATTACTGGGAGAAACCCTGTTGACATTACAGGGAGAAACCCTGTTGACATTACAGGGAGAAACCCTGTTGACATTACACGGAG
>VCRD01000411.1:10367-63898 GCA_006783055.1 Trinorchestia longiramus | reverse complement strand
GGAAACCCTGTTGACATTACGGGAGGAAACCCTGTTGACATTACGGGAGGAAACCCTGTTGACATTACGGGAGGAAACCCTGTTGACATTACAGGGAGAAACCCTGTTGACATTTGACATAGCAAAGGAAAACCTTGTTGACATTTGACATTACAGGGGGTAACCCTATTGACATTTGACATTACAGGGGAAAACCCTGCAGACATTTCGGGGGGAAACCCTGTTGGCGTTGTGAGGGGAAACCCTGTTAATATCACGGGTGAAAACTCTACTCTTCTGCTGCTTTCATGCAAAGTATAAGGTACCTATTACACCAGATATACTTCTAAACTTATTTCGAATTTTTTCAACTTGATCTTTTTATTTTGTACATCGAATGTTTTATAATATTTTATTTATTTTGGACTTTTTCGTAGTATAAATCGTATTTGATGTCTCGTTCATATAAGTGAAAGGTGGGTCCGTAATATGGTGTCTAATTTTGTATAACTTAAAAAAGTACATGCGACGTTCTCCTTGTGATTCTTTTGAAGATGGTTCCAAGTGTAACGTCAACCGTCACGCCGTTGACTGTGATCGTAGAGTTGAATTAAGCCATTAGCATTGCATCTAAAGAGTTGCAATTGGGCTGCTTTTCCTCCATCTGAATTTGAACGCTGTATGTAATTCTTACTGTTATCAGAAGCGACTAGATTCAGGCTAAAAAGGCCAGCTTGTCTGCGAGATCACTAGAATAGAATAGAATAGAATAGAATGAGGCTGTAGGAACGAACCTTATGACCCATTCTTGGGTCGGATAATTACCTCGATAATTCTTTCGGTTGTTTACCCAAGTCCCATGCCGTATTTCTAGCCGCGTCAACCATGTCGGCAGCGGGATTCGAACCCGGGTCTTCCCGCTCGAAAGCAGACTCGCTCACCAGTCGACCAAGCTGGTGATAGTCGACCAAGCTGGTGATACTAGGACTAACATGTTTCACTAATACTAACACACACACATAGGATCGAGGCTTTTATTTACAGGGGTTGGGCAAAAATATGGAAGCACCTCGTGAAATGCATGCTTGAAAAGAGTTTTTTTGAGTGAAATTTGTAGGTGGCACTGGTGTTCTCGCCTACTGACGCCACATATACAACGCAGTAAATACACTGAGCAGGTCAGTCATTATTGGGACACTGTTCTGTGAAGTTGTAATTGCATTACGTCCGAACTAACAGACTTTGAACGTGGACAAATTGTTGGAGTGTGCATGGCTGGCGCTTCCGTAAGCAAGGTAGCCGAGGTGTTTAGTGTTTCAAGAGGTACTGTATCGAAAATTTATTCCACAGATTTGAAATGCAAAAAACATGATCCGCTAAAACACAGCTCGAACGAACGTGTGTTTTGAGGGTTCGTAACAGATGATCATTAAGCATGATTGTGACGAAAAATAGAAAACCACAGAGGCAAAATTTACTGCTGTAATGAGTACTAAAAAAAAGAATAGTGTTTTATAAGCAGGGCATTTTTGGTTGACCTGCAATTCAAAAACCATTGTTCAGTGATGATAATACCCGTAAGTGGAGAAAGTGGTGTTAAGTCATAAAGCCTGGACTACAGAGCAGTGGAAGACAGTAATATGGTCAGATGAGTCTTCTCTCACACAGTTTCCCACTTCTGGTCGAGTTTACGTCTGGCGAACGCCATCCCAAGCCTATAATAAAGACTGCTTGTTGCCGAGGCTGAAACATAGCTGGGGTTCTGTGACGTTTTGGGCAGTTTTATGTGGGCCCCATGGTAACTCTGCAAGAGCATATTACTGCCAAAAATTGTGTGAAAATTTTGGTCGATCAAGTTTATCTCATGGTCCACACTTTGTTCCCCAATAGTGATGGTGGCTTCTAAGACGACAAAGCCCATGTTGACACAACTCGCTTCCTCCAGAACTAGTTTTCTGACCATGAATATGATTTGTCACATCTCTCTTAGCCAGCACAGTCACCAGACCTCAATATTATTGAACATCTGTGCTCTACATTGGAGAGGAAAGTGCATGGTCGCTATCCACCGCGATCATCGATATCTGAACTTGCCAAAGTTTTGCAGGAAAAATGGTACAAGGTTCCCTTTACAAGCATTCAGGAACTGTATTAATCGATTTCGAGAAGACTCCAAGCTGTTTTCATGCCAAGAGTTTTGCTACATCATATTAAGCAAGGAAACGTGCTTTTTTTAGGGGTTTCCATATTTTTGTCCAAGCCCTGTATGTTTCAGAGAAACTCAATATCACCTCAGTGTGTGAGGTTTTTTCTCCAGTGTCGACTGGACACTGACTAGGAGTATATTACTCGTACAGTACACGGTATTGTATTCAACGAGGTGTGAGAATAAGCGCTTGCATTTTGAAATATGGTCTATTTCAGATGAAAATATATGCATTGTGCGTAGCTGCGTCATACGTTATGAGTATTGCAGGGCGCAGCGTTGTAACCTGATGTTTGTATTAACACAAATTAATTAACCATACGGGTTTACTAGCACCTGTGACAAACAATTCTTTGATTGTTCCTGAACTGCCCAGGGAAAGCAGCACAAAGCTTGTATTTCGAGGTTCAGGATCAGGGTTACCCTTGTGTTATCATGAAAAATTGACGCCGACGTTTGTGCTGGCGAGAAACTGGCAACGAAACATAGAGACTGTTGGGTCCGTAGTAACTAATTTTAATCATGTGTTATCACATTTATGCTATAATTTAGGCCTAGTATAATTTGAGAAATAAAGAATTGCTCCTTTTTATCTTTAAATAATGTGACTCGATAATTATAAATGAAATAAATTAATTTCTAGGGATTCTTTTCCAGCTCATACTAGTCTAGTTTTTTGATCTTTTTTGTTCAAGTTTGACTTTTTGATAGGAAACTTTTTCAAAATTTCTCAGATTTACAACGGCAAGAATTCGGCTCGCAAAATTTCGTTTTATTTGATGGTTCTTCAGTATCGCCGGAACAAATAGGTAACTTTTCGCTTTTAGTTCAAATACTGACCATGGATGTTACATGAAAAACACACGCACCACCAAAATTATTCTGAGACTTTAAAATATCATGCTCTACAATACTTGACTAATAACTTTACTCATTACAACCATCCATTATATGAATTTTCTTTCTCATATTTATAGATCAAATTCACGCTGTTTCTTCACCCTTGAAAAGTTCTCCCATGGCACATTTATGGGCGTCGTTCTGGCAGTACGATTTCGAAAATACGTCTCACGGCACTTATTTTTTCGATAAACCACTTGACTTGATCGCAGTAGAAGCCATCGTGAGCGAAGAATTCAGCCTCGTCTGAGCCTGAGTTGTGCTAAAGCGCATTTGCTCGGGACGGCTCCAAATTTGCAGTGACTGCATCCCATGAGCTACATGAGGATACTCCCGTGCCTCATTGCAATTCAGGTCGCAATGACGCGGTCGTTTTCGAGGATTTTTTTGGACTCGCCAGGAGAAGGAATGCAAATTGGAGTCCTGTTCATTCTACTGTGAGCGAGTGAATTAGTTCGTAATGGCTTCGGTGAGTGCGGGACGCTCAGGGGAGCTGGCAGATTTGACAGGTGCCGCCAAAACACGGCTTCTTAGAGGCAGTTTTAACTTCCTCTAAGTAAGATTGTTTTCTTTCCGTTGAAAGGTTATTGACATCATGGCTAATATGATGTTGAATACATTGTTTACCGATATCTGTAGTCACAAGTTTAAGATCCTTATCTATATCGCTGTGTTTAGAAAAATGATAAAATAATGGAAATATGCGATGAAATATGTACATAATATGAATATTCTGTAGTAAAAATGGAGAAATTCTGAAAAATTTACGGTCATTTGCAGTATCTGCATCGTAGCATGAAATATTTTTCAATATCATAGTTACCCTATTATTATGTGTGTTGTGTGAGCTGGCTGCGTCGTGATGTGTATAGAAGTTTCAAACACATTTTTGGCTTGTGTTGAAGCGTTTTGGTCTGACGTTCCTGTTGTACGTGTCTTGGTGTGACGTTCCTGTTGTACGCATCCTGGTCTGACGTTCCTGTTGTACGCGTCTTGGTCTGACGTTCCTGTTGTACGCGTCTTGGTCTGACGTTCCTGTTGTACGCGTCTTGGTGTGACGTTCCTGTTGTACGCGTCCTGGTCTGACGTTCCTTTTTTACGCGTCCTGGTCTGACGTTCCTGTTGCATGCATCTATTCCTGCTTCTGTTACCAGCGCTCAAGTTTAACGTTCATTTACACGTGATCATCAGGTAAAATTCTTGAAAAAAAGGACAGAGTCCTCGCAGTCTAAGTAATATAACAACTACTTCCCAGACGTCGAGAGTACTTTGCAAAGTATATTATTTATATTAATGCACAGGCCAGTAAATGAAGACAAAGTAAACTTTTCTGTGATACCGAGGATGAAAGATAAACTTCGATGATAAAACGCAACTCACAAAGTGAGAAACTTCTCGCGAGTCAAATATTCTCCTTAGAACTTTTCGTTTGGAACTTGTTGCAGACTTCTGTTTTCTGCTGGCAAAAATTGTTTCATCGCTTTTCTAAAGCAAAGAAAAATGATTTAAAAACTCGTTTCATAATTCTTTTAGATTTTGAGCGTGTTTAAACGTTTTCTTTTGTTTTTCTCTCGTCTGTCTCGCTATTAAGATTAATTTCTCAATTTAAATTCTTTTTCTTCCACTTTTTTCTCTCTTATGCGCTATGGATGTCACTCATAGTGCACTCTGTCGTTGTATTAAATAAAGTTTCCTATAATGCATAATGTCTTTTCTTGATTTAATATCATCAGTTGAGCTGAGTCTGTATATTTGTTGGTATAGCTTTAATAATTGGCTTTATGTCTAGAGAAATTAGGTGTACAATACTTCAGCTGTTTCTGCCTGATCTTGATAGTTAACCCGCAAATTATTGCTTAGTATAAGCAACGATTATTCTCAGTACCTGCTGAAATGAGTACTCAATTATTTCAGTTTGCTGCTCAATATGTTCATAGAGCACTGGATTGTTAAGTGTCCTCACCATTGATAAGAGTTTCAAATATTTTTCCACGTAGTATTTTAATTTCACAAGATAACACAAACCCATAACTCGTTAATCCTAGAATAAATTTCACTTCCTTTCAATATCTTGCTGTAGTTTTTATTTTAATCTCAATTCAGTGCCTTACGTCTTGTTCACTTTTTTGTTATTTTCATGTAGAAGGTTGAAGATTCATTTTAAATCGATTTTTTAATTTGTTGGAGATTCAAGGAAGTAAGAAGCATTTCTGATCTTGTTTGGTATTATCTTTGAATTTCGGATTTCGAGTAATGTAAAAACAGGAGAAAGTCAAGTTCATAAGCGCGTGTTCTGAAATACTTATTTCAAAAAAGTATTTTTGTAGATATTCGCGACCAACTTCCCTCACCAGCGTAGTATCAGGTTGTAACAAAAATAATGGCCGATTTCAGAAACCCTCCAGACCTTCGAGTGGCCATTATTTTTGTAACAACCTAATACTTACATTCATGATGTCTATTGTAAACACTCCGCTTAAGTAGTTTTATTTTCTTACGCCTTTAACATTAAAATAGGTATTGGGGAGACTATTCTCTTCACTATACATTCATCAAATTGAAATCAAGCTACATACAGTATGTACAGTACAGTTAAAGTAAAAAGAGAAAATAGGCAATTTCTATTCATGGTATGTAGCATGATAATTCAAATGCCTCTACAGTATTTTATAAATTATGGTATCATCTGATCTATCCCAATGACGTTAAATTAATCTAATTCCGTATTTGTACAGCATTATGTATTCCATACGTGTACAACATTGCTTGTTTTAACGATATTCTTAAGAATATGACTCAGTTGTATGAATGATTCACCAGGTTCATGAACGTCATGATGCGTGGTTCAGCTCAAAAGTGTTAGTGCTGAACTCACAAGCACGGAATGATCCCTCCAAGTTACTGGCTTCAGGTTGCGTTGTATGGACAACTGTTCATTGAGGAGTTCTACTCTGTGTGTAGAGACAGCGTACAGAATAAGTTTGAGGCATTGCTATGTACAGGCAAATACGACAGTGCGCCGTATAGGGGAGGGGGAAGTGCGCCGTATAGGGGAGGGGGAAGTGCGCCGTATAAGATAGGAAGTGCGCCGTATAAGATAGGAAGTGCGCCGTATAAGATGGGAAGTGCGCCGTATAGCGTGGGAAGTGCGCCGTATAGGGTGGGAAGTGCGCCGTATAGGGTGGGAAATGCGCCGTATAGGGTGGGAAGTGCGCCGTATAACGTAGGAAGTGAGTCGTTTAGGGTGGGACGCGCGCTGTATAGGGTGGGGAAGTCATGTTGCTTAATCTTATAATTAGCCTAACAGTAGCAGGCAAATAAAGGCAGGTAAAGTTTCTGGAGCTTGTACTCAAATAAAATACATTGATCAATTATTACATCTTCGTCGCTCTCTCCCACATTTTGACGTTGCGAGTGCTTTCGTATAAAAGTCTTGGTCAGTCAACTGTTAAAGTGTTATTGCACTTTGAGAACTTAAGAGCGCGTAAAAAACTTTAATGGGCGTAAAGAGTTCGGATGTGTGGCCGAAGTCTGCTGTCGTTCTGTGGTGACGAGGATAATTATTTCCGTGGCGGAACCTCACTGGTTTCTGCCGCCGTCGCGCTTGGGTATCATTTTACGGTGGTTCAGCAGTTAGAAATCTGTAGCCCGTTCTATGGTGTTCTCTGTGGTAGCGAACCCCCTGCTCGTAGGCAGAAACGTTGGTGTCCTCTCTATACTCTCTAATATAGGACTACTACCCTCATGCTGCTGCAATGTCTTATGACGCCTAATGGTTCCGGTCTGGCGAGGCTCTTGTTGATAGACTCATTACTTAGAGAGAGCTAGCTTTACGCTAAAAAAATGCACGGTTTAGGGTAGGAAGTGCCCTGTGTAGAGGCGAAGTGTTCTGTGTAGAAAGGAAAGTGTTCTGTGTAGAGAGGAAGTGCTCTTTGTAGGGAGGAAAGTGTTCCGTGAAGGGAGGAAAGTGTTCTGTGGATGGAGGAAAGTGTTCTGTGTAGGGAGAAAAGTACTCTGTGTAGGGAGGAAAATGCTCTGTGTAGGGAGGAAAATGCTCTGTGTAGGGAGGAAAATGCTCTGTGTACGGAGGAAAATGCTCTGTGTAGGGAAGAAAATGCTCTGTGTAGGGAGGAAAGTGTTCCGTGGAGGGACGAAAGTGTTCTGTGTAGGGAGAAAAGTACTCTGTAGGGAGGAAAATGCTCTGTGTAGGGAGGAAAATGCTCTGTGTAGGGAGGAAAATGCTCTGTGTTGGGAGGAAAATGCTCTGTGTTGGGAGGAAAGTGTCCTGTGTTGAGAAGGAGGTGCTGTGTGTAGGGTCGAAAGTGTGCTGTGTAGCGAAGGAAGACTATACTCTGTGTATTTCGAGTTTCGTCTGCTGTTCGAAATGCAAACAAATGCCAGATCTCGTTAGCAGGTTAGTTACGAAAATTGTGTCCAATTTCGCAGCTGTCCAATCTTAAAGCTGACGAAGTGTAAGTTTCGACTGTGTTGCTTCATTAGAGCGCGGAGAGTTTGACTTAGATTCGCTTCATTTACAGAAGCCGATTCCGATATTTTGGGACTGAAATTTGCCTCTGACAAATTAATCTTCGACAGCCCAGTTCACGGAAATGCCGTTTGTCCTTGTTAGAGCGACAATTAAGGTTTGATTGTTCTTGAAAACTTCTTGAATAGGACAGCGGAGAATAGCTACAGGGGCCAGTCACCTTTTTGCCGCAGCTAATGTAAGGATTTGCCGTCAGTGCAGTCAGAAAAAAAATATTTAAAACTTTCCCCCGTAGGTGACCTCAAGTGTCACACCACAACAAAGTGTGACTGCGTGTGCAACAGGAATTATTCTATGCAAAGAAGAGCGGAGAACAATAAGAAATGAAATAAACCTTGCAATGACTGTGACAGCGAAATTGCCGCACAAAACTGTATAATTTATTGCATGGTTAAGCGTACACGCCTGCTGCTGTGTTTGTTTCATTTTGCAGTGAATATTCCAACACCTGAACTGGGCAGATCGTCGTAACCTGTCCGATGTTTCTTTGTGAAATGTAGCGCACGCCGGACTTCCCATCTGCGTGATGGTAACTGAATTTCAATTCCTGCGAAATTCAAGTTTTAGAGAAGCTTTTTGCTTGTTCCCTCGAATGAACTGAAGTTATGTTTTACATGCAAATCGTTTTTTGCGACAGGTATGACATTACGTGGTTTGCTTTAGTGATACTCGCGTTGGTTTCTAATATTTTCTGTCAATTCACTGGATTGAGTCCGGGCGTTTCTTAACGCTCATGCACTCGCGTTCTAAGGCCGGAAAATGTGATTATATTCATTGAGTCAGGCCTCTCTCGAGCTTCTAGTTTACATTTATTCTCTTGTCATCTCTTACGATCCAAAATAGCCTCGAGCAGTCATGTGTCTCCTGATAAAACTCGTAAAAAACTTGTTTATATACAAGAAGATTGTTTTTCACGAACAGAGTATTTCCGCACACAATGTAAAGTATCCATGTAGGTCATGCCTAGTGAATATATAAACGCTCAAATTAGACGGCAATGACATGGATTGATTGACGTGTTTATTGGCGATGGTACCTGAGAACTTTTGTGTTTTTATTTACGTACAGACATAAGGATAAACGGTGAAGAAAATTTGTCTGCTCTCGAGAATCAAAGAATTCTCCGAGATCAGTAGCTCTTTTTCTGACTATCTAACCTGTTTATTGTACATTTTCTTCGGATTTTCATTTGAAATGCTCATATTTTCCTCTATTTACATTTGTTTGAACTTTGCAGTGACAGTTTCCTTGCTTTATGCTTCTTGGTATCAGTTTTTATCGGTAAAGTCAAGTGGTTGAAGCAAAGTTTGGTGCGAAACAATGAACTACAGCCCAACCAGCGCTGCCAAGAAAGCGCAAGGCCGTCGTCGTAAAAATGGGAAATGCGGAAACTCGGAATTTCGGCTTTGTGTGACGTCAGTTAAAATAAGCTCTCACTGTCAGCAAGGTGGTTTTAGCTCTCGCCTTCTCTTAAATGTGAAATGTTGCGCCTGGGAAAGTCGTTTATTTATTTACTGTGGTGAAGGACTCCTGGGTCTGTGTGTCGGATGAATTAATGCTCACTGAAATACTCGTAGTTCATTACTGGCAAATAAATGCTTGCAACTGCAACTCATTAGTGGGGAGTTATGATATATTCAAGAATTGAATAATGATGTGGGTGAAGTTCATACTCCTCTGAAAATTTTTATAATGGAACTTTTATAACCAATTGTTGCCGACAACTGCATCAAAGTTGATTGTTGATTTGATACCAACCTCTTTGATATTATACAAATTTACAGTTGACAATTACTGTCCTGAAATATAATCAATCATTCAGGCTTTGAGAAAAATTGACCTACTTTTCAATGAAATCAAATCTGCTTGTTAATGTCGTTATTCAGATTTACTGATTACTAAAACCCGTTGGTATTATAAACTGTTATTGGACTGTACGTCGATGTTACATGTAAAAAAAGCTTCTTGTCAATTGAGTGCTTTTAAGTCGATGCATTTTTTAAGTGTAACTGTCACCATCAATATAACACAGCTGGATGTGTGCGTCAAAATGCAGTTCAGGACAAAAACACTGTTCAGGTTGCCTGCATTGTTACATTCGTAACATAAGCGTTACTTTTTGTTTGCAGCTCTTAATTTTGATGCTTGTGTTACGATTTCATGAGAAGTTGTTACTATTTACAATTATTCCGTTGCTACTATCTTAATTTTAAAGAATAATTTGAATAGCAATAGTTATTTCCGCCAAAAGCAATATTAGAGAGTTGTTTTAAATGTTTAAAAACATACTCGTTTTAAAATAGTCGTTTACACGTTGTTTTAAATCGTTCTGTTGTTCTGTTTGAAACACGGTTTGTTTTGCTACACCATCACTGATTTCCTGTGTTATGCTGTCCGAGAGCAGCTGTGGTATTGATAAGTGACGATATTAACTTTAATCAGTTTGTGACGAGTAGGTAAATATTTCACAATACGTGTTGCTCTTTCGTTTTGGTTTTGTAATTTCATTGCAGTTGACGCTTAGCTTCACAGTCAGTTCAACCAGAGACTTTTATTTGACAGAGGATTTGGCAAAAACAGTCAACCCAAAAAAAAAAACATTGGAAGCATCTAAAAGTTCTACAAGAAAGCTAAGATAAGAAACGCTAGAAAAAGAAAGATTTGCAAATGAATTCGAATGAAGAAAATGAAAACAGAGCGTTCAGTAAATTTGGTAATTGTTTACTAGCTGCTGGAATAAAGATAGTTGAACGACATGCAAGTGCAGAAAGGCAAAAAATGTAAGAAGTGTTAGCTAATGTTTTCAAGTAACCGACATCATCCAGCACAGTGCTTCATAGCTTCGTTGAATAAAGATAACTGAAATAAAGCAGAACAGAAACTTTCTAACCTTGTTGCAGAGCATAACTTACCATTAGTTGTTTTGTTCATTTTCTACTACTAGTTGGCAATATTGGCGACAATTCTTCAATGAGCGAAGATGTTGAATGCGGCAAAACTAAACTGGTGTTTTTCTAACCGTCATTGGTAAATATTATTTACAGCAGCAAACAATTTTTTGCTGACTATCGATGAAACTAGGGTTGTTTCTTTTACCATACAACTTGCAGTATTAACCAGGTTCTACGATTCTGATGTACGAAGAACTGTGAACCAATTTTCAACTGTAAATGAGGAAACAGATTGCAATGGTAATGAGATTTTTGATTCACTGGTAACTTATTTTGAAACTCAAGAACTTCCCTTTCTTAATCTTATCGAATTTGCAAGCAACAATGTAAATGCAATGATGGGACGCAAAAATTGCGTTCAAGATATACTGAAGAAAAAACTACTGCATTTGAATATTATCAGGATGCATGGGACATTCCACGCACCTGTTTTGATTCCAAGGCGAGCTTAGAACTTTCCAATTCGTAACAAGATTTGGCTTGAAATATCTATTCATACCTTCCAAATAACCCCAGGCATCTTGATGTGTATAACGAATTTCAGAAGTTTACTATTGCTAATCCTAGGAAGATTTCGCTGGACAGTAGTTTCTTGTGTCTTGAGTCAGTTGTAAAGAAAGCACTGGATGAATGGACAGCTGTGGTAATATAAGAATAAAAGTTTACACATAATTTTGTTTAATGATTGATTTATGATGAGTTATTTGCTCGTTGTCATAAATTACGTAAATCTTGGTTTCAAAAGCCTGGGTTTTCTGCATGCTGCTTCTTTTCCGTTATTTCCAATTAATACTTGTAAATAACATAATTAATTCAATGGAAAAAAACATGACATGATCACCCTCGGAGGGCCCTAAGCCTCCACGTGAAAAAATGATTCAAAGGTTCTCATTTACTAACAGCAGACGTAAGAAACGATAATAAATACACACAGAAATATTAGCATGTCGTAATCTAGTGATCATGGAAATGAATAATGAAAGCAGTCTACTGTATTCTGGTAAATAAATCACATAACATTATGCCCTGTCAAATAGCTTAATCTCATTCATGACAGCTGAATAGTTAGGAGCGACACTCAAGAACCAAAATTCAATGAAAATGTTCACATCAAAAATACGAGAATTTATCCAATGGATGATCTCATTTACCTAGATATGATATTAACCTTAGTACTTACCATTTACCCTGGAGATTCATCACTGGTGGGGACATGAGAAATTAATGCTCGCAAATAATATCTTATTCAAAACCTGCTATATTCTTCCCATACTGAATTTCCTTAATGCACACGTTTAAGTACACGTGTAAGATCTATTGTCGTTCATGGGCATGATGATTTTAATTTAATTCCTCTTGAATCAAACTAACACTTGCCCTACCCATACCCTAGGCGTCACCCTGGGCATCGCATCACCCCACATAGCTGCCCACAGGTCAAGTGGTTCACTTCGCAAACCCATCCCCAAAATGCTCTTGCTTTCATCGTTCCCATCGTTTTATATGAGCATACGGCACTCTCAGCCTCTAGTTTTTTCATTTATTTCTCTCACTTCTTGCCGTGAAGCATTCTCATGGATCTACAACGTACTTGTAGTGCTCGTTCAAATGTGTGTTTTGGCTCGCTCGTAGGCTTGTTGATCTCAGCACTTGTGTGGTGCCTGCGCTGCCCGGCTAATGATTTGTTTATAAGCTTTCTCTGTTTCTGCAGCGCTCCATTCTTCATGTGTCGCCGTGTAACACATTCACATGACACATGCACTTGATACATACGCATGTACGTACACTTATGTATCATATATCTTCCCACAGCTCTCCCTTATTCTTTACAACACTACCATTAGAAGATAATGTTAAATTGGCATCGATAATATTTGATCAATTACGAATCTCACAGAATAAAATGCTTTATTAATTTTTAGCTCTTATATTACCCATTGTTAATAAACTAAATCTTGAATTTCAAAGTGAAACCTTTTGACTGCACAAAATATTGAGCTCTTGAAACCCCATTGTTAAAGCTATTCTCAGTTACTTCCTGAAAAGCGAAATAATGAAAAATATCAATCTTCCAAAAACTGGTGTTAATGATCCTTCAATTTACCTTCATAGTCATAAAAAAATCCATCAGTGTCGAATAAGAAGCTCTTTATCTTCAGAGTAAAGAAAAACATTGTGGACAAAAAGCTTAAACAATTTTCAACAATCATCTAGAACTTTTACGTGTATATACGATTAATGAAGCAAGTGTTAGACTGATTTTTTTAAGTAATACGTTTAAAAGTTTAGAAGTTTAAAAACAATGAATTCCGATAACACTAGCATGGAAAAACCATGTTCTATCATTTCTTTGGGTTTAAAATTTTCTAAAGTTTTATTAGAAGAGGAACATAAATAATCGAATAAAGGGGTGGCGAGAACTCGCTTTAGAAGACGTGTTTTTTAAAGATTATTGTCTAACTTAATACTGAGCCTACGCGCATTGCCTCATTTTTCTGCATGTACCGAGAGACTAGTATTTTTGCTACATGACGTCAAGGCGTAAAAAAGCATGCTTTTGAAAAGAGAAAGTTGAAATGCTCTTGTAAATTCGAAAAGTTTATTTCCTGACGATAAGTGTACGCAGTAGATAGTCTCCCAACAACCAATTAAGCTAATGACAGAAGAGAACTTATGCAATAGCAACACTGCAGAAGTATCTCCTTTTTGAACGAACAGTTAACATATTTTTTAACCCATATATGCCAAGAAGAAATGAACATCGTAATAGAACATGATTTTTTGTATGTCTTGAAATGTATTGCCAGAATAAGAAAGAAATTTGTTATGTGTTTGAATATGGGGTCGTATTATGCGAGTAGTTAGGCAATATCAGAATAAAAAAAAACCTGTTTTCGAAGAACTAGACGTCACTACTGTACGTAACAAACGTACCACTATGAACTGCAAATTACCTTTATTGCGGCCTGGGAACGTTCTAATGACAGTATTTATTCAGTGAAACAAATTGACTCTCAGCAAACACGTTATGCAGTGTTCAGACCTCGTTATCATTTATTGGGGATCTCGATGTAGCTCAGACGAGTAAACGAAGAATTACATTGATCAGCATCAACAAGTTCCATATCCGTTTGCTTGTGCTGAAGAGAAGCAGAAGTTTTGGGTTTCATTGAGTGATTCAGCGATAAAGAATGCACTCTATCAAAAATCCGTCCAACAATTTGTTGATTTCATTTGTTCGTTGTGAAAGTATAATAAGTTAGGCAAAGTTTGCTGATTATTTCATTTCTAAGTAGTTTATGGCTGACATCTGTGACGCATCAGAATTCTTCCAAATATCTTTATATTTTAATTAAAGTGATTTAGTTTGGATCTCAATGAAAAGAAAGAACTACGGTTATCACGACTGTCGGAGATAATGTTAACATTAAAAAATATAAACCTAATTTTTCGAGTATTCTACTCCTACTCACTTGAACTGTATTTTTTGTGTTTGTTCAAATTACTTCTGCGTTTGAATAGATTGGTCAGTGTGAAATCCCAATTATTACGAATATAAAATTGAATTTTGGGCTATTTATAAATTCGATTATGGTACGCTGAATTCGGCAACCGATTCTGTGCATAGAAATTGAGATTTTGCTATGGGTGCAACAACTTATACTCCTTACATACGTGATTAGAAAATGGAGTTTTACGCAAGATATTAAAACAGACGAAGTGTAAGCGTTTGGTGATCTTATAACTTCAGTAGTTTTTCGATCTATAGTTTGTAGGGTATGAAAACAACATTAATATGTGTAATCGTACCAATATTCATGTTAATGAATCTTTGTTAATTAATATTCTTAGAGAAGAATGAATTTTTGTCATTAAATATTCGTGACTGGGTGACTGGGTTCACTAGTTACTATGAAAAAAATCGACCGGTGTAGAGCGTATGCGTTGTGTCATATCTTGTGTGTTGACAAACACAGATACGAGTGATGGCTTATTAAACTTTGACGTTTTGCAAAATTTAGGATTTTCAAATGAGTTGGTGTCATTGGCGTGAGGTCAACAAGTTTAAACTTATAGTAAGGATACGAAACATTCCGCGTACCTTATAACTGCAAATTATCACAAATTTCGTTATTAAACAATGATTTATCGTTACCAATCGATTTTTTCTACTTTATTTGAGGGTCTATTTATGAGAAAAATAAATCCCTACCGTTTTTAAGTTTTAAGTTTTTCTTTGGCTTATTACAGGAGAAAAACGAATGAAATTATAAAAAAACATCTACTACGATGGTTTTGAAGTCTCCTCCTAATACTGTGAGCGTAAACAATGTACACAATTGCTTTTAGAACAATGCGATTCATTTTAGCTTGTACTGGCATCTTTTCCTAGCATGAGGCTTAAAGGCCGGGTGTGAACGAACACCTGTAAACTTCCGTGTCCAAGCAAGCTTGATCTGGCATTCAGGATCAAGTTTCTTTTTATCACTTTTCGATTGACAGACCTTTCTTTTGGAAACATGGAAGCAAGTTTGAATTTGTGGCTTTTACGGGCTCAAGTTTTCTCGGGAGTTGTTCGACAGAGTCAGCTTTACGTCGCACGGGTCATCGAGTTGTGGAGTCTTTCGAATATTTCTTTGTTTTTATTCAAGTTACTCAGTGTGCATGGATTTGAAAGATTCGTAGAGGAATTGTGAAGTTACGAAGAAAATTCTAAACTTTTGTGTTCATAATTGAGACTTTTGCATCGTTCGCGAAAAACTATTAAGAGTATCCAATATCAAACAAAGTTCGGAATTGCTTGTTCAATGCTTGCAATCGATGGTAGTGATTCCATTGAAAGACTGTATCCTTTTAAAAATATTGCATTCTGCGAGCTGATGATGGATATCATGTCTAGCGCCGTTTATGATCTGACGGTTTATGATCTGGATAGACCTGCCTCTGTTAGAAGGGCGTGGAACAAACACTTCGGATTGTGAGAATCACACTCAGTCTCGTGCTCACTAGGAACAAGAGTGCGATGAGGGGACCAATTGTGTGGTGACCGCCATCCGTCTGTCTGGGAGAGGCAAAGCTCTTAGTTATCAGCCATTAATGTCTCTCACAACTCTCAAAGAGCGTTCCAGAGCAGACTGGACTACAGTGGCTAGGAACGGACCCTGACTAATGATTCGCCTATAACTTTAGGTCCGACCGATGGAGTATCCGACTCTAGAATTTAGATAAGTGGAGACTTTTAGTCTCGCTTATAAATGATCTCAGATTTAATTCTTTTACTTGAAACGAATGAGATTCTCTACGAAGGTATTTAAGTCTTTTACGGAATAAAACTCCGGATGAAAAAGTACGTGGTTGCCTCGCTTTTTCACGTTTACATGTGTAGCTTCTCGGTGAGCAATTATCTCGATTGGAATAGATTACGGCAATCATTAACACGCGTAGTCCATTCTGGCTAGTTTGTCTGGGAGCAAAGTTTGCGTTTCTTCGTTTAATAGACCAAATCACTACGATAGTCATCATTTCTGTTAGATTAACTAAGTTTGACTCAGCTTAAAGAAGTTTTAACACGTTGACTCCGATTGCCTGATTGGTGTAAAACTTCACTTTGTACGCATAGTCACTAGAAAGATCTGAAAAAATTACAGAACCTAACCTAAGTGGTCCACATACGTACCACTTCGGAGTCAACGTGTTAAGCTGTAATTGTTACCTAGCTCATTGCTTTGACGCAGATTTTCACAACGGAATTTCTTCAAACAACTCAGTATTGTTCTGAAGCGCCACCATTCATTACATCAAATTAAGTTTACAGTACTATTTAATGTGTAAAAGGATTCAGAACGAAATAATCCTGCGAGCCTCATCGTTCAGTTGAGAGTGTATGATGATGGGCAGATTTTCTTAAACAAACTGACGCAACCCAACTATTTCAGAAATTCACTAAGCAAGATAATCTGCTAACTCTACTTCCTACAAAATTTTGAAAATTATAGTTATGTTCGGAAAAGTTTAAATCCCTCCAGGTGCAGGGTTTCTGAAAATTTCAAATATTTCGAGCACCCTTTAGCTTGACAGAGTACCTATTTACATGCGACAGAAACTAGAGTTGATTCATTCCAAGCTTTCGAAACTTCTTCACACTTCGTCAAACATTTTATAAACCGTACGATGAACAGAGTACAACTCGAGCTAAAAGATAATCTATTTCATGATGGAATTAAGTGTATATTTATGAATTACTAATTTACCATTGTAAAGAAAACTACATTTCATGCAATGATGCTTTCAGCCTCTGTGTAATAAATTTGGTTTTGCGTTGCGTAAATTATGGACACAAACTCCAGAAAAGCCGTGTCCTTTTCGGGCTTCGTATTTGTAATTCTGTTCTACAAACGGAAACAAATACAGAAAATTGAAAGAGAAACAAATGACATCCTCTTTTTCTGAATTCTTTTTGATGCAGTTCCTAGGTGCTCTAGAAGGGCGGGCATCACCATCAGCTATAAGTATGAAGCCGGAAAGTCAAGGCGCAAACTTCGGGTATGGACTTCTTAAGAAATTTGGACGTGGGCCAAACGAGAGCTTTGTTGCACAGGGAATCTTTTTCCATACCGACCCAAATGTCAGACTCGTCAAAACAATATTAAAATTTAAAGATATGAGAACGCGTCTTCTGCCTAACTTTTGTTTTCTATATAGGAATAGTCCAACAGCCTGGGGAACTTTCATAAATTATCTCCCTTTGAGTCAGTTGTTGCATTCTTGACAGGCGCATTTGTTTGATTGATTGCGTGTGATTTGAATTCAGTGACTGTGGAACTATTATAAGTGAGCAGAGCCATTTTCCTACTCACTCTAAATGTGTTGATTTCCATTTGAATCTCATTTCTTCTATATTTTTTCCAAAACTGTCACACTGACCACATAACGTGATAACGTCGTTCTGTTATTAGATACCATCAAGCAGTAAAATTGTCCTCGAAAACGACTCAGCCCTTAAATAGGTGTTTATTTTGGTCAAATTTTTGATCATATATGAATGATTTTATGTTATAGAATAAATGATGGTTTCTTCGAATCGAACTTAGAATTGCGCTCAAGGATCTATGAAGCCATATCAATATTTTCTCGAAGAGCCTAATATATCTGACAATTGTAATATATTATCTTGCTAATGCACATCAACTAATTGCTGCTACGGTATACCATTGAGATACGAACTTCGGTATTGTATGCAGCATTTCTTCGAAATATAGTTCGAAACATAGCGATTTTTTCGTTGATAAATTCTTGGATTTAGTCGCGTGTTGCAGGGGGAATTTAGTTGGTGTTTTTCTTTTGGATGCTACGAGCTACTTTGTATTCCGTAGGCGCACTCGAATAACCGACCCTGAATCTCGACGGGCCTTAAACTAACGACGTGTTGGCATGCGTCGTGAACGCCTCTTCTGATTTAACTCTGAAAGTCCTTGGAGGACAAAAACATCTCCTGGACCCAACAAGCCTGTATTTAAGACACTATTTGAAGACAATGCAGCTTTCCAGCCACTCGTCCGACGAAGGAAAATTCGTCCAAATGGTTTTGAAGATTTGAAAGCGCCCAAGGAAAATAGATAATCTTGTAAGCTAAGTTTCCGGTGATACAATTCTCACGGACACTCGTTTGCGAGGGCCTTTCTCTGGGTGTTGAAGATTTTCTTGGATTCTATTACTGATATTGGTTAATTTAAACGCTTATAATGGTCTATCTTCATCGTCGTTCTGGTTAGTGAATGTCAGTGTTTAATGGTACTTGATTCTTGTCGAAATGGGATTAAATTAATTCAAGGCTGCCACGCAGTGACCCGAAATTTTGCGGTATCATGATGTTGAATTCGCATACTTTATTGCTCCTTATTAACACGTTGCCTCCGATTGCCTGACTGTTGTAAATCTTCACTTTGTACGCATAGTCACTAGATGGATCTGAAAAAATTACAGAACCTAACCTCAGTGGTACACATACGTACCACTTCGGAGTCAACGTGTTAATAGGTCTTGAAATGTGAGCCAGCAATTCAATATATGAGTTGGGGACAGCTATCCCTTTGTGTGACATGTGATCTCGTTCCCAACGAATTTAATATTATTGTGCATGTTTCTGTATGTGATATTTGAGTCAAAGTGAGAGCTCTATTTGTCGTTTGCCTTTGCTCATAGATTCTTAGCACACATTTTCAATGTCGAACGTTTATCCTCACATAAATTGAAGAAAATGTTTTGGTTTTCACTGTTGGTAATCTCATGTGAATTCTAAAGTTCAAAAATTCATTCATGCATTAATTGATTTGCACGCATTATGTTGAAAGGAATACTTCACATAGTGCAAAGGCAAATTTAATAAATCATTTTTCTAATTTAGCATAACTAGCAACGACAAAGATCGACTCAGTGAACAAATTTTATGCCAAAATGCAAGGAAACGAGCATTTAAGACTAAAATAATTCTTTCCTCTCTAGTTTTTTAGGTGTTTCTCTGTGAGTTCATTGAATTTGACGATGTTAAAAACTTTGCTTGCGCGTGGTGGGCTTGAAGAATAATTTGTTTCTTGTCCAGACACATTTTGCTGACTTATTTGCTTCTAAAAATACAAATTTTTTGTTTGTAACGGCTGGTGAGGTACGGAAAACAATGCACGCTTTTCTAAAGAATTAGTAGGATTTAGAAGAGTTAGTTGCTTTTCAAAGAGTTAGTAGGATTTTGACGAACAAATAGATTTTCAAAAAGTAAATAGCATTCTCAAGGGTTAATAGCATTTTGGAGAGTTTGTAGGATTTTAACGAGTTAGTAGGAATTCATTATGTAATGAACAATGCTTCTAAAATGTATTTAAATTTAGAAATTGTTTTTCAAACTGTATTTGCTTGTGTAAATAACTTAAGTGAGTTTCTGACACTAGACTTAGGTCGCGACACTTCAAATTTTAGTCAGGAAAAAGTTTTCGGATTTATTTCTGTTTTCTCAGTCTACAGTTTACGAGCTGCTAGGATCATGTCGAACTGAACTATCTTTGCCATGGAAATTCCCCTTATGCAACTTCCAATGAATATAATAATAAATACTAATCATTTAGTTTCGTTTATTGTAGATGCGAGAAATATATTTGCTATCAACTACGCAATTCAAAATATGAGATGAGTAAATTGTTCAGAATTAGAATTGAACGCAGTGACCATGTTCGAAATATTTGAGCATCTCAAAGCTGGAAATATCAAGAAGGAAGCTTTTCTGTTTGGTGAGACTCACTGTTCTTTTTACATTATTTTGGAATACTTTCTCATCGAGCGAAGGCACATTTGCGAGTTCCTTATTATAGTTGAAATACAAGACGCACCAACAGTATTTGTGGTTGAAATACCAGATGCACTAACAGTATTTGAAGACCATAATTTTTGCCTTGCGATGCAAAGTTATAAGGCATCACCGCATTGCGAGGTGTTCATTCTGAATTTTTTCCCTCTCATGAAATTGACAGCATTAGTTCTCTGAAACCCATAATCTTTCCCTATTCTCCTGCTCGTATCCCGTCGCTTTAATCGCCTGGAAGGTGGAAAACCTCGGCCTGCGTTCCACGAGCTATCAATTGCGGAAGCATTTAGGAAGTCCGTGCATTGAATCACATACTAAACTTTCAAGTTTCCAAATAGGGGCTAAGATCTCAGCCTTTTAATACATTATCCATATTTGGACTCCAGAGGAGCTTGATATTTTTAGTTTCATTTTAATGTTCGTTTGGGTCACATGTTTGAATTTCATCGTGATGTTCGTTCCTTTTTCCCCATTCATTGCTAGTGTTTATATATGTGCTCCAATTTTTTTATGTATGAAATTCCAACTCATGGAATTAATATCTCAATCAAAAATAAAATATGAATCCGCAGTTTCATACTCTGCATGTTCGTAGTTTGATTTGATTTAATTAAGATGTACATTATGTGGTATTATCATTCATATACAGGATGTCCAAAGTCTTAAAAGTCTCTCATAAAGTCAGGATCTTTCAGGAACAGGATCCTTGAAACACAAATGCAAAATGTGGCTATAAACTTTAATAAACACTGAATACACTAGACTAAATCTGAATAAACTATCTGATTAATTGTATTTGTAATAAATTTTTGAAAGGGTAAGAAACTTTGTGGAGACCCTGTATATTTATCCATATGTGTGTTGAATTGCATATCATATATTACTTGTCATTGCATTGCTTTGAACGACATGCATCAAATAAAATGTGTGCCTGATCATAGAATTAATTCAAGTACACTTATTACTATTTTTTTAGACTGAATGCTAAGAATGTTATTTTAATATTGAGCTCTAACTTATAGATTGTTGAGAATTAACAAAACTCCTTTAGCTTTCTAATAGATGCATTTTACGTCCACACATTTCCAAATTTTTAAAGGAAGTAAAAACAAGGTGCCCTTTAGAAAAAAATAATGATGTAAATAATTTGTAATATTGACTATTCTTCATACTTACTGAAGCAAGTGCTTTGGAAAATATGATAATTTGTGAAAATATCCTTCGCAGATAAAGCAAGATCTCTTGAAAAGATCATCAGCTTTTGTTTCAAGGCTTGAATGGGGTTCAGAGGGTGAAGAAATACTAAGGATCATCGTAATACTGGCTGTTTACGACACTGGGTAATCGTAACACTGGGTAATCGTGACGCTGGGTAATCGTAACACTGGGTAATCGTGACGCTGGGTAATCGTGACGCTGGGTAATCGTGACGCTGGGTAATCGTGACGCTGGGTAATCGTAACGCTGGGTGATCGTAACGCTGGGTAATCGTGACGCTGGGTGATCGTAACGTTGGGTAATCGTGACGCTAGGTAATCGTAACACTGGGTAATCGTGACGCTTGGTAACCGTAACGCTGGGTAATCGTGACGCTGGGTAATCGTAACACTGGGTAATCGTGACGCTTGGTAACCGTAACGCTGGGTAATCGTAATGCTAAGTAATCGTGACAATGGGTAATTCCGAATAGCACAGGAAATCTCGTTGGCAATCAGTTAGAGGAAAAAACAATTTCTCATCAAGTTTGTTTTGAAACTCCGTCTTTTTAATGAAGTCTGTTCCGCAATCTTGAAAGTCCAATTCTGAAATTATTGAACTTCGCGCATAAAAATCGAATAAAAATAACGATGTCCTCTCACTAATTGTAATACCTTGGAGAAGTTTAGGCAATTTGAAGGCTAGAAATATTATTTGCTGTAATAATTCCAGCGAGGAATTTAATGTTATTATTTCATAAACAAATACGAGACGTCAGTCCCATAAAGCGTACTTACAGTATAACATGAGCGTCCAGTGCATTCGAATTTATAACTTATCTTGAAAAATATTTTCAAAATCCTAATACAAGGTTTAAAAAAAATAGTATGTCTACTAGTTAATTTTACGTATTTATTCGTCATGATTTTCTTGGATGGATATTTATGGTACTATGTTTACATATTGTATACATACATAATGCTCGAATGATATCTTTATTTTTCACTCAATGATTCAATTTATTAACTTTTGTTAACTATACAGATTTTCAATGAGGAAAATTCACTAGCGTTTGATAAACAAGAGCAAATGTGACGAAAACAGCCAAATATTTAACAAATCATGGTAGATATTGTCTACGGTGGTGACAGCTTCAACAAAACAAGCAAAAAAAATTTTTGACAAAAATCAATAATGGATGTAAATACATGTTGACTGATTGGGTCTGCCGATCATTGAGACGAGCTGTGAGTAGAAATCATTAAATAAACGTCAACAACGCTTTTAGAATTCTATATTCATGTGCAAATTACTGTTTGCGAGCTCACCGTAGGAATAGTGCTCATTTATATTCATGGGAACGTTTGCAATTTCAGAAGCTTGTACAGTAGATTTCAACACTACTGCAAAACAAGTAGTGTAATGAACACCATACGTAGGAAATTGAGGAATGAAATAATATTATAGGGTGAGAAATACCATTGATTGCAGTCTTTATTGGCTCTATAGGCGTTCTTATTTATGTATGAACACCAAAGGAATCCTATGATTTAGGTTGCATGCTTTAGTTAAGTGCAGAGTTGCTACTCGATGATAGGGAGGAGAAGGACTTTTTCCGAGTACTGCTGGACCTATAGTTACTCTCAATGACAGGATCTCTGTGGGTAAATATTTCAAAATCTTCAATGACCCCCAGCTGATAAGACCGATACATTTTTGTCAAACATGGCAATATTCAGGAATGATGATGTGTCTGAATCATTGTAAGAGACGTCAAATGTTGATTTTATTGACATCAGAATATTATCAAAACAATTTTACGAGTGGCACAATAGGTTTATCTTAAATAATTAAATTATCACGGGGAGTTTTGCACCCAAGACAGAAAATCAGGTTTCTAACTACATCATAGCAGAGTCAATCAACATGCGTCAGAAAGAAAATAAAAC
The DNA here is from genome assembly GCA_006783055.1 of Trinorchestia longiramus. NCBI lineage: Eukaryota > Metazoa > Arthropoda > Malacostraca > Amphipoda > Talitridae > Trinorchestia > Trinorchestia longiramus. Next base: position 40,818 of record VCRD01000411.1, on the reverse strand, counting down.
AATATTCTCTCGTGAACTGTTCATTTACCTAACTAATCTACTCCGAATGTTACTGAAACTGCTTTAACCCATTAACAGGCATCGTATTATATAAATTACGTATGAAGTCCTTCACTTTAGTGAATAATTCGTTCTAGAGTTACACAAAATTCCATAAAAAAATGGGTAAAGATAAGTGGTGATTTACGCAATATTTTATTCAGTCGAGAAATAACTTGGACAATAAAGGATTAACTCTCTGTGCCTCTCACTTTTTACGACACCTCTATCTACAGTCGTGTTCACCGTACCAAAGTTGACTTAGTTTGCTGTGAGCCGGACAGGTGGTAGCAATATTGAGAGTTTCCGTCAGTAGACAGAAGATTAAAAATATAACTTAATACAAGAATTTAATAGTAGCACCGTATTACTTTATAAGTAACACAGTAAAGTAGTTTTAAATAAACTATGTTAATGTCAGGTTTTCATTACATTGGCAAATCCCTTCATTAACTGATTTTTCCAGCAACATCATTGAATTAGTTATCACAATATTCACATGGCAATATACATAGATGTGAATATTAGGCTTGTACTAGTGTGCAGTTAGCGAGTATAATTATCATGTGGAATCTAATATGCAACAAGTATTTCGTTTTAATACACTGTACAAACGTTAAATACATCACTCTAAGACGCTTGCATAAAGCTCATTTTTAGCTCTCCAATTACAATATTTTAATCATTAGGATTACGGTTTTACACACATGAGTTAGTCTTTTCAATTTTTGTTCAGCAGTCCTTACAGAACCTGGTACTGGGACTGCACTTTAGCGTCTATGTTTTAACGATGGATGGTTATTTCAGCCGACTAAAATTTATTGTAAACCTACCAATAATCTTCTAATTTTCAAACTTTATTTACGTGCAAGTTCTGTATTGTGAAAATGGCATTGCAGTTGGCATGTCCTGATGGAATGATGAAAGTTAAGAATGAAAATGAATTTACGTAGCGAATTTTTGCGCCTTTATGACAATGATTTGTGCTGAAGAAAGTTTTGGAAAGAAGAAGAACTTTTGGAAATCGTCGTGGTGACGTAGGCTATGAATGCGACAACTGATCGATGGGTTCATTTATTTATTGGTTCACTTCGTATCACGTAGCCGGCAGTAGTTTCATTAACAATTTGAATAATTTGACTCTCTATTTCATGACACGATTACCAGGAAATTAACATATTATTCAAACAATGAACGTAAGGGTTTTTCTCGATTAACATTTGAGTACAACAACTTTTCATTTTCTGGTGCATTTTTTATCCTCAGAAAACATCCATTAGCAGACGGAAAGAAAGCGTTCATTATCTTGGTGTATGATGGAAGGTGGCTCGCTATCTTACCGACCGCATGAAAGGGTCTGTTCCAATGGCAGCTTCCGGAACATGATGGAAACACACCGTAGAGTTTGCTCACTATTACCTTCGTTTGTCGTGTTGGCTCTTGCCTTCTTTGTGAGTAGCGTGCAGAATCCATCAGATTGAGGTTGTTTAGGGCCTCCTGGCCCTCGTAGCTCTCGTGCATACGGGTCATTAGACCTGGCCAATACAGGCTTCTCTCCTGCTGTCCTACAAGGCTTGATCTTGTGCCTTATTGAGGCACTGACTGTGCCAGATCATCTACAGACCCTTGAGAATCCAGCTTATTCATACGACTTTACCTAGGTTCTCAATAAACAAGCTCGCTTTTAATAAACTTGAAATGGTTTAAAAGCCATAGTTGTTGCTGTAATGGCTGTTGAGGCACTGACTGAGGCTCAGATGCTGTACATGCATTTGATATTATTGGTAATAGAGGTAAATTGAAAAATTTTCGTTCGCGGAACCGCAAACTGTTTGACACGCAAATTTTGTTACAATTTTATGTGCACAGGTGTGATAATTGTTTTGTGCAGTTTGTTTCATTGCATTCAGTGTTAAAGCAATTTATGCTGCTGATGTTTTCGTACGGCTGAGAAATCGACTGTAAAGAGGATTCTTATGATCAAACGCTCACTAACTCGTTCTGCCATTAATTTTCACGGGTACTGATATCGATCGTTAGACTAGTTGTCTAATTCATTATTTGTATAGCTATCAGTAACGTTCGATCAGAGACGCAAACCGCCAAGGGAAAATTCGATTCGTTTATTCTTACACTTCCCCATATTCAGAAGCAAATTATGGAAATAGAGAATAAAACGTTGCATACGTAAAGTGTTTATAAATTATAAGAAAGAGTGAAGTTTTCTCAAATCTACTGTCTATTAAAACAACGCATTTGTGTGATGCACAGTATATGTATAAATACGGGAACTTTGTTACAAGTAAGTTAAATATGTGTAGCATTGTCCGTAGACTGTGCACAATTTATCTCCGTTTCCTATCGTGGATTCTTCGATATCGTCTTCTATAGAACTGGAATAACACTAGCGATATTCCCCACTTGAAATACAGTCTGACACTTCCCATTGGTAACCTTGTCAATCGAAAAGAATAGGCCTGTTTGCTAAAAGAAATACATAAAAACTTTTGATTGGCTTATTAATTTCAGATGCAGGAATTGAATTCATTTGAACGCTGTGAACGTTTATAACACAGACTAACCGTGATTCGCTCTTCAGAAGATCCTATGAACGCTCGGCGTGATTTGGCATCATAACTTCACTGACTTTACGAGGGCATGTAGAAATTGTCTTTCGACCGAAAACTGTGGCGTGGCCATAATTTCTATGCGTCGTGATTTACAGCCCGGCTTCGGGCGCTCGCATTCTCTGATTAGACTTGTGATGAGCAGCTCGTATAGCTTTATCACGAGGTAACTTTCAGGCGTTGTATTTATCTGAAATAAATACATCAAGAACTTCCTGGGTAGTATTTCTGATCTAATTTTTCATTATATGTTCCCTTTCATTGCTAAAATTACTTGGAATTTCATGTAGACAACACGTGTGATTTGAAAGATAAATTATGTTTGGAATAAGCACTTTGGTGACTCGAAGCTTTGAAATGAATGAGGCCTTATTTGCATCACCTTGCAAACCTGAATGTCTTCAGAGAGTGTCACTTGCAAGAGAACAAGTATTTAAATGCTATTATTCTCAGGGTTTTAAGTCATAAACTAAATAGTGATATTTATTGTGGAGGTTTCATTAGAGAAAAGCTCTCTCATTCTTGCAAAGGTATAATTTTATTTCCGGTCTAGTAAACTTTAATTGCAGGGGGTAAAATCTTTTAGCTTGACATACGACATGCGTGGTCTTGATTACTCATTTTTCTCCACTAATTGCAAAGCTTCCAGAGAATAATATTGATTTTAAGATACAAAATTTGTTTCCTATGTAAAGGCAATTTTTGCAGTTATATCGTGATTAGAAATGTGTGTCCGTGGTTCAAGGAGACGTTTCGTGTTGGCTCATCGTTTTAAATGATTCAGCTTGTTGAAATTTTTGAACTTTCAACAATTCAAGTTTTGTTACGAGAATCTAGAAAAAGTGTTCAAGTCGAATGAAAGCTTAAATAAATAAATAAGAAATAATTGTTTCCAAAAGATTTAAGTTGGGCTACTGTAGTAGGCCGATTATTTCTAAATGTTAAAAGTCTCGTATTATAGTGAATGCTGTGTGGCATATGCAGATAAAATAGATTAATACACTCACACCTGCATGGTTAGGAAGAGCACGATGTATTAGTTTCAGAGCTGCAGGAACATGCAAAAGGAAGGAGAATGAGGAACCTGGGAAATATCAACCTGTTTTACAGAATAAAAGTGGACATGTGGAACAATTAATCCATCACAACGATGTGTATGATAATGGATGAAGAAAAAACGGAATATAATGCTGTTATTATTATTATTACATTGTGCGAAAAACTCAACTTTTCCCATTTCGAGACGAAAATAAAGGATCATGAGAGTATTAGTAAAATGTTCTCTTGGTATTTATTTAAATTTAAAAAATGAAACAATTTGCTCTAAATCTACGGAGTAGAAATGAAAAGTAGTATATTACATGAGTCACTTGGGATTAAATGCTTTTTTTTTATTATTACGTTTGCAGAGCATTGAAGAGCGTTATTATTTGCATTCAAAGAAAACTTAACAAGTTGTATCTCATTTCATATAAAAGGAATTGTTATCTTAAAAGATGCTGTATCGTCCCAAATACTGCATCCTATCACAACGTCTTCATCAGATTAAAACGAGGCAAAACTTCGTTTCATTTATACCCTTTCTTGTCACCGTTCGTATCACTACGGGGATGATGACGCTATTTCGTCTGGAATAGCACTAGTAAGCCCTGAACTTTATATATTTCTTGGATTAGAGCCATGTTCAAACCCGGAAAAGCACCATCATATACGGGTGCAATGATCACATGTTTATCAGTCTAGCGCCTTTGGAAATGGCACATCACAAACACAGACCGAGGCAGTTCTTTTACGGGCAAAGTTTTCAATTTAGTGTGACTTTCTTCTTCAAACTTAAAGGCCTTAAAACTTCTGTTTGACATCACGACGCTTGTGCGCAATTTATTTCTTAGGGTTTTTGTTGGCATACGCAGATGTTGACGCAAGCTTGGAGACTTGAGGTCAGCTAACGTTTAGTTAGCGACCAACTAAGCCTTCGTTACCCTTGTGAATGGGCACACCCCTGTAATTTTCTATTATAGTTAGATCAGGAGTGGCTATTTACGAGTAAATTCGTGAGGTAGGAGGAAGCTATCAGTTTTCTTGCCCCGACCTTCTCAACGTTCCTTGCTTCTGTGGATGAAGTAGGTATGAGCCGAGTTGGCAACTATCATTGAACGCTTTTATTTAGAATTTTAAGTCGGCAACTATCTTTTGTACTGAATGCTATTGTGTATGAATTAGAAATGAGCTGAGTTGACTCTCTGTCGAATCCTGGTACTAATTACGCCGAGTTCACATGTTCAGCATCTTGCTATGGAGAAGATGCGTGTTTCAATATGATATTTTGCTCATCGAAATAAACTTGCCTAACTAATTCTCCTTTTGAAAATTGACTCCAATTGAAGACATTCCATTAGTAATCAATCTAACTAGTATGGTTGTTATCATCTTATAATTGTCATCAGTAACTTACGACTGCGGTAATTTGGAATGATAATTAAACTTGTATGCTTCAAAATTCATAAATTGATGTGATATTTCCAATTGATCATATTTATACTGCGTATTTTCTATGAAGATGCATGAGATAGCAGAGATGAACCTGCAGCCTATTTCTTAACTCTATGGCACAGGAAAATTAAAAAATACACTTCACTACAGGCATACGAACAATATTTGTAAAATTCTTCGTTCATTTTTATTGGTGTACATGTCAAGTACGAAAATAGAATTAGAAGGAAATTTATATGAAATTTTTGATCTATTCAAAATTCATCTATAAATGAAGTTTGCTCACCTAATGCAGGTCCACTTTATTAATTTATCATGTAAGTATTTTGTATATTCAGCTTGCTTACGTGCATATTAGCATCGTGCTGCTACAGTTGATTAGTGTCATGCCACTACAGTTGATTAGAATCGTGCTGCTACAGTTGATTAGAATCGTGCTATTACAGTTGATTAGAATCGTGCTACTACAGTTGATTAGTGTCGTGCTGCTACAGTTGATTAGTGTCCTGCTGCTACAGTTGATTAGTGTCGTGCTACTACAGTTGATAAGTGTCAGTGCCAGAAAAGCGGGAAAAACTTTGAGAACAGCTCGCACTGTAACAGCAGCGCTCGCTTCCCACTGAGCCACGAGCTCTGGAACAAAACGGAAGAGCTTTTGAATATGGAAATACTGAAAGTTGACTTCGCGCTCTGCTGGTTACTTCAGTGGGTCAAGAGTTTGAACGGGGCTCATGTCTTTAATTTTGAACATTCTCCAGTCTGAATTTATCATTTAATTCAAGCTCCTTATCTGTATTTATCCTTTAATCCACGCTCTCGATTGGATACATCATTTAAACTACGCTCTCATTTGGAACCCAGACTCGAAGAAAAGTATCATTTATGTTTCGGTGTTGTTTGATGGTTTATAAAGAGCAAAGGAATAAAGAGCACAAGCAAAGGAATAACAATCACAGTAGATTGACTGTGCTTTTAGATAATATTGTAACAATGAAATAGGCCAAGTAATTGAAAGAATATAAAATCTGTATTGGTCGAAGCGTCGCAGCGTTCATGGCGGTTGGTTAAAATCAAATAATGGGCTATGACGTTGTAGACTAGGCAACTTAAATGTAAAACATAACGTTTTAGCCTACATAGTTCATATAAGGTTAAGAATTACAACTTTCTATCCTATATAATTAATTTTAAGTAAAGACTGACTTTCTAGACTAGATAGTCAATATGGAGTTAAGGGCTACGAGTTTTTAGCCTCGGTAGTTAATTAGGGAGCTAAATTAGTTAATCAATTTTCCGCTTACACTGCAAAATAATCAGTAGTGCATTTATACTCGGAGAAAAAGTTAAAAAGGAGAGAAACTAAGGCATATTTTTGTTCTAAACTGACATATGTAGGAGCAGCTACCTCAATTTAAGAGGGAAAAATTTCCTATCAATGCTACGCGGGATGGTCATGGTATTAAGAAAATGTTCTCTGAACAGGACGTTATCGAAAGGAATTAAGCACGAATCAGGTTTGCTTTATGATATTACATGTGTGTCATTCACATTAACTCTAAATATATGTATTTAGTCGTATTACAACGATGCTGAAGAGAGAGTCCAATGCTGGCTCTGCAAGCATTGCAGTCGCCCAAAGTGTGTCGTTCTGCCACCAAAACTGAGAAATTCGAGTATGAAAATTCTCGACCATGCTCCTAATTAACTAACTTTCGAATAATTGAAAAATCTCTTTGATGTTCTATTGTGACAATTCGCGTCCTTTCCCGCACGAGTATTTGAGTCGGACTTTGTGTCTTCAGAGGAAGTTATACCGCTGCCAACTACTCATGTCTAAGCTGAATGTACGCAAGGATGTCATCGCTGGCACCTTTGAAGTCAGTAGCTGCTGATCATTTGTGATTGAGGGAACAGCGTCAGAGTTGCGTTTCATTTTGCACAGTTTCTGCGGAGAGGTCGACTGCGTGCCCGCTGGTCCGATATCAAAGAGGCAGTCTGTGATCTCCCTGACTGCTGCGCTGCTTTGTTAGCCTCGAGTGGAATTCATTTGCTAGCATTTGAGTATGACAATTCTCTGTTAGTTCAACAGTATCGTGTCGCTTGCAACAGAGTTTTTGATAATTTAAAGCGCTCCGAGAATATCCTTGAGAGTGTGTTTCTAATGACAGAGTTCATATATAAAATATTATGAATCTTATGAAGTTCTAGTACAATATGAACTTTCAGCTATTAAATATATCCTTTATGGTTAGTTATCCTTTTCATTTTAGAAAATTTTTCAAACTCTGAGGAGAGAGTGTTTCATTTTTATGATTCAGTCTTCATAAATTTGTCTTGTACCGTTTACATTCCAATCTCTTGAGTTGATTAAGAAGTCACCTATCTGCACAGTCACGCTGTTTTAAGTGAGTTAGTCCCCACTAATGGAAACTATGATCGTGCCCGCTTCCGATGTCGCCTAAACGGATCAAGCTGATATTTCTAGCTTTACAACTACTGAATCCATGAAACGGCTTTCAATCAAGATACATGATCTTCCTTCGAGTCCATCACGAGCTCAGTCCACGTTTTTCATTGGGAATTCAAAGCCGAAATTTCATTCACTAAAATGCTTTGGCCTTGTAAAGCTCAACATTTGAATGAAATAACTGATTCCACTATCAGAATTTTGAAAAAAAACAATGCTTGAATGAATTGCAAATAATTTGTCTGTTTACTGCCTAATGTAGCGCTATTTTCTTAACACGAGTCTTATTATGAATGCCATTGTTGGAGGTAACTCTGTGTAATACCATTGTGTATCAATCACGAAATTAAAGTCTGTAGTATTTCCATGTGAACGATGGTGAGTTAGAGTATTTTGGTGTTACCTCAGCATAGCGATTATTCCCATGTTGCTACTCTTTTTTGGATTTATGTTCTTTTATGTTTGGTTCGAAAGTTTCATCACTTAACTGCCGTTTTATGCCATCGTATAGATTTTGGACTCCAAATAGTTGCAAAAAGACTTGGCTTTGCATAATAGTTTGGCCATGATCAATTTTCAGCTTTCGATTCAGAGGTGTTATATTTTTGCATAAAAAGGTCTGGAGTGACCCTGATATATTTAATAATTAAAATATAACCACAGGCTAAAATTTAAATATTAGCTTATAGATAATGAAACACTTTGGCTCCCAATCAGAGTATAAGATCAAATTGTCATGATGGGTTCTTCTTGAACTTAGTTTGTTTCCCTTTTCTTTCTTTCTGTTTTATCACTATTTAGGAACGCTTCTTACAGTCCTTTGATATTTTTTCCACATACTCTATTTCAAGCGAACATTCAACATTAGATTTTCATTTCTAAAAAAATGTTGTAAAAAGGTTTGAAATTCCAATGTTTATTTGTTAAGGATAAGCATGGAACATGATTATCGATGCAAGAGAATATAATTTGCTTGATTTAGATTGTTTTTCAACGATATCTGAAATTTACTGGGAAGAAAAAATTAGCTGGCCGTGTTTTCCTTGCCTGGGCAGTGCCATAGAATACTAGAACTAAACGTACTAGAAAAGTACCACCATTAATTCGTTATATATGGTCCTTGACGATTATTTTAATGTTTATGATGAGTTTATGGGCACATGACTACATGTGTATGACTGCATTAAATGTTCAAGATAATCAATCGAGTTTTAATTACTCTGTGTCGCTGGAATTTCTCACTGAATTTACTGCGCCGATTATCAAATTCTATATTCCCAACACGGGATGATGCTGCATGAGCTCGGGACAAATGCGTTACTCAATTGAGCTATTTGCGATCAACTTTTAACGGAATAGTTATCAGATTAGTTCCGAATGATGCAATGCCAAGCAAACTCGTTCTCTGAAAGTTGTGTAATGGCCGGCAGGAAGGACTTCAAACAATTCCTGGTAACGGCTTGTGTTTTAGGTACTAGGAACTTTGGCATTCGTAAAAAATACAAAAATTTGCTCGAGGATTTGATGACCCATTAAAATTTTATGATGGTGTGTAGCTCAGATTGGTAACAGAGCTTTTGTTTTGCGTCATGGCGATCCATTTGCAACAGTTGCGACATTGTGACATTTTCCGGTGATAAACTACGAAGATGCCTTTAAGTGACGTCGAATTCGATATCCTGAAGGATTATGAGGGATTCAAAACGATGCAGGAGCGCTGATTGCAGTTCAGTCGCTTGAAACGAATGTGATTTAAAAAATTTAAATTGTAATTCTTTAATGTTATTTTCGTCTGATGACTTGCTGAAGTTTAATGCTCCTAACATCAGATTGCACGTAACAATAGATACGTACATACATCCGCTCCCCATGTATTCCTTCATTTTTTTACATGAAAAGGGATGAGGGATCAAATCGTTTGGATTTTAAACATTGATATTTCGTCAGCAGATAACTTCATTATTTGTTGGTATTGATGTTACCCTCAGGATTAGATAATTTTCTCGTTTCATCTCTTGACACTATAAAGGAAAAATACTTCTATCAACGACTAGATTTTTGATCATGTGCTCGATTTCATAGATTTGACATGATCTAATTGAAAAGTTTTCGTGCTATGTGGAAAATCTAAGCTAAGAATGACACGTTGTCTTAGATTCTTTTACAATTGTCAAGTGGAATGATAGATGATAATTTGAATGCGAGCCTCACTCAAAGGTTTTTTGAGGGTTGCTTGTGAAGTTTAGTTCTAGTTCAACGAATTTTAGTTAGCCTTTTCCAAGGTTTGTGTGTGCATCTGCATTAATGAAACTTTACATTTGAGGTACATAGCTCGTCATAGCGTTTCTCGCACTGGGTTATACAATTTTTGACTGGGGCATACTAATGTTTCACTGTAGTTTTCATATAGAAGTAACTGCAATTAGATTCAGAAAAAAAATGATTTAAAACTTTATATTCTCGTGAACGTAAGGTGAAGTAAGTATTATATAGTTCAAGCTTGTCGTTGAAGGCATAAATTAAGTATTTCATTGCTTGTCCATAATCGCACGATTCAAATCAGGAAGCTCATTCCTGATGGCGGTGTTCATCATTATATTCATTGTTGTCCCTGCGAGGCTGCATCAGCGAGCAACTGTTGGTTTTTTTTGCAGCATTGTTGCCACTTTATGACGACGTCCTCTGTCCAGTGACTGTCAACATAGGATCCTTTAACATTTATCAGCGAAATTGCAGCGCTCAATTTCGTCAAGCGTCAGCGGAACTGCATGGCGAAACTGCTATCGACGTTTGTGACGTTCCACAGGGAATGGGAATGAGATTTTATACAGCCAATTATGTGTTTTTGGCGAATTGAAATAATTTGTAGCTTGAATTAAAAAGTTTTATTGTTTCCTTGTAATTTAAAACGCATAAGCTGACATAACTGTTTTTGATATTACACCTATTATGGAGTACTTATAAAACAAATTTAATACGTGAATAATTGTTCATTATAGAATATATTCTTGCGAATTTTCCTCGAACCCAAATGTTGCAATGTTTAAATGACAATAGAGTTTGCTGTTCCTTGTTACATTCAATTTATTTTGGATCGTAAACTATCAGTAATGAAACACAGTTATGTAAAATATTCTAATAATGTATCTTTAATTTTTAATATTTTCCAACATATATCGTACATCTAACAGTCATAATTTAAAAGACGTTCAGCTAGTATAACATCAATTTTTATCTGATGTTTTTCCAAATGTTAATAATTAATTTTTAGTTATTTATTTTTTTGTTTTTCTCAGTCATTAAAACCAAATATCTGTGTTAAAAATATATGTATCATTATAAAGGAGTGACACGTTCATGATAATTTATTGAAATAATATATGAAGCCTTACCGAGGAATGACACGTTCATGTTATTCTATGATAATTTTATATGAAGCCTAATTAAGGAATGCCACGTTTATGATAATATATTAAGATAAAATATGAAGCCTTATTAAGGAATGACAGGTTGATGGTAACATGAAAATAATAAGTGGAGAGATTTTAAAGTCAGTACCGTTTTCAAATCAACTAAAACAAGTAAGGTTTTCTGAGGAATTTTATTTTACACGAAAGACTGTATTTTAATCTACTGTTCTACATAATTTCCATCAATATTAAGGCACTTAATGTATCGTTCAACCGGATTTTGAATACCATCCTCGTAGAAATTTGCCGCCTCATTAGATAACCTTTGCAACACAATCGTTCTGTAACAGTTACATAAAGCGTACTTCTTGGAACTTGATGAAACTCATCACATACCATCGAAATCGTAAAGCGTTGTTTTCTATAAATTTTTTCATCAACTTTCAGCCATAAATCGTCAGAATTGACCGAAAGTTGTTCACTTCGTTCCTCGTGATGTACATTTGCACGGCCATCTTTGAATGTCCTTACCAATTTCTGTACCATCCCATCGCTCATAATGTTGTCTCCATTTACTTCACTGATTTGACGATGAATTTCAGCCGCTTTTAGCTCTAAGAAAACGAATCACAGCGCGGAGTTAACAGTGGGCGGGATTTTCAATCGGAGGAGGCATTTCAAATACTCACAAACAAACGTACACACGCCGAATGACTCTGTACTTGTATCTGTGGCTTGTCAGAATGCAGTACACAGTTCGCATGCGCCAAATGCAAACAGTGGCGTTGCAGCGGATAAATTTCAAAACGGTGTTACTTTAAAAACGCACCCCGTATATAAAGAATTATAATGAATGACACGTTTATGGCAGCACTGATAATGATAATAATCAGTAATGAGACGAAATATATTCCCCATACATTACTTTCATGCTGCTTATTCGCTTTTATAAAGGTTTTAATTGTTATTTCCTGCTGTTCGTAATATAGCAAGTAATGTATAGTTAATGTAGTATTACTGAAACCAATGCTTGTCGTTGACCAGTTTTCCACTGAGTTGTTCATTGGCACAGACAAGAAGAAGAAAAATTATAAAATCTATACATAAATATCTGAAAAATCATTGTTCAAATGAACTCAAAATTTAATCAGTCTTTATGTGGGAGCATATTTCTGAGTGACTTACCAGTTGCTTTACATATCCGGTCTTGAGTTCAACAGTGAACGGATAATAGAAGATCCTCACGCAATTGAATCCAATATTTGTAAACTCGACCTTGAACATGTAAATCTATACCTATTTGTTTTGAAATTTATCAATATTTATACCGTAGCCTACTTTTTGGATTGCCTCTTTTATTAACGTTTCAATAGGAGGTTTTACTCGTGATTTCATGTGTACTTTACTTTTCCTATATTTATTTTCGCTGGGTCATTATTACATGAAACATTTGAGAAATGTATTCCCCAGCTTTTGCCTTCATACTTTTGTGTAACTACTATGAGTGTAATTATGTCTAATGCCATTTTATTTCTTTTCAATTGTTTATGACTTTGATTTCATCTTCTACCCAGTTCACTTTTCCTACCCGTTTGCACAGGACTGAAACTTCATACAAGTACTTATTTTGAATCTCATTTCATTTCTAATTATTTGTAACTGGTTTCCCTCTCTACGCTACGCAGTTTGCTCGAGCATGTCGGTGAGCAAATCAAACGCAGTCGAGGCGCTGCAGAAACTCACTCGCTGCACCAGCATCCGTGGACACCTCAAACTCACAAACTTCGAGCTGGTGAGTCAAATTTCTTCTAGTTTATTAGTATTGCATATGAAGGTATGGAAATAGGCACACACCGGCATAAATACAAAGAAACTACTCACTGAAACCATTTTTACCGATCAAAGTTGGCATTAGTTTACACAAGTTTGGACTTCTCGCATTTTTCTTCGTATGTGAACGTGTTGCTAATGTTGCTACCGAACAAATTCACGTGTCAAGGAAATGTTACATAAGGGAAGAGGATAAAAATTGATTTACAATGAATGTTTGCATTTAGCACTGCTTTCGACCTTAAATAAATTGTCGGGTTCAAAAAGTTTTACAATGAGTGTTTGCATATCATGATGCATGTGACAATACCTAAATTGTGTGGGTTAGGTTTTGTTTCCCATTGGTATTGTGCTGCTCATACTTTTCATAGTAGAACGATACGTACAGGTATATTTACTTCTTCTTTCCGTCTGTTCTGTGAATACAGCGAACAGTTGAAAATATTTTAATAAATTGACAGTGCTTTAGCTATTTATCATGTATTTCAATATTTATTTCTACATTCCTGCAGCCACTGGCGGTTAGTTTCCAGCTAAATTTAGTTAGGAAAACAAATAAAACTGCTTTTGTGAGATCTACGCTTAGGTTCTAATTCTTATTCCTTTTTCACACCTAATATATGTAGATTTGATGAAATACAGAACCACTATAAAAATAAGACCAACAGAAGCTATTCAGCTTAACACGTTGACTCCGAAGTGGTGCGTATGTGTACCACTGAGGTTAGGTTCTGTAATTTTTTCAGATCCTTCTAGTGACTATGCGTACAAAGTGAAGTTTTACACCAATCAGGCAATCGGAGGCAACGTGTTAATCTACTTCGTGATTAAAAGTAGTCCTTGTACGTAGATAACAATCATTTCTGATGTCATTAATCTACATGAAGTTCATGTTTTAATTGACGCTACGCAGGGGTATTAAAAAATTATTTATCGTGCTTTTAGCTTCCTTTCCCCATGATGGATGCTACGGCGGACACGGAGCGAATTGCACGGAAAATTAGTGCCAGTTTGGAGGGAAGAATAATTCTTCACTTCGACGGGTTCATGGCTCTCCCTCACTTGTTGCGCCCCACAATGCCTTAAGTAACCTAGCTAAGAAAAGAGCGGGATCCTCTCTATTTTAAATGTGACCGAATTACGGTTTTTGTAAAGCGGGAAGCTCTTTGTTTTTAGTGTGATGGAATTAATATCTTTTAAAAGCAGGCTGCTCTCAATTTTTTATGTGACGAAATTACGCTGTTGAAGAGCGAACTGCTTTCATTTTTAGATGTAAAGGAATTATACGATTGAAGAGAGGGCTTCTCTCAGTTTCTACATTGTCTGACTTTAACTACTTAAGACGTAGCCACTTTAAGTTTCTAATGTAACAGATTTAATCTATGAAATAGCAATGTCGATTTTGATAAATTTTTCGCCTATACGTCCTGTTCATCGGATGTTGATAGCTAGAGTGAAGATATATTCCAACGATTTCTTCATTATCCTTATGAGCGAATCAGTATGTTTCGTTCTTAGAAAATTATGCACTTAATCCTAAAATGAATTTTCGGATGGATTGGAATGCATAGATAATTAAGGGTATCATCATTGAAAGGTTCACGTAGCCAGTTTTGGACTTTCCTACAAAGCACTTCGGCTCGCAAGTATAAGAAGTTACTGCCTCAGAAGCGATTGAAATTCTGAAACTGGAATGATTGTGTTCATCATAGATTATGAGACGCATGTATGATCTTATCATAATTGCTGACGCGTTTGCTTAAATTGGTGTATCACTTCAAAAGTGTTATGGATCAATGTGCGTTGATGTTTATGTGAAGGTAAAAATGGTGACATAAAACTGATGCAGGATAATAATGCGCTCTATATGAATCTTAGAGACCCGTCTCAAAGTTTTAAATTAAGTGGCGTAAAATTAAATGTTGAGACAGTTCTGAGGAACTGAACATGGTTTTTTATTTTACATATCTTTCTACCACGAAGCTCATGAATTGTCGCGTTGGTTGCATGCTAAAGCGTTTCGGTGTATAGCTTAGATCCACACTTCTTCTCACACCACATTCTCTACCTCATCAAATTGTTTCCAAATGGATGAACTTCATCATTTATGATTTACACGTTCTTGTGTTCGTGCAGCCGAAATGCTTCAGCTTGCCATGCCTGGTGGAGATCAGCGACTACCTCCTCATCGCTGTGGTCAGCAATCTCACATCCTTGGCCACCTTGTTTCCGAACCTCACGGTCATCAGGTCAGTGTTCCATGTTTCCTGTGTGTTTTGTGTTTTTTGCGTGCACTCTGCGTTTGCTGCATTTTTTGTGTGATGATTGTGTGATGTCTGTGTTTCCTGTGTATTTACTGTGTATTTCCTCTGTTTCTTGTGTGTTTCGCGTGTGTGTTTCCTGTGAGATATCTGTGTTTCATCGGCTTCTGTGGCGATGTTAGAAATTTGTCGGTTGTTGATTAATTTCTTTATTGCTTTCTCCAAAAAACACACAATAGCGCTTTACTTCTGCATACTTTCTATAAAGTGGTCATTGTCAGTTATTTTTATTAGTTATTGTAAATGAAATTGTTAAACAAAAAAAATAAATCATGACATGATTGCCTTCGGAGGGATCCAAATCTCCTTTCCAGAAAATAATTGAAAGTTTCCTCTCACGATGGCAGACGTGAGAAAGGATATTATACTCATAAAAGATTGAAAATGTTTATACAAAAGTCGCAGAAAGCAAGTGTAAAAATTGAGCAATGAAGATAACCCTGTAAGATAACCTTAGATAATTTCAACCGCTGGAATACCTGTTCACGACACTGGACTCTCAATGACACAAACATAGACTTGTTCCCGTTTAACTTCGACATTTCTAAGAACACATTGCAAGTTTAACCCATTATTAATAAGAAAATTTATTAACACTTGAAGATGAATGCGAAATCAGTGCGAGAATTTAATAACAATACAGCACCACTTCCCAATCAACCACATACAGATTGCTCATATTGCATTTTTCTTGAAATTTAAGGACTGCACAAGCATTTCGATTAACGTAAGAATAACGGAGTCAATCGTAACTGTCCTCAAACATTACCAGCATAGCTTAACAACAACCAATGATGACAATAATAACTATGTATTTACAAAAATTGTGCCCTAAAAATGTCGTAGGTAATGGATTTACTGAATAATTCCTGTGGGCCATGCACTCATGTATTAGACACTTTTTACAAACATACAGACACTTGTAAAAAAATATCTTGGCTATTGAGTAAGTTGCTATGTAGAGCAGTTTACCTCCCACCCTCAGGATACCATCGTATCCAATTACACTATTTTGTCTACCTTACCATTCAATTAAAAGTTAAACTCCTCCCTCATGTGGCTTCCCTTTTCAATGAAACTCATTTCAGCTAATAATATGAATTTGGTCTCTGATATAGTCCTTCACTGTAGACAAACACGTATAACATGCTACGCCTACTCTGGGAGCAATTTGTTCTTCCTCTTTGACTCGCTGTTTTTTACTCGCAATTGACCCGCTGTTTTTTAGGGGCCACTTGAAATCCCCTTTATAACTCAGTCCTATAGCAGACGAACACCTAATATTTTTTTTCTGAAACATTCTATGTCCCTCTCGAAGAGACGCCAGATGGCCCGTAAATTTACTCGTTCGACGTGGAGGTGATTATACAAGTAAACAGACATCATTTTCATGCTGTTCTCGAGTGAAATTTAGACCCTCACTGGTGCCCCAGTTGTCAACGTTACAGTGTAATAAATTTCCCCAAAACAGTGTTACAGTATTATGAATATCCCTTATTGCAATTCTTGGGAAAAAATATCCTACCTATTTAAATTCGTGACATACATGTATGGATCACTCACGTATTGATGCGTCTGAAAAGTCCCTATTTCTTACAAAAAAACATCATTTATATTATGCTTCCACCGTGAGGGAAAATTTCCCTATAGCAGTGAGGGACAAAATTCATGTTCAGAAGCTACTTAGTTTGAGTGCAGTTTGTCAGTAGAGTTCGTGTCACAGATGAATTTGGTGAACGAGATATACACGCCGATTTTTCCCTGTATTGGAGTGTCATCTATTTGAAAAATTTATTCACTTAAGAGATATGTACATGTATGTATATACTCGTATACATGTATAAATATGTATTGTGTGTACATCAGCAACCGGAATTAAATAACAATGTGTTTGTAAAATAGATACGGTTATTTTAATTTTATATGAAAACCAGATATTATGTGTGTAACTTATGTTAATGTTCTCCAATTCTAGTATATTTTTAATTTCTAAGGAGCGTTTACACACCTTTGCATAGTTTATATAATCATGAACCTTGTATGTGAATGAGTTAATGTGCTGTAGCAAAAATATATTTAAATCTCTGTTTTAACATAAATTCATAAATGAGAGATACTTATAGGATTTATAGGTATTATATGTTCCAATCTTCATCTCTCACGACAGTGAGATGTTACCACATTTTCTTTTTTGAATCATTGCTTGTGATTTCAACGCATTTGCTTGCCAAAATACGTTTTTTAAATAATAGATAGAATTACATCATATTTCAAAGGCTGATATTACTGTGTATGTAATATGTGAGTATATTACACACTCACTGAGAGTATGAGTAATGAGGTTAAGACTATTTTAGTCTCTTTTTTTATAGTTGTACGTTTTTTAATATTAAACATTGTTTTTCGTGTTTAAAAAATATTTGAAATAATAATGATTGATACCGTTTATTTTCAATAAAAATCGAAAAGAAAAATACTTTGAAAGCTTATGAAAGTTTTGACCCAAAAATTCTAGCAGTGAGACAAATGAAGCTTGTGTGACATTACGTCTAATGAATGAGCTCTCTGAGCTTAGTCTGAAAAGAGACAATGTTATATTCGGTTTATTTTATTTTTTGGTTTAATTGCGTACTATACTTGCCAGGGTATCTGTTTTACTAGCTCTATTTTTGCCTGTGTTTGTTTTTAATTACAATGTTCTCATGACGCTCATGTGCCAGTATTAGTAAATGTTTTGTAATAATAACCAGATGTAAAGCTTAGAACTTTCGATTTACAGCCACTTCATTTTGCCTCTATCGGTATATCACTCCTGGAAATTAATGATATGTTTAAATTTACTTTCTCATTTATCGTCTTTTTTTGATATGTAATTTTCGATTTTATTAAATTTAATGAAGCTTTCACTTAACTTCAGTAATTATTTAAATTTCATAGACTATCAACTCAACACACTGAGCAATCAACCAGGAAATTAAAAATCGTAACTTACAAGTTTCATCCCTACTTGCGTGTTTAATTGCATAATTTTAGCCTTACCGTTGGAAACTGAAACAATTACATTATGTTGTGTGTAACTTTTTTCGCAAGAAACATTCTTTTACAACTTTTGTAACTTGTATGAACGTTTATTTTCAGTTCTTCCGATGACTGTGAGAACATATTTTTAAACTAGTAACATTAATGTATGATATTTTAAAAACTAATAGGTTAAAGAACTTTGTGTTTTATAACTTTTAGAATAGAAATTCTTATTAATTGTGGGTATAAGACCTGTTATTCATAGTAAGGCCTGTTATAACGTCGAGTTGAATGCATTCAACACAATTTTGAATGCGTTCGAACAATTCATCAGTCGGCTGTTTGGGTTGATGTTCGACGTGGAAACTAAACACGTATTTCGTGGACTATAAAACTTGTTAATTGATTACATGTGCAATGTGGGACTTGATTAGTGAATTTTTATTTGATACCCACTAAAGTATTGGTGATTGTTGCAGTAGTAAAGGTAACTTCCAAAAACTACACTCAAACAGCTGTTCCAAGGTTGGCTTTGCGTTCGCAACGTGCTTTATCTGACCCAACGAACCTCCATTGCAACCTGCCTTATCTGATCCAACGAACCTCCACCGCAACCTGCCTTATCTGACAGCGAACCCCCACCGCAACCAGCCTTATCTGACACAACGAACCCTCATTCCAACCAACCTTATCTGACACAGCGAACCCCCACTGCAACCAGCCTTATCTGACACAGCGAACCCTCACTGCAACCAGCCTTATCTGACACAGCGAACCCTCACTGCAACCAGCCTTATCTGATACAGCGAACCCTCACTGCAACCAGCCTTATCTGACTCAGCGATCTCCCAACTTGACCCTAACGTACCATCTTCATCAAATATCAAGATTCCCCCACCTATGTAGCTTTCATGGGGAAGTGTTTTTAGGTTTAGATAACACAAATAAATTATTTCAATTTGTAATTTATACTCAAATTCTTGTGTCTACAAGGTTTATTAATTTCTATCAGTATTTCACAGACAATCCAATTAGTTCCCAACATGAGCGTTGAAAAATGAACACATTTAAGTATAAAATTATTAAATGAATTGCATCAATATCTCGAGGCTCCTCTAATCATGAGTGTGCAATCGTGCAGACTGTAATTTAATCTTAGATTGAGTATGGCTGCGACAGCCTGCTGTTCTATATGAAGGGGACTTACGTTTTCATTGGGACATATTATTACGGGAATGTTCAAGGAAACAATTATTTTAAAGTTGAGACTTCATTTTTCGATGATACAGTTGCCACGAATGATTTTATTAAGGTTCTTGTTTTCGTATTTATACATGGTAATTGACAGAGGCCATCCGTTTTCTTGAAAAACTCGGGTGCATGAAAATTCGGCGATGTTTGAAAAATTGCAGACAGTATCAGACTTTTGTACTTTCGAAGTTATTTCCCGTTGAAGTCGAAATGTTAAAAGTCATAGTGCAAATAAATAAGCAATAGCAACAGAAAAAATATCTAGGAACGGCTTCTTATTTAGCATCTTTTACCTTCGCAAGTTAAACATTCATAAATGCCCGTCATGAGAAACGTATTCTCAACGCTCTAGACTGTCAGATATTTATTATAATTGCCACATCTGTCTTGCACCAGCGTGTATCAACTCTGTCCCCCCAGTAGAAGAGAATAATACGCTATACTTTCCGTATTAAAGAAAGAAATAGTATTCCTTCCACAACGCTTGCAAGAGAAACGCGAATTTTATAATATTTATTTTCTCCTATCACTTTTATTCTTAGAAAGAGACCTGTGATTTCTTCAACCGTGAAACAAGCTGTGATAATGAAGTAGTTTTGGCCAAAAGAAAAGATGGTTCTGGTTCAAGTGAGAAGCTTTCTATTACTTTAACTGATTGCGTATGTTTTATTTTTTATTATTGACACAGTTTTAGTTATACATTACTTCATTAGTAATATAAAACAACTATTGCGATACAAATGAGGCCAATAAGTGAATTTTTGTGTTCTAAATAACAAGGTGATGGTTTTTTAATCGGTTTGCCGATGCACCTTGAGATCATTATCTGTACTGAATGCCTCTCATAATTCTGTCCATGAAGATTAAGTTCTTTCGCAATTTTAGGGCCCATAAAGGCTTTTAACTGCTTTTTTATGGCAGTGCTTTGTGGTTTATTCATCGTGGCTGTGAGGTCAATTAAGCATTATGTGCACATGTGCTAAAGGCAGCTCCAATAGTTATATATTGCCTTGAATATTCCTTTGCCTGCAAGAGAACAGAAGAATTTCACTCAATGAGCAGTGAACAGTTCCCTCTTCTGAGGGGCATTAACGAGCTTTTCTATTTCTTTTGCTTGATGCTATCTATGTTAATTTTACGTTGCAATAAGCTTCTGCGTCTAGTGTATAAATGAATTTACTTTCAATAAGTTAATTTTCTTGAAGTAATCGAATTTATTGTTCGTGCAGAGGCTTTCTTGATGAACCTTCTCAAAAATAAATGTTACTTCGGATTGTGCTACTCTAACTAATTAAACTCTTCTGTAAATTAGCTTATTAACTTACAGATCGTGGCATTAAAACTTTCTATTGTTTTCAAGCATTTGTGAGAGCGATTTATAACTTTGCTGGCAACGTGTTATTGGGGGGCAAGGAAACTCAATTGAGGAGCCGAAGTTAAGGCAAAGTTGTGTTTTTATGAGATTCCTTGAATAGACGAGAGGTCACTTTTGCTTCTAGCAACCAGTTCTAAAGAACAGGTCTCGAATCCTTACAACCAGTCTTATATTGTTGAAGATTTTTAGCTAGTGTAAAGTAGTGTAGAAACTGCAGGCACTCTTCCAAATTTCTCCCTTGGCTTGCAAAACATTGTTTGATTTTGTATGTTAATATCTTATCTACTTTTATTCAGAAGGATCTGCTTTAATAAGATACGTAGACGGTAACTGTATAATTCGTTACTTTGAATTCAACATCGATATGCAAGGTTAAGATGAAATTTGTGTTGTGAAGTCCTACACGTGCAGAGCTCACTTGGCGGCTGGCTGTCGTATACGTTGACAATGAGGAGCTATTGAAACACAATAGTTCTGTGCTTGTATGTAATCATACATAAAAAATTCAGTATATATGTACATATATGTGTAATGCAAAGACTTTACTTATTTTAGCTAATCGTTTTCTACTAGCTCCTTTATTTTCAACTAGCCTTGCATGTCTAGTCATTTGATGAAGACCTGTAAGAAGGTATACTTTGATATCGTTCATATTATTTTCATCGAGTAGGAGTTTGATAATTTTATTCGGGTATAAGATGCAATGCATTTTTCAACATAAGTTCACGCAAAGCAGATTGTATTCTTATGCTTCTGGTCATATGAAGTCTATACAAAAGTTGAATTTAAAGCGTGTGTTTAGTAAGTGCAGCAAGAAGTGAATGAAAACAGGTTTCTATTACGGAATTAATAAAATGTGTACAATGTAGTGCCGTGTTTCACGAAAAAAAATTAATTTCAAAAATAGATCTTTTAAGAATGGGACAAACTTCATACGGCCATAGTGAGTGAACCATTGGAGAATGAAAATAAGACATTCAGTTTCAGTAGTACTGACACAGTTTGTGTGAAACTTTTGAAACAAGCTGTGTGAAACTCAAGGCATAGGTTGTAGGAAACTTGGGACACAGGCTGTGTGAAATTTAGGACACAGGCTGTGTGAAATTTAGGACACAGGCTGTGTGAAACTTGAAGCACAGGCTGTGTGAAATTTAGGACACAGGCTGTATGAAACTTCGTGCACTGGCTGATTAAAACATGGAGTATGTCAAGTTTTAGTAAGAGTTCGAAATACTTTAATATCGGTTACATTAGGTTTCATTGCAATGCAAGTATCAGCACTTTGTTACACCACTGTAGTTGTACATGTAACAAGCACTTTGTTCAGTCGTTCCATATCGAACTTTTCGATTTTAGATATTCATCAGGGAGGTTTATTCATTAACTACATTCATATAATCCAGAATGAGCAGGTCAACCCAAAATTCTTTCAATTTCTAAAGTTTAAATGCCTGTTTTATTTGTAGCGTCCATTCATATTGTTGATTTATGCAGTTCGATTCTCTTTGTCTAGATTACATGCACGGACATTGTGTGCTATTTGTATCGCTTTCAGCTGAAATCATCACACTGCTTTAAGAATTCACTGTGTTTTGGGACAGCGTCAGGACATCCGTTTTGTTTCTAGTCAAGTATGACTTCAAAATCCCCTGACGCAGTCGGGAAGTTGTTTATGCTCTCTTTAGTTTACTTCTTGTCACTAGTATCATTTTGTCATAATATTTTACGGAAACTTTATCTCTTCTGTGTGCTCGCTTCATCAAAGTAATTCATTCTTTGCATGACGTTGCGAGCTAGTCAGCCACACTATCACTTATCCTCTCAGAGTCCACCGAATTTTCTTGCGTCTCTCTCCCTTACATTTGCATGGTCGCTGTGTCTTTTTGGCGTTTCCGAGTGATCACTGCTTTTGTTTGCGTGACCAATTAAAGCCGAGCTTGTCTTTTACTTGTGGGTGATTGGCCACCTTGCTGCCACCTGGCGCTCAGCCTGGGACACACTTTTATCCCGGCCTTGCTGTGGGCTTAATTTGCGGCTCCCGTTGCTGAGCTCAGAGTGTTTTCGAAATGAGTCGCTAAATTTGTTGTGTTCTTGATTGCTGTCTTGTACACTTTGTGTACGATCTAAATTTGATTAGTGCATGTATAATTTTATCTGCTGCCTGTATTTTCCGGTGGTCAGAACACTTTCTGTGCTATTTGTTGCAGTCTTGTCCAAATACCCAGTTCGAGTCTTGCTTATAATTTACATTGTCTCTACTAACAGTGCTCTTAACTACAAAGTTAACACATTTATAGTAATTAAATTCACAATTTATCTCAATCGTCAATGAATTGTATGTTTGTTTGCACACGTGTAATAATGTATTTATTACACGTTATGCTTATTATTAAAAACATGCTACTAATCTGCATGGATTATGTTTCATTATGCACATTTTACTGAAGACTTGAAACTTTCAGGAATGTCATACGACACTCACAACATCGTAGTACTCGTTCAAATAGTAATTCATCGTGTACAGAATTCGAGTGAGTTTTATTTCTTCATCATGCCAATTGTTCCTACCGCCGTGCTTGCCAATTATATGGGTGAAAAGGGATCAGATTATGTTTAATGCAATATTTCTGTTATTTTTAGCAATTGTTTGAATGGTTATATTAAAACTGTTTGTACTGCTGGTACTCATGCACATTTGAGACAGAATTTATGAAAGCTTGTGCAGTTGAGCTTATATATGAATAATTTATTTGAGTTAGACTGTGATTTCATACATTTACAGTAGCACATGTTTTCAGTATGTATCGTTCTCCTACCATTTATTTTTTAAATCTACCTCGAATATCGTTTAAAACTACTGAAAACAGAAAAATTTAGCAAACTCCTCTGTGTGTGTCATTATTTTTGATACATTTAGAGCGAACTGCTAATTAAATGAAAAATTCGCTAACTTACAATATTGAAAGTTTAGTTGGCGATGGAAAGTTTGGGGGCAAGCGTGCAAAATGCTTGGATCTGACAAGTACTCGAGTAATGTTTTTTACTGTTCAAAACACGGGAGTAAATCTTGCTGTATAGCAGTGATTATACAACGCTTGGTACGAATTGTGACCCGCTTCCAACATAGATGAAACTTATGAAAATAACAATTTTTACACGTATATTTTAGGGATAAATAATTAGTTTCCTGATACTTTTGGTGAATGCGTAGTTTAGTGAAAATCTGAAGTTCATTTTAACTGATTTGTTCGAAATTAATTATACGTTTCTTATAAACTGTGAGGAGTGGAATGATTTCACTAAAGATAGGCTAAAAAGAAGCAGTGATTGATAATTTGCTCATGTCGATGTCAAAATGTGTTCTATTTTTATAGTAAATATCTAACAATTTCTGGGATTGGTACTCATGCCCGTCTGCAGTTTTTTTACATTTAAAATGCTTGAGTTTAACGTAAGATCATGAAATGGTCACCACTGCGTTAATTATGAGCGTTTGTGTGTTCCAAATCCTACTGAACTGATGTCGTCAGACGGCACAAATGGTAGCATTCTTTATACACTTGCTTCTTCTAGCAAATGACGCTGAAAGTTTCTCTATCCTCGGCTTTCGAAACCATTCATTCATTAATTCATTGATTCATTTATTAATTCATTGAATGATTCATTATTTCATTGGTTAATTCATTAACTCATTGATTCATTCATTGAATCATTGATTAGTTTATTATTCGTGCCTGCCTAATTTCCTCATCTTACCAGTTTGTTTCGTAACGCTCCGTGCTGCCGATTGTACTTCTAGAAATTGACGTGAGTGTGCATTCGCAAGTCCTGTGCGCGAAGCAGCTGAAGTCCTTCTGTAACTTTGCCTTCTTAATTTCGAGCACGTTGCTACGATTATAATAAACATTGCCTTACAAGTGAGTGTGTTGATGAGCCAACTCACTTCGATGATCCAACTCACTTTGATATGATTTGCACGTCACAAATACATTTTTTAGAATAAACAACACCTGTCTTGCTGACATGGACAATGTATCACGGAACAGAGCCTTGCAAAAGCAAATAAACAGTCTTTTAGCTGCATATATTTCATAACAGTAATTAAAGTACTCTCAGATGAGAAATGGGAATGATATTTACATACGTAAAAGTCAAGAAAAGTTACAAGTTGTTTAATCGTCTCTGAAGTGTTTTCATTTTAGGTCTCAGAAAAGCCGAAGGAACACGAGTAGCAATATTACCACAAAGGGTAGCTTGGTTGTCACCATTAATTTTTTCGCTGTAACAACAAAAAGGGGGTTTAGAGTCCCCAAAACAATCATTACCTGAGAAGTAAAAGGATCTCTTCTTTTACGTTGCTGCAATCTACTTGGGGTCCATGAGACAATTCTAACCTAAAGAAATAATATATTCCAATGAACTCTACTGGGGGAAGATGAAAAAACTTATTTTTTGTGCGAATTTCTTTTACTTTATGTTTCTATGTTTCTACTTTTATTATTATAGTCAATAAACAATACAAGCCAAACCATTGGGACTATCCCCGTTGAAAAATAAATTAAAACAACTGAAAGTATATAACTTGGTACTTGCTTTATTTACTTCATTTGCCATAATTTTTTTCTGATTTGGAAATAATTTTTTGCTGATACAGAATCCTGTCACCTAACAACAAAGTATCACTTGACAGTTACTATTAATTCAATAACAGCCTTAAAATCTGACCTGCAGCCGCAATGTGAATAGAACTTATAATAGGTTTGAGAGAAAGTATGATTCAAGTGAACAGAGTCTACATTTACATAGGCGAAGTAACTGCTGGTAAACGCTGTCTTTGCTACAAAATCGGTACAACCAATATACGAGAAGAAAAGAACAAATTATATACGCTGAACAAATATTAATTTTTTTTGTATATGTAACAAATTTATCGTCTACCTTCGACCAGACTGTAGTGATCAATACGACGAGGTTTTCTGCAGATGTTAAGTGGCTTATAACAACTTCAGATCAGGCTGGCTGATGCCACTACGAATAACCAGCCTAAAAAGGACACTCAGAACAGGGCCTTTCTCTGGACTCAATCAGTATTAGCCTGCAGCTCAGCTAGGAGCTCTTGTTTCAGCCTGAAGTCGGCGGCTTCTCTTCGTTTTAATGGTTATTTGTTCTAAGAAAAGACTCGTGTCGCAAGATGTGATCAAAAGCATAACGTGTGGATATCTCTGAAACAATTTTTGAAAAAACTTTAATTCAGGACGTTTGCCGCACAATTTAATGTACGGATTTTCTTGAATCTCCAAAATTCATTTAGCGTGAATCTTTTGTCTACAGTTTAGTTCCTGACCTGAAAGTTCTAGCAAACTTTCGAAACTTTCGTTCTTTGCTTGCTGGACCAAAGGTTCCAGGGAAGTTGCTAACAGTGGATGCTCAACCTAGGACCATAACTTAGCCTCCTTTTCCTCTGCAATTTTTCTCCATTGTTATGTTCGACTTCGATTTTATGGATGCAGTTATCCGCAATATCTCACAAACTCGTGTAAATTCTTCGTCCGGTTTCTTATTTGTGTAAAAAATATATTTTGAAGGAAATATTATGTTCCAACAGTTCATTTACTTTTTTCAAAATTGACAGTGTATTAAGATATCTTATTGAAATTTTTACGGTTAAAGCATAGATCTCTGAAAGTATTTTTGAACATTTGTTAGATGCAGAACAGTTTATTACAAATTTGTTAACTAACCACTTGTTTTAGTTCGTGAAGGTTACATATATAAATGAAGATAATCATGTCTTCAAAACTCTTTTTATGATAAATGAAATGTGTCTATAATTTTTTTGTAATTCGTGATATGCATGCTTCAGGTTTCAGCACTAATATTTTCCGTCTTGCTGTAATTCAAGTTAAGGATAAATGATTCACTGTCTTTATATATTATACTTTCTTTCATAGTATTTTTATGGAGCTAACCATGAGTTTTAAAGTATTTTTATAGTTCAGAAAACTTACTTCTACATACTTTCCCTTTTTTAAAACTAGAAGATGAATCATGGGCTGAAATCCAACAAAGACCGTTTGTAAAATTGAAGAACTGCGGAAGATAATAAGTTCGACAGTAAAATTTATAATTGTGAACTGTCCATGACTGTCCACTGCAGACTGTCCATGATTGTCCACTGCAGACTGTCCACAACTGTCCACTGCAGACTGTCCATGATTGTCCACTGCAGACTGTTCATGATTGTCCACCGCAGACTGTCCATGACTGTCCACTGCAGACTGTCCATGATTGTCCACTGCAGACTGTCCATGATTGTCCACTGCAGACTGTCCATGATTGTCCACTGCAGACTGTCCATGATTGTCCACTGAGGACTGTCAATGAATGACTTGAAAACATTAACAGCACAAATGTTTCATACTAAAACAATTAGGAGAAAGAAGTCCGTCCTCTGACGCTAGTTATTCATACGGAATGAATAATATTATTTTGATACAATTATTATGTGTTGCATACTTATTATTGATACATTTACTATAGTTCATATTATTATGTATATTTTAATTTTTATAACTATCATAATTATTTTACTTAATATTATCATCATTTGGAATATTTTTCATGTTTTCCCTAGGATTCCCATCAAGCTTTCATGTTACTAAAGCAACAATCAAATGGTGGATTGAATTACGTTATGACATAACAAAGCTTTAACAACGAAGCTTTAACAACGTTTGGTCTTCAATATTATGGAGTCGAATTAACGGCAGGGAACTTCAAAAGAACACTCGTGTGTGCACCGATTATACATTGAAATGAACATAACAGATACGGAATCAACTTATGTCGCATTTTAATTAGTGTATATGTGATTGGAAGTGTTGACAAAGACTTCTTTTTATTTCAGAAAAAAAGATTTTCCCATTAAAGTTGAAATAGCGAATGAATTCTACATAATTAATGTACTATTCTCCTAGACCAAGAAAGTAATTCATCTAAACGAATGTGAAAGAAACAGGAAAGCGAAGAAAAGGAAAAAATGTTATTTCAATAAAGTACGTACACGTATATTGTTTTGTTCAATTCTCGATGCTAATGTCTCGATATGATGCTGCTGCCAGCGGCTGTTCCCGTCTATCTCGTGTTGTGATCTGTGTTAGAGGCCCGTAGAAATGAGCTCGAGGTTTTTAGGAAAGAGTTTGTTTAGTCAGTCAGTCGACACAGTCTTGCTGCGGCACAAACAGGAAAACTTGAGTGCTACGTGAGGACTCGAACCAGGGCCTTGAAGCACTAGTTAGGCTGCTTACTATAATACTTGGCTATTGGAAAAGTATATTGTTGAAAAATTCGTAGATTAAGCTAAATCCTATTCTATTTCCTGACATACATATACATCAGTGTTCGTTTGGCGTACTAGTGCTTGTAGTTTATTTTTATGGGAACTTTATGTAAAATTATCAGCATTTTCTGTGATAAATTTTACTATATATGTATGAAGAAAGAGTAGCGAATTTTTTATTGAGTTTTATTGCGATTAGAAAGATTCTCAACGTTACAGTTTCTCTCGATTGCATCAAAAGTATTATTATAACTCTACACATGCCGAATTTTGAGGCACAAAACTTGCAGGTCAGTTATACACAGTGAATGGATTGCTCTTTCTGCTAATAAATGTTATGAATTTGTGTGATGTTTGTCGTAAACTCTGTCTCTGAATACATATGCATGGACGTGCGCATCTAAATAGGTTATAGTCGAGCAGCGTTGCCAGGTAATTCCCTTGAAGTATTTTCTCTCCCTAATGGTGTCCATGCACGCCAAACTTCTGTCGATAGAACGCGATGAGGCAAAAATGCATCGCCTTTTCGCGAATTTATAACAGAAAATGTGTCGTTGCTGGTGTAATTCAAGTGATACAAAAGAAGATTTTGCATCCTTTAAGACTTTAGAAGATTCACAAGAGAGCCATTTCTGCGTCCGGATCGAAACGGGGCGTGAGCACGCGAACTTTCGTTCTCGACAAAATCGTTATTGAAGTTTTAGATGCTACTAAAAGTATAAATAGCCGTCGAAGTGGTCATGGCAGAGACTACTGGACTAGTGGAGCGCTGCGAGAATATCTACAGGGATTATTTAACATGCAATGGTAGTTTAGTGAGAAAAAATGGTGCACTGATCGACAGATATTTGTTCATTCTGGTCTAAATGCTCCAATGCTTAGCTACAGAATTTACAATAAAATCTTCATGAATTAGTATAATTGTTAACATTCGTCCTCTACCGTGTGAGAGAACATTCAATGCGCTAAAATGATCCCATGATTGTCCGTGCGTTGTCTTAGTTTCTGCGCTACAGGCTATTTCAGGGCGCAAGGTCTTTGCCGCTCGTCATTAAGGATCAAAAAGATTCTCAACGGTACTTAGAAACTGCTCATTTTAGGTACGGCATTGGTTGCCATTTGAATTAATGAGCGGTAGCCTATTCTCTATATTAATGCTGTGTTTGTGTTTGTTTATGCGCTTCATGCTGTTGAGTTAGGTTCTGTTTGGTAAGAGAATTCGATGCTAGGAGCTCAAGTTCATCGAGGGCGTGTCAGTGTACCTATATTGGTGAGGGTGTCTGCATGAGAACACGTTATGTTGCTTCTGTGTAACTTCTAAAATTGTCTTCAAATTTTCCTCGGTCTCTTTGGCTGTGCTTGGAGCAGGTGTAAAATTAAAGTATAAATTGCAAAAAATAAAGTGCTGTCCTCAAATTTGTGATTTATCATAATTCTCATGCATTCCTTTCAGAAAATAACTGATCCTCGTAAAATACTTCTCGTATATGTAACTTAAACAACATCGCTAATCAGCATTAAAAGTAGACGGAGTTGTACAGAATGCGGCAACATAACTTATTGTTTTTGAAAAGAACCTTATGTATTAAATGAATTGAAGCGACATTTCATTCAGGATTTTGTTGTGATATTTATTTCATTTTAGCTGATCCCATAGTGGAATTATAGAACAAGGTGTCCCAGAAGTAACTGACCCTTTTGATTTGCTAATAAAATGAAAACTATTAACGCTAGGATATTGAAACTTATTTTATTCGAAAGAAAAACATTTTTATGCTTTATTAGACCTAAGTTTTGAATATAATGTCTTTTAAATGATGGCCACGGTTGTTTTGACAACTTAGGGTTCGTTTCTTTGTCGTTTCGATAACGCTCCTTAGTGTAACAGGCGATAGTTGTCTTATTTCAGAACAAATGTTATTTTTAAGTTCTTGCAGACCAAATTCTAGAATTATGTCTATTTACATGGCAAGACAAGTGAAAGTGAGCTTCATCAGAGAAGATAATGGTTTCGATGAAAGAGGCATCCTCACACAAACGAATAAAAGATTCGGAATAATTAACACGACTGTGATAATCATTTGGCAATAACTGTTGGGTTAATTTAATTTTGTAAGGATATAACTTCAAGCATTTTTTTAAGAATGCGGTGTAATGTCAATCGGGAAATGGAAAATTGAGTGGAACGTTTTCTGATGGAAGCTTTAGGATTATCTGTAACACTTGCAGAAACTCGCTCGATTACAGCTTCAGTTCGAGTTGATTTTAATCTTCCAGA